>CM064488.1:46808241-46820741 GCA_032716605.1 Paralithodes platypus | reverse complement strand
AGGTGTGAAGTAAGGAGAAAGGTAAGGAGTAGGCCAAGGTGTGAAGTAAGGAGAAAGGTAAGGAGTAGGCCAAGGTGTGAAGTAAGGAGAAAGGTAAGGAGTAGGTCAGGTGTGAAGCAAGGAGTAGGTCAAGGTGTGAAGCAAGTAGTAGGGTAAGGTGTGAAGCAAGGAGAAAGGTAAGGAGTAGGACAGGTGTGAAGCAAGGGGTAGGCCAAGGTGTGAAGCAAGGAATAGGATAAGCTGTGAAACAAGGAGAAGGAGAAGGAGTTAAACAAGGAGTAAAGCAAGGGATAAGAGAAGCAGTTAAGCAAGTAGATTAAGCCAGGAATGAAGCAGGGAGGGAGTAGGGCGAAGAATGAAGCAGGGAGGGAGTGGGGCAAGGAATGAAGCAAAGAGTGAAGCAGGGAGGTAAGGAGTTAAAGCAAGGAGTGAAGCAGGGAGCAAGACAGGGAGAAGTGAGGCAGAAATCAGAAGGGAAAAATAGTGTGAGATGGGGTAAAAGATGTTTTTTCGATATCCATTACCTTTCCATTCGTCCGGCACCCGCACCCCCCCCCCCCCCTCTCTCTCCCTCTATATATATATATATATATATATATATATATATATATATATATATATATATATATATATATATACCTTCTGCTTTGCTATCCTTACCTTCCACTTTTAAGCAAATTCTATGGTAGCATTAAGTCTGGACCGCAAAATCTTTGCAGTCTGTGTATCTATGTATCTTTTTATGTATGGCTGTATCTATCTCTCGTTGTTATTGTTGTTGTTGCTGTTCCCCAGGTTGTCTGGCCGAACAGCCCCAAGGTCCCGAGCAAGGCCAAGGCCATAAACGAGCGCCCCCACAAAACCCTCCCTTCTTACCACTAATAAACCCCGGGTGACCGAAGCCACTCCAAGGCGGTGAGCTGAGGAGGGTGCGGAAACGCCTTGGAAACCAAAGCCCCACCCAAGGCCCTGTGCCCCTCAGCAATTATGAAGGGAAAGTTGAGGGGCAAAGGAAAAATGTGACGCTTTGGCTCCCAATCTGCCAACCTCTAGGTTGGCATTAGGGAGGTCAATCCACGGAAGAGACGCCGTCACTTGAGATCTAGAAAATATATAAGTAAAAGGAACAGTCAGAGTAAGCTATGGGTATGGCAAAGATCGCTCTCAACTCTCTCTCTGATAGACCAGCCCATCATCACTCTATCTCTCGTTGAGGTGGGTTACGTTACTTACGTATCATTGTCACAAGCAACTTGAAACAGATCAAAAAACCTAAAATTATGTTTCTCTCTCTCTTCTCTCTCTCTCTCTCTCTCTTCTCTCTCTCTCTCTCTCTCTCTCTCTCTCTCTCTCTCTCTCTCTTACTTGGTATATTTTTCTGCCTTTATTGGTTCATTCTTGCCAACATCGATTTATTGGCTCTCATTTTTATGATGTTTGCGTCGTATATTTTATATTTATTCTCATATGTTGAGGGTAGTATTATTGGTGCTATTTATTATGTATGATAGTGACTTAATATTAGTGTGTGTATGCGTGTTTGTGTGTGTGAGATATACATAGATTTACATAGATACACTGGCCACACAGACCTTACGATCCAAACGAGGTGGTCAGGACTTAATTCTAGTAGAGATGGCATATCCGATAGAAAAGGAAAGTTAAAGGAAAGGATAGAAAAGAAGAAGAAGAACAAGAAGGAGAGAGAGAGAGGGAGAGAGAGATTATATATTTTGTGCCATGTATTCAATCATGACCAAGTAAAAGTGTTACTAATGAAACACTGTGTGCAGCTACCCTAGACTTATCTACAACAGTAATTAATTTAAATTGCCCCTCTTGAAACATGGTGTGTGGCGACCCGAGACTAATCTACAATGTTTTAAGACGTTTATCCCCATCCAGGTGTCGATTATTTCTTGGCGAGCGATAGCGAGCCAGCATTATAAAGAGAAATAAGGCTTCGCCGGAGACATTTTTCTATCGAAAAATTTACAAATTTTCCCTGCTGTCAAAAAACATGTTTTAAAATATGCTGGCTCTCTATTGCTCGCCAGGAAAAAAATAGACACCTGGATGCGGATTAACGTCATAAAACAGTAGGCTAAAAGGGGCCGAATGGATACAACCCAGAGAGAGAGAGAGAATGAAAAAAACGAGGTGGGCCCCCTTAAGAACGTTTATACCCTATATTTGTTAACCCTTTCAACCCTTTTCTCTTTTCTGGTTATTATTAGACGATTGTGTTCAGATTAGGAAAGGTGTATGGGAATTAGAGGGATAATTTCATAGTATCCACGCTTTTTATTCTCACAGATCCTTCCTAAGCTGTATAAAAGCGTCTAATGATAGCCAGAATATACTGGTAAAAAGCGGCATAATCCACAAGGGGTTATTACGATCTTTCTTGTTACTCTTTAGGTTTGCGATTTTTATTTATTTTATATTTATATCTCGTCATTTTATAGTTTTCCCCTTTTACAATGTTTATAATGTCCTTCCCCTCCAACCCTCACTCTTTACTCTGTGTTTCATTAATCCCGTGCTCTCTTTATGGTGATTCCTTCCTTCCTTCCTTCCTTCCTTCTTATCTGTTCCTCCTCTGCTCTCCTTACTCTTTTCTCAAGGGGAGATTATTATTTTGTTTTTTGGTATATTTATTTATTTATTTGTTTATTCAAAATATATATATATATATATATTAGTTTCTTCTAAACATCCATCAAGAGTTAAATTTGTGCATTTTTCGGTAGAAACATGCTCCGGCATAAGGCCGATTGCTCCTAAATTGTAGGCTCGCTATCGCTTGTCAGAAATAAATGACACATAAATGGCACGAAAGGTCATGAAATCGCCAAACGAATGGTGCGAATGTCTAAAAATCTCAAAAACTAATGGGGCTAAGCATGGGGGTGTTGGGGAGGGGGGAGAGAGAGAGAGAGAGTCCAGAAAACCCTCCTTAAGCACTTGTGTTCATTCCATGATTTTATGTATAGAAAGAAAATTATACAATTGAAGTAGAAGTGTATATTCGTATGGAGCAGTTACTTAATATGACCAATTCATGGTTTTATTAGAAATTGTTCGTATAATAAATCGTACTATGTTTCTTCATATATACAATCCAAGAGTTGGTACATATTGATGTGACCAACTGTACATCTTCCTTCTTTCCCTCCCCCTCCCCCCTCCCCCACCTTTCCCTCCCTCCGTCTGTTATGTGGTTAACTGTACATGTTCCTTCCTTCCATCCCTTTTGTATGTGGTTAAATGTACATCTTCTTTCCTCCCCCCCCCACACCTTTCTCTCCCTCCCTCTTTGGTGGTTAACTGTACACCTTCCCCCCTTCCTACCTTCCCTCCACCTCCTTCCCTCCCTCCCTCTTTTATGTGGTTAGCTGTACATCTTCCCCCCTTCCCCCCTCCCCCCGCCCCTTTCCCTCCCTCTGGTGCCCCTTGAGTATTGACCATAATGAACCAGAACAAGTCAGTACTTGTTTATTTCTTACCTCACGTGGACAGCCAAGGTGGTGGTGATAATGGTGATGGTGGTAGTGGTGGTGGTGGTGGTGGTGGTGGTGATGGTGGTTGTGAGAAAGGTGTTGATTGTGTTGGCAGTGGTAATGGTGGTGGTGGTAGTGGTGGTGGTGATGATGATGATGATGGTGGTGATGATGATGATATTGATGATAGGTGTGATATGATGTTACCTAGCTACCCTCCCTCTGATCCATCCAACACACCCACATCGCCCACCTCCCACCATCCCTCGTTCTGTTTATCTTTCTATCCTTACATTCTCCTTCCTTCCTTCCTTCGTCCCACCATCTATTCCTACTCCCGTCCGCACCCTCCCTACTCCCACCATCCCTCCTTTCTTCCACCCCCCCCCCTAATCCAAGCATCCCTCCCTCCTTCCTTCTCCTCCCCCCCTACTCCCACCATCCTTCCTTTCATATATCCATCAATCCTCACACCTCTCCTTCCCTCCGTCGTCCATCCCCCCCCCCCCCTCCCTCCCTAGTCCCAGCATCCCTCCCTCCTTCCTTACTTCCTTATGTCCTTCCTTCCCCTCCCCCTTACTCCCACCATCCTTCCTTCCTTCTGTCCATCAATCCTCACACCTCTCCTTCCTTCCTTCGTCCATCCCCCCCCCCCTACTTTACCCCTCCCCCCTATTCTACCCCTTCCCCCCCTCCCCTTGAATATATTGACCGTACTGAACCGGAACAAGACGGGAAGTGGGAAAGGGAGGGGGGGGGGGGGGCGCACTTGTTGGTTGGTCACCTCTTCAAAGTGGTGTTGATGGTAGTGAGCTGTGGTGTTGTAAGGTGATGGTGATGGTGGTGATACGTGATTTCCTCTCTTCTGTCCTTTACTTATGGTGGTGAGGTGGGGTGTTGTAATGTGGTGGTGGTGAGTGTGATTGCTTCCCTACTGCCCTTTATTTATGGTGGTGATGGTGGTGAGGTAGGGTGTTGTAATGTGTTGGTGGTGATTGTGATTGCCTTTCTACTGCCGTTTATGTATGGTGGTGAGGTGGGGTGTTGTAGTGTTGTAATGTGGTGGTGGTGATGGTGGTTTCATCCCTACTGCTCTTCAGTTATGGTGGTGAGCTGGGGTGTTGTAAGGTGATGGTGATGATTGTGATAACCTCCCTACTGCTCTTTATTTATGGTGGTGAGCTATGGTGGTGTAGTGTGCTGGTGATGATGGTGATAAGTGATTTATGGTGGTGGGCTGTGGTGGTGTAGTGTGCTGGTGATGATGGTGATAAGTGATTTTCTCCGCTCTGTCCTTTCTTTATTTATGGTGTTGATGGTGGTGAGCTGTCGAGGTGATGATAGTGATGATTTCCACCCTTTTCTCCCTCTTTGTCGGCCTTCTACATTTTGTCTCTTCCTTTCCTCTCCCCTCGCCCACCTCCTTCATTCGTTTGGCCTCCTTCCTTTTCTTCGTCCATCCTCCATACATCAATCCTTCTTCTCACCTTCTCTCTTTTGCCTACCTCCCTCCCTCCTTTCTGCCTGCCCTCGTTCTCTCTTCCCATTCTTATTTTATCTATTTTATCCCTACCTAACATCCTTATTTCCTTCCTTCCTTCTTTCCTCCCTCTCATCCTTCGTTCGTTCGTTCGTTCGTTCCTTCCTCCAAACTTCCTTTCTTCCTTCCTTCCTTCATTCATTCATTCATATTTACCATCCTCCTACCTTGCTTCCTCCCTACTATCCTTCCTTCATTCCTTCCTCCGATCTGTCCTCCATCCTTCCTTCCTTCCTTCCCCTACTCTAGTGCCCCTTTAGTATTGACCGTAATAAACCGGAATAATACACGAGCAGCACTGGGGGTGTGTCTGTCACGTTGATGTCCAAGGTGTTGATAATGGGGGTGGTAACATCCTTTCTTGATTCTTGCCTTCCATCCTTATGTTTTCCCTTCATTCCTTCCCTTTTCCTGCCTTCCTTACTTACCTGTATATTTGTTTTCCTTCCACCAACACTCCCTCTCTCCCTCCCTACTTACCTACCTACCTCGCTCCCTCCCTCCCTCCCTACCTACCTACCCACCCACCTACCCACCCACTGGCCCTCCCTCCCTACCTACGTACCTACCTACCCATGGGCCCTCCCTCCTTGCTACCCTCCTCTCATGTTTCCTCCATTTATGTCATCGCTAATGTACTCGCCATATTGTATCCATTCGTCTTTCCTTCCTTCATTCATTAAATTTCCTTCTTTCATTTATCTTCCTTCTTTCCTTCCCCATTCTTCCTCTATCCTTGTAATCGCTACTATACTGACCATCCTTCCCTCCATCCTTCTTTCCTGCCTTAATCCCTCTTAATCCCTCTTCCTTCCCCTACTCTGTTCCCCCTAATGAGCCTAAACAAGACACCATTATACTTCGTCTCTCACCTCACCTAGACGATAAATGGATAGACTATTTTGTATTAATTTGTATACATTATTTTCATGAATAAGTTTAGTCTCTATTTGAACCAAATCTTGTACTTTCTATTGTTCTTCTATAACTACTTTCATTTAACCTCATTACGTTCACTAAATCTTGTACTTTCTATCTTTCTGCTTATATTCAACCTTTCTACTTGAACCATTGATTTCTGTACTTTATATCGTTCTTCTACCACTGCTAATCTCTCTACCTGAACTATATATTGTACGTTCTATCGTTCTTCTGCAACTGCATATATATTTTAACCTGTCTACATAAACCAAATATTGTAGTTTCTCTCCTTCTGCTTATATTTAACCTCTCTACTCGAACTAAATCTTGTACTTGTTGCTCTTCTGCTCATATTTAACCTTTCTACTTTAACAAAATATTATTCTTTCTATATTTATTTTGCTTATATCTACCTCTCTACTTGAACCAAATCATGTACTTTCTACCTTTCTGCTTATATCTACCTCTCTACTGGCACTAAACATTGTACTTTCTATATTTCTTTTGCTTATATCTACCTCTCTACTTGAACTATATCTTGTACGTTCTACCCTTCTGCATATATTTAACCTCTCTACTGGAACTATATCTTTTACTTTCTGTTCTGCTCATATTTAACCTCTCTACTGGCACCAAATCTTGTCATTATGTTCTGCTTATATTTAACTTCCCTACTGGAACTAAATATGTTACTTGCTATCCTTCTTCTACCACTATATACAGTATGTTCGACTTCATGTCATCATTGATTAATTCGTAGTGTTGACATCTTGGACATTTCTGACTCTCACTCTTGATTGCTTCGGTTCACTTCTCGTATTATTTTGTATATTTATTTGCACCTCTTTTAGTTCTTCCATTCTTAGTTAAATCTTCCCATGCTTCCTCTTTATGCCTTGACTTCTTGCCTCCCTTCTCTCTCTTCATGTTTATCTTTCTTCCTTCCTTCCTTTCTTTCTCCCCTCTTTTGATTCATGTTATCGTTATCCACCCCTCCCTCCCTCCTTCCTTCCTTCCTTCCTTCCTTCCTTCCTTCCTTCCTTCCTTCCTTCCTTCCTTCTATCACGTGAATCCTCCTGCCATTCCTGCCACCCTCCTAATCTATTGTATTACTTCCTGATCTTGCCGAGGGAGGGAAGAAGAGGAGGAGGAGGAGGAGGAGGAGGAGGAGGAGGAGGAAGAGGGGGAGAGGAGGAGGAGGAGGAGGAGGAGGAGGAGGAAGAGGGGGAGAAGGGGGATGGGGAGGGACAAATAGGATGAGGATGAGGAGGAGGAGGAGAAGAAGGAAGGAAGGATAAAGAGGAGGAGGGATAAAGAGGAAGAGGAAAAAGAGGAGGAGGAGGAGAAGGGATAAAGAGGAGGAGAAGAAGGAGATATGCGACTAACAAAACAAAATAATATTAATAATATTAATAATAATAATAATTATATTAATAATTAGGGTAAATATAGAGGAAGACTAAGTGTAGATGCGAGAACGAGAGAGGAGGGGAAGGAGAGAAGAAAGGGAAGACGGTGGACAGTGAAAAGAAGGATGGAAGACAATCATTATAGAAGAACGTGTTCATTAGGAAAGAAGACAAATACATTATATTATTATATAGGAAGGCTGACAAATATAGAAAGAGATAAAAGAAAAGGGGAAATACTAGAAGGAAGGAGAGAAGAGAAGAAAATGGATAAGGAAGACGGGTATATTCAGAGGTAGACTAAATAAATGGTGAATTGGAAGAGAGAAAGGTAAAACAGAAGGGAGAAAAGGAACCATGAAGTAAAATTAATGGAGATGTTTTATTAGTTGTTTGTTTATTAGTTGTTTGTTTATTATTTGTTTATTAGTTGTTTGTTTATTATTTGTTTATTAGTTGTTTGTTTATTAGTTGTTTAAAAGTTGTTTATTAGTTGTTTGTTTATTAGTTTATTAGTTGTTTGTTTATTATTTGTTTATTAGTTGTTTGTTTATTATTTGTTTATTAGTTGTTTGTTTATTAGTTGTTTATTAGTTGTTTGTTTATTATTTGTTTATTAGTTGTTTGTTTATTATTTGTTTATTAGTTGTTTGTTTATTAGTTGTTTGTTTATTATTTGTTTATTAGTTGTTTGTTTATTATTTGTTTATTAGTTGTTTATTAGTTGTTTGTTTATTATTATTTGTTATTAGTTGTTTGTTTATTTGTTTATTAGTTGTTTGTTTATTATTTGTTTATTATTTGTGTATTTGTTGTTTGTTTATTAGTTGTTTATTAGTTGTTTATTAGTTGTTTATTAGTTGTTTGCTTATTATTTGTTTATTAGTTGTTTGTTTATTATTTGTTTATTAGTTGTTTGTTTATTATTTGTTTATTAGTTGTTTGTTTATTATTTGTTTATTAGTTGTTTGTTTATTATTTGTTTATTAGTTGTTTGTTTATTAGTTGTTTGTTTATTAGTTGTTTATTAGTTGTTTGTTTATTATTTGTTTATTAGTTGTTTGTTTATTATTTGTTTATTAGTTGTTTATTAGTTGTTTGTTTATTATTTGTTTATTAGTTGTTTGTTTATTATTTGTTTATTAGTTGTTTATTAGTTGTTTGTTTATTATTTGTTTATTAGTTGTTTGTTTATTATTTGTTTATTAGTTGTTTGTTTATTATTTATTGACTGATTATTTTATTTTAGTTTCCTCCCCAGACCTCCAACCAGCTAAACAGATACCCCCGAGTTCCTCCTTCGTGATAAATGTGTGCATTTTTCGGTAGAAAATACCCCGACCGAAGGCCAGTTCTCTCAAGATTGTAAACAAAATCGGCACCTAAATGGCATGAAAGGTCTTAAAATCGCCAAGCTAATGGGGCGAATGTCTTAAAAATCTCAAAACCATTGGGGAAGAAGAGGATCTAGAAAACGTATGGTAAACGATAATATAGAAAGAGAGAAAGAGCGACCACCGAACAATGATGTTGATATGATGTGTGTGAAGTGGGGGAAATGAATAAATAAACACTCACACACTCACTCTCACTCACTCACTCTCTCACTCACGCACGCATATACATATTCACTTTCTCACACACACTCTCTCTCTCTCTCTCTCTCTCTCTCTCTCTCTCTCTCTCTCTCTCTCTCTCTCTCTCCCGGGTGTCCAACTGAATAGGTGACTGGTTTAGATAATAATGAGTTTCTTTCATGACGTGGATGCAGAAGAAGAAATGAGAGGATGGCCCGAGTGACTAATTAATTAAGAGAGAGAGAGAGAGGCAGAGGCAGTAATGAGAGTATTTGACCAAATAGTGGACGAGAGAGAGAGAGAGAGAGAGAGAGAGAGAGAGAGAGAGAGAGAGAGAGGGGGGGGGGGAGGGGAGAGAGAGAGAGAGAGGCAGTAATGAGAGTATTTTGTCAAGTAGTGGACGTAAGAGAGAGAAGTAGTGAGAGCCAGCTTTAATACTGCCTTGCCCTGCCTTCCTAAGTTCCTGTGTGTGTGTGTGTGTGGTTGGAGGGGATTGTGTGTATAGTATGTGTGTATGTGTATATATTTAATGTGTGTGTGCGTTTGTGTGTGTATGTTTATTTACAGTAAGTTTTGCTTGTGTGTTCTCTCGATTGTGTAGCACCACTATCACCATCATCATCACCAACACCATCAAAATATCAATTGCATAGTCATCATCATCATCATCACCACCATCATCATCATCATTACCGACAACACCAAATCATCATTATTATCATCACCACTATTATCACTGTTACTATAACCATCATCATCTGCAATACTACCACCACCTCTGTCACCATTACCAAAACCACATCATCATCATCATCATCAATAGCACCACTATCACGAACATCAACCATAACTTTCACAAAACAACAAACGGGAACATTGTCAATCATCAACATCAGCTCCAATAGTCAATCAACAACAACACCACCACTCCCAACAACAACAACAACAACAACAACAATAATTACGTCACAACCTCATCTAAGTTGGAACAACAACAACAACAAAATATAATCAACAACAACAACCAATTCACATACCTTCATTTTGCTTATTCTTGATTGTTCTTCTCAATCTTCACTTTTCTCATACCGTATGTATATATATATATATATATATATATATATATATATATATATATATATATATATATATACTGTAATATATATATATATATACTGTATATATATATATACCGGTATATATATATATATATATATATATATATATATATATATATATATATATATATATATATATATATATATGTTCTCGTTTCCCTCCTTCACAATCCCTTTTTTTATAGTTTTTTTCTTTCTTCGTCAGTTCGTTTTTATTCTGAGAGTCTTTTTCTGGCTTCTTTTATTACCAGTTGTTTCTCAGTTTGTGCCTCCCTCTTGTCTTCTATTAATAAACTCCTCTTATTTACCTCCTACGTTTTTTGATCTAGTGTTTTCTGTTTTCTCTGGCCAGTATATATATATTATTAATTATTTGTATTATTATTGTATGCTCAGTCTTATTTTTATATTATTAATTATTTGTATTATTATTGTATGCTCAGTCTTATTATCTGTATTCTTACGTTTTGTATACATAGCATTAGCATTAATTTATATTTCACTTACTGATTTTCATGTTTTGTTTTATTTGTGTATTTTCTTGTCTTCCAATTATGGCCCTTTGATTGATTGATTCAGAGAGGGTTCTTAATTGCTATGATAGTAAAAATAACCTGATGGTGGTAACAATTTATTTTGAGATTTCCACAATTATATAGAGGTATTTAGCAACTTGCGTGAATTTTGCAACTCATCCTTCGTTCGCGTAATTTACACTTAGTCTCACTCTTTTACACCCCCCCCCCCACACACACACACAGACACACACACACACACACACACACACACACACACACACACACACACACACACACACACACACACACACACACACTCACTTTCACTCTCATACCTCTCGCTCTCGCTCTCTCTCTCTCTCTCTCTCTCTCTCTCTCTCTCTCTCTCTCTCTCTCTCTCTCTCTCTCTCTCTCTCTCTCTCTCTCTCTCTCTCTCTCACAGTCTTGGTAGAGGTCCAAATGATACCTTATAGGGACAGCCTTCCAACCTTCTGTATCTTGGAGATATAATGTTACCTAATACTGATTATATATTTTACACACACACACACACACACACACACACACACACAACACGTGAATATTTTTTGTTTATTATCCTTCTCTATCCTTCCCTATCCATATCTATCCTTCCCTATCCTTCTCTATCCTTCTCTATCCTTCCCTATCCTTCCCTATCCTTATCTATCCTTATCTATCCTTCCCTATCCTTCCCTATCCTTATCTATCCTTCCTTATCCTTCCCTATCCTTCTCTATCTTCTTCGGTACTAGGACCAATTCTCTTTCTAATTTACATCAACGACATAGATGAGGGTCTCACCTGTACAATCTCAAAATTTGCTGACGATACAAAAATTGCAAATAGCGTACTCTCAAAAGATCAAGTTGACGATATGCAACACAATCTAGATAAATTGTCACATTGGGCCCACATTTGGCAAATGAGTTTCAATGCGGATAAATGTAAACTACTACATATCGGATACCTAAATGAGAAAGCAAACTATTCGATGAATGGCACTCAGCTTAAGAATGTAAACAGAAAAGCGATCTGGGAGTAACAATATCGAATAACCTAAAACCGAGTCAACAATGTTCAGAAGTTGTTAAGAAGGCAAACAAAATAATTGGCTTTATAGGGAGGTCATTTGAGCATAAACCCAAAGACGTTATCCTAACCCTTTACAATTCCTTAGTCCGCCCTCTTCTGGAATACTGCGTTCAATGCTGGTGCCCTTATTACCAAAAAGACATAAACAAGCTAGAACGAGTTCAACGTAGAGTTACCAAAATGATACCTAGTCTAAAGAACAAACCATACGAAGAGCGTCTTAGAGAATTAACTCTATTTCCTTTAACCCAGCGCAGATTAAGAGGTGACTTAATTCAAGTGTTCAAAATCATCAAAGGCATCGACAATATGAACTGTAGTAAGTACTTCACTATCGACCAATCTAATTACACACGGGGAAACGGTTGCAAAATTATTGGTAAATCTTTTACCTCACACGAATCTAAGAATTTCTTCTTCAATCGAGTTGTCAACTTGTGGAATGGGCTTCCCCGAAACGTTATAGACTGCAGCACCGTTGATTCATTTAAACTCCGCCTAGACAAATATCTCGCATCAAACCCGCGACTGACTGCGTTTGTAAATGAATAACTTTATTTTATCCTCCCCTCAGTTACTAACCCATATGTCCCCTACTAACTTCCTAGTCCTGCCACGGACATTAGTTCCAGGGCAGTAGTTCCCTTTCCAATGTTCCCTTACCCACTCTAAACCACTGTTTGGACACTTGATCCTCAGTGTTCTGGAGGACAAGCAGCCTAGAAGGATCACTAGACCCGTTGTTGCTTGATTTGCTTTGTACTCCTTTGTACTCTATCCTTCCCTATCCTTCCCTATCCT
>CM064488.1:46798241-46803241 GCA_032716605.1 Paralithodes platypus | reverse complement strand
AATATAACTCCTCTTTAATTTTCTTTCACTTCCTCTTCTTTGCTTATATAACTCCTCTTTCATTTTCTTTCACTTCCTCTTCTTTGCTAATATAACTCCTCTTTCATTTTCTTTCACTTCCTCTTCTTTGCTAATATAACTCCTCTTTCATTTTCTTTCACTTCCTCTTCTTTGCTAATATAACTCCATTTTCATTATATTTCACTTCCTCTCTCCTTCGTTTGTTAACTCAATCATTGTTATTTTGTTTATCTCTCCCTTCCTTCTTTTTTCCTTCTTCCCTCCTTTCTTCCCTCTTCCTCCCTCCCTCCCCCACCCCCTCCCTCCTCCTTCCCACCATCTAAAAGCCAGTGCATATTATTCGATCCCATCCGGCGGCCGTGATCTGGGGGACAGCTCTGTAAATTGAGAGAGAGAGAGAGAGAGAGAGAGAGAGAGAGAGAGAGAGAGAGAGAGAGAGAGAGAGAGAGAACATTATTTAATAGCAATGGGTTATTATAAAAAGATTTTACTTATTTAACTAATGCTATATACAAATCTCAGACATATTCCTCCAAGAGCATTATGGACACCCGTTATATTATAATCGTGTTAATCAAAATATTATAATCGTGTTAATCAAAATATTATAATCGTGTTAATCAAAATATTATAATCGTGTTAATCAAAAAGATTTATAATCGAGTTAATCAAAATATTATAATCGTGTTAATCAAAATATTATAATCGTGTTAATCAAAATATTATAATCGAGTTAATCAAAATATTATAATCGTGTTAATCAAAATATTATAATCGAGTTAATCAAAATATTATAATCGTGTTAATCAAAATATTATAATCGAGTTAATCAAAATATTATAATCGTGTTAATCAAAATATTATAATCGTGTTAATCAAAATATTATAATAGAGTTAATCAAAATATTATAATCGTGTTAATCAAAATATTATAATCGTGTTAATCGAAATATTATAATAGAGTTAATCAAAATATTATAATCGTGTTAATCAAAATATTATAATCGTGTTAATCAAAATATTATAATCGAGTTAATCAAAATATTATAATCGTGTTAATCAAAATATTGTTAGCATCAAGAAATGAGATAACGTAGGACTAATTGAGATAGTCTGTAGCCTTTGAATGGGTAGACGACATTCCTAAGCTGAATAAAATCGTCCAATAGTAAGGGGGCCCCCCCCCAGGGGATTTAAATTGTTTAATAGGACGTCGCCGGGACAAAAGGAGTTG
Source organism: Paralithodes platypus (assembly GCA_032716605.1). Classification (NCBI taxonomy): domain Eukaryota; kingdom Metazoa; phylum Arthropoda; class Malacostraca; order Decapoda; family Lithodidae; genus Paralithodes; species Paralithodes platypus. Next base: position 46,801,986 of record CM064488.1, on the reverse strand, counting down.
ACAATCACAAATATAATTAACCCTTTCACGTTTTGTATGACGCAGAGGTTGCCAGATTAGCAATAATAAATAGAGTTCTCTCACTCTTATAATTACCTCTCCAAAATTAGTTTTCTGCCCACAGCTAACTCAAAGACAACTGCAGAAGTTGAAGTAACTAAACTAAAGGTTTCTATTAAATACCCCTGATGGTAACAAAGGCTTTAAAGTATCCCTAATAGGCTCAAATTTGCGTCAAGAACGTGAGAGGGTTAAGCCAAACCGTGCATATCAATTAATTCCGTATTTATTTAGTCCGCTTAATTGGCCTCCAAACTGTGGCCATGAATATCAATAATACAACTCTATAAAATGGTCCGGTTTGAGGTCGATGGTTGAACTGGTTTATGTCAGTGTTTTAGGAGTTTCAGTTTTGAAATTTTAAGACGTTCATTCTGTTAGTTTAGTAATTTTTAGACCTTTCACCCCATTTCTTTGTCAATATTAAGACCTTTCGTGCCATTTCGATGTCGACTTTCCTTGCGAGCGATAGCGAGCCTGTAATTTTAGAAGGAACCAACCTTCGGCCGGTACATTTTTTCTACCGAAAAAGGTACAAATTTATCTTGAAGGGGGTTCTGGGGATGTATTTTTAAAGCTTGATGGAGGTCTAGCGAGGAAACTCAAAAATATAATAATATATATATATATATATAGACCAAAACCCAAGCACTACCCCCTTAATTGGCCTCCAAACTGTGGCTATGAATACCAATAATACAACTCTGTAAAATGTTCCGGGGTGAGGTAGATGATTGACCTGGTTTGTGTCAGTGTTTTAAGGGGAGATGGGTCGTTTTTCTGGTCCCCATTCTGACTCCTGTTTAGCTCCATTAGTTTTCAGATTTTAAGACGTTCGGCTCATTAGTTTGGTGATTTTAAAACCTGTCGTCCCATTATTTGTCAATATTAAGACTTTTCGTGTAACTTAGGTGTCGATTTTTTTCCTGGTGAGCGATAGCGATCCTATAGTTTAATAGGAATCGACCTTTGGCCGGGAAATTTTCTATCGAAAAATGTACAAATTTATCTTAAAGGAGGGTCTTGGGCGGGTGTTTTTATCAGCTTGATGGAGGTGTAAGGAGGAAATGTTAATGATATATAAATGAGGGAATAAATACGGCCCTCCCCCCGTAATGGTATATGGGGCAGCCGTTTTTGGAGGTACGCGTTAGTAATGGGGGGGGGGGGGGTATGGATATTTGGGGGGGTGGTTTGGGGTGGGTATGATTGGGGTATAGTGGGGGGTTTAGGTTTATTATTATGCGGTGGTTGGGGCCCCGGGTGGTATCTGGGGTGGGGGTTCTTATGGTGATGGGGGTAGGTATTGGTGGGGGATTTGGGGGGGTATTAGGGGGGGGTATTGGGGGGTTGGTAGGGTATTATATGGAGGTTTGGGAATTGGCTGTAGCATGGAGTCTGTTTTTCAGTGTGTGTGTGTGTGTGTGTGAGAGAGAGAGAGAGAGAGAGAGAGAGGAGTTAGTTTATATGTTCGTGTGTGAATGGGATATGGGTGTGTTGTGTTGTGGTCTGTGAGGAGAGAGAGAAGTGTTGGTTATGTTGATGGTGTGTGTGAATGGATGGATGTGTGTGTGTGTGTGTGAGAGAGAGACAGAGAGAGAGTGTGTTTTATGTGTGTGTGAATGGATGTGTGTGTGTGTGTGTGTGTGTTTGTTTTGTTCTTTCTGTCTGTGCATGCATGTTTCTATGTGTACACAGTAACTGCCAATGAATATCGACAACCTAATAAAATAGATCGATATTGAATTATGTATAATAGTGTTTTATAATGCTGAACTAATATTTGAAGCCCCATAGTACACCTTAAGGGGAGATATCCACTTGAGGGATTTTTTTCTGGACCCCTTTCTCCCTCATGTTTAGCCCCATTGCTTTTGAGATTTTAAGACCTTCGCCCTAGTTTATTAAGTTTGGATATTTTTAAGACAATTTTTCCCCATTTCTGTCAATTTAATAAGACCTTTCGTGCAGTTAAGGTGTCGATTTTTTTCCGTGCGAGCAGATAGCGAGCCTGTAATTTAAGAGCAAACGGGCCTCCGGTGGACATTTTTTCTACCGAAAAATGTACAAATTTATCTTGAAGGGGGGTCTAGGGGATGTAATTTTAAGCTTGATGAAAAAGTAGGGAACAAACTAAATACCTCCCCTTAAAATGACCGCGAATATCCAATAAATAAATGTTGGTAAGTAAAATAACATGTTAACCCTTTCTGTACCGGTGACATCTTTTATATTATGGCAACACCTATACGATTTTAATCAGCTTAAGGGGAGGTATTTAGTTTGTTCCCTAGACCTCCATCAAGCTGAAAATTACACCCCCTTGAGTCCCTTTCAAGATAAATTTGTACATTTTTCGGTAGAAAAATGTCCCGCACGAAGGCCGGTGCCTCTTAAATTTCAGGCTCGCTATCGCTCGCCAGGATAAAATCGACACCTGAATTGCACGAAAGGTCTTAATATGGGGTGAAAGTTCTTAAAATCGCTAAGCTAATGGGGCAAACGTTTTATAATATCAAAAGCAATGGGGCTAAACATGAGGGAGGAAGGGGTCAAGAAAAAAATCCATCAAGTGGAGATCTCCCCTTAAGGGATGTCTACCAATTGAAAGGCAACACACTATATCAATTAATTCTAAGGTTTAGCCTCGTCTACCGTACAGGACTCCCTCACTATCCGATGCCCCAATTCTAAGGTTCAGCCTCGCCTACCATAATCCCTCACTATCCCCAAGTTCTAAGGTTCAGCCTTTTACCTCAGGACAGCTTCTCACTATGCCGAGCCACAATTCTAAGGTTCAGCCTTTCGACTACCATACAGGACTCCACTCACTATCCGATGCCCCAATTTCTAAGGTTCAGCCTCGCCTACCATACAGCGAAAATCCCTCACTATCCGATGCCACAAATTATAAGGTGTTCAAGCCTAGACCTACCATACAGGACTCCCCTCACTATTCCGATGCCACAATTCTAAGGGTCAGCCTCGCCTAAGCCATACAGGCATCCGCTCACTTATTCCGATGCCACAAATTCTAAGGTTCAGGGCCTCGCCTACCATAAGGACGCCCTCAATATCCGATGCCCCAATTCTATGGTTCAGCACGCGCCTACCATTACAGGACTCACATCACTATCCGATTGCCACAATTCTAGGGTTCAGCCTCGCCTACCATACAGGACTCCCTCACTATCCGATGCCACAATTCTAAGGTTCAGCCTCGCCTACCATACAGGACTCCCTCACTATCCGATGCCACCAATTCTAAGGTTTAGCCTCGTCTACCGTACAGGACTCCCTCACTATCCGATGCCCCAATTCTAAGGTTCAGCCTCGCCTACCATACAGGACTCCCTCACTATCCGATGCCACAATTCTAAGGTTCAGCCTCGCCTACCATACAGGCCTCCCTCACTATCCGTTGCCACAATTCTAAGGTTCAGCCTCGCCTACCATACGGAACCTCCCTCACTATCCGATTGACACAATTCTAAGGTTCAGCCTCGCCTTACCATACAGGACTCCCTCACTATCCGATGCCACAATTCTAAGGTTCAGCCTCGCCTACCATACAGGACTCCCTCACTATCCGATGCCACAATTCTAAGGTTCAGCCTCGCCTACCATACAGGACTCCCTCACTATCCGATGCCACAATTCTAAGGTTCAGCCTCGCCTACCATAC
>CM064488.1:46793906-46798141 GCA_032716605.1 Paralithodes platypus | reverse complement strand
TGATAAACGGGCGCAGCGAGCGTTTGATGGGGCGGAAGGGGAGTGGAGGGAATGATGTTGGCCTTATTGAAGTAAGGGGAGAGAGAGATAGAGAGAGAGAAATTGATAGAGAGAAATTATATCTAAATTTTACATATATATAAGGTAGAAAATGAGACTTGCGAAAAACAATGGGTATAAAATTAGGTGAGTAGTTGGTTGTAATAGGGTTTCCATGCGTTTGAGCCTTTGAGTGCGGGGATCTCATAGATGACTTTACAGTTCTTTGCGGGAAAAAATAGACACCAAAATGGCACGAAAAGTCTTATTATTGTCAAATAAATGGAGCGAAAGGTCTTAAAAGCGACAAACTAATGAGCCGAACGTCATAAAATCGGGTGCCCAACCCCGAAAAGGGTTGAAATAGGGGAGCTATCCCCCCGCCAAAGGCGGCTTTCTAGGGCCTTTCCTAGCTGATGCTGAGAGGATTGGGTTCTAGTCATGTGGTTTATGGGCTGGTCTATCAGAGTGAGAACTGAGCGATCTCTGCCATACCCATAAGCTTACTCCGGACTGTGTCCTTTTAACCTTATATATTTTCTAGATCTCTAGTGACGGGCGTCTTCTTGCGTGGATTGACCTCCTAAGCGACCAAGATTGGAAGCCCAGAGCGTCCCATCTTGTCCTTGGCACCTCAACTTTCTCATTCATAATTGCTGAGGGACACAGGACCCTGGGTGGGGTCTGTTGGTTTCCCGGGCATTTCCGCACCCTCCTCAGCTCCCCGCCATGGAGTGGCTTCGGTCACCCAGGCTTTTTTGTGGTCGGCGGGGAGGGTTCTGTGGGGGCGCTCGGTTATGGCCTTGGCCTTGCTCGGGGCCTTGGGGCTGTTCGGCCAGGCAGCTTGGGGAAAAACAACAACAACAACAACGTCATAAAATCTGAAAACTAATGGGGCTAAACATGAATAAGAAGCTTTCCCGTTATTTTCGCTCAATATACGGCACCCTAGTGTCATATCCGTAGCCCTGAGCGAATTCAAACAAGTTCCAATGGAAAGATCAGGTCGAAATCTCCATTCAAAAGTCTTCTCTATTTATTCTCCCCTTCTCTGGCCTTGAGCATATCGAGAAGTTTCCTGTTTAACGCAACCGTCCGGACCCTTACCGACAGTATTATCACTTCCCCTCCCTTTGTCTTTTGTAATCTTATACTTGTGATAACTTAATAAAATAAACCATTATTTTATCAAGTTTTGTGTTTAACCCTCAGCCGACGGTGACCGTCATATGACGGGAGAGAGAATATTGGCCACCCCTGTGGTGCCCGTCATATGACTCGCACCTTTTTGAGGCCATTATGAGTAATGAGAGAGAGAGCGAGCATATCAAGTACAACAGGCTGGCTCGGTCCGCTCGCGACAGCGGCGGAACCCGCACTGAGACCTACTGCATCGATCCTCAACCTCCGTATCTCTCAAAATAAGGTTAAATCCGGGTATTTTCACTTCCAGTTGAACGATCTTTGCAAGAGAACCCGTTGTCGTACAAGGATGAATCAGATGTCATTGGAAAGCTCGTTTTTCGCTCTTTCACGGATATATAATTGTATTACGCTCTAGCTCTTGCTTATGCATATAAAAAGAGCATGGAATTATGCTAATTTCCGGTAAATATGCCTGCCAGGCACTACCATGATACTCCCCCAATCCCCCGTGGGTTTAGAGTTAAAGGAGAGTATGAATTATGGCCTGTATCATGAAATTAACCTCACATTTGAACCTGGTATATAGTTCTTACAAATACATGTAGAAGTGGACCGTTTTTTTTTAAATTTCGGCTTCTAAAACACCTCCTGCTTGGACATACGTATACCCTCTCAGAACCAATGTTTATAGCAGACTGTTATTAGTATGTGAGGGAATGTTAAAAGCTTATGGAATCGTCTGGCAACAAGAGGAGTGGCTCAGTGCTGCCGAGTCAGCCGGTAATACCAAAACATATGGGTACATCGTCCGCAACAAACATATTTTTACATAGGACCGCAGTGAAAGGGTTAATGCAACACAGCACACATGAAGAAATAACATGGGTGTAAGGAGTTCATATAAAATTATAATGCATTTTGAGAAACTTGCACCTCATATGTAAATATTATATAAATATTAAATATTACCGGTATATAAATATAAATATTATATGTATATTATAGTAAAAAAAAGTACAATACATCACTAGGCTCGTTAAGCCTGGGAATAAAAGAATAATAGTAAAAGGCCGAGAAGGTAGCGTTCACCGTCCTGGGCTTAAAAAACTGTCGAGCCGTCTTTGTTTACATTGTGACTACGCTCGGTAAGTGGCCCTGTAAATGCTACGCTTCGCTCGGGGCCCCATCTAATCCCTTACATCCTGATTAAAAGTAAACATGGGATTGAAATTGGGGGTAAAGTAAAGAATACTTGAGATGCCGAGTAAGAGTTGGCCGATGACGATTTTTATGTTTTATTATTTATTTATTTCTAGCTACAAAATTATTTGTGTTTACTGTAGGAAGGACCTTAAAAATCAATAGATAAACAATATTCTTATTTAGCCCCTTTAATGTTTAAATAGCATCACTTGGAGGTAAGGTTAAAAAAACAAAAAACACACACACTCATAGGCTGAATGGGGCCGAATGGATACACCCAAGAAGAGAAAAAAGCAGGTCACGTCCCTTAATATTTGAGCACGCCTTCTTTCTTATCAGTTTGGCTATCATTAGGCAATTTTATTCAGTTTAGGAAGGCATTTTGATAGTCAAAGGGTTAATTAGGATAGTGGTTAGCTCTCTGATTCCTAGAGATCCATCCTAAGCTGCATGAAATCGTCTAATAATAGCCAGATTATGATAAAAAAAGTATCATGGTAAACTGAAGGACAATATAGTTAACCCTTTCAGCTTACCATGACGGATTCTGGTGACTGTGTTGGTGGTGTAATGGTTTTAATGCTTATATTCTGGGTGTGGTGTCCCGAGTTCGAATCCTGGGAGGACCATATGCTTAGTTTATTCTAGTGCATTGGGGCTTGTAATTGATGATTAATGTTAAGAAGGGGGTGTTAGTTAATTATATTCTGGCTATCATTAGACGATTTTATTCAGCTTAGAAATAGGTTGTGGGAGTCAAAGGGTTAATTGGGACCGTTCTACTATTAGGTTGTGGGAGTCAAAGGGTTAATTGGGACCGTTCTACTATTAGGTTGTGGGAGTCAAAGGGTTAATTGGGACCGTTCCTAACTATTAGGTTGTGGGAGTCAAAGGGTTTATAATTTGGGACCGTTCTACTATTAGGTTGTGGGAGTCAAAGGGTTAATTGGGACCGTTCTACTATTTTTGTGTTCCCATAGATCCTTCCTAAGCTACATAAAATCGTCAAATGCTAGCTAAGATAATGTGAAGAAACGTCTCATCGTATCTGAAGAGGTTAATAATAATCAATTGTTAATTTGTTTCTGTCTCTTTCCCTGTACTGCTTTTCCTACCATATAATTATAGCATTAAGGGGAGGTCTCCACTTGAGGGATTTTTTTCTTGACCACTCCGTTTCTTCCTCCCTCATTGGTTAGACCCCCATTGGTTTTTGAGATTTCAATGGACGTTTGCCCCCCATAAAGTTGGTGATTTTGAAGAATTTCCGGCCCCCTTCTGTCTGTCAAATTTATTAAGAACCTTTCGTGCAATTTAGGGTGTCGATTTTATCCTGGCGAAGCGATAGCGAGCCTGGAATTTAAGAGTACCCCGCCTTCGCCCGAGACATTTTTCTACCGAAAAATTTACAAATTTATCTTGAAAGGGGGTCAAGGGGGTGACATTTTAAGATTGCTGGAGGAGTAGGAAACAAACTAGAAACCTCCCCTTAACTCGTAATTACTCTTCAACTAAAGGTATTTGCGGCCCCCAAAGGTGTGATTAATGAGGAAAGTACATTAATGTCAATAGTTTACTCTAGTAGGCAAACTTTACCCTCTAAGGAAATTACTCCTTAAGGGGGTCGTACTTGCTTTTTATGGACACCCTTCTCCCTCATGTTCCGTTAGTTTGGCAATTTTGATACCTTTTGCCACATTTCTTTGTCAATATTAAGACCTTTCGTGCCATTTAGGTTTCGATTTTTTTCCTGGCGAGCGGTAGCGAGCCTGTAATTTAAGAAGGAATCGGCCTTCGGCCGGGACATTTTCTACCGAAAAATGTACAAATTGATCTTGAAAGGGGGC
>CM064488.1:46728906-46788906 GCA_032716605.1 Paralithodes platypus | reverse complement strand
GTACAAGTAGGCCAACAATCTTACCCTCCATCCTCTGTAACTCAAGTAGGGCTAGAACAAAGGGGCTAAACATTTCCACACCTATTCCCTGGCTGACTCTTCCCAGTATATCAGAGTATCTCAGTGGAATGGATCGGAAAGTGTGTATGATTCTAACGTTTACTAGCAACTCATCTCTCGCTCTCTCTCTCTCTCTCTCTCTCTCTCTCTCTCTCTCTCTCTCTCTCTCTCTCTCTCTCTCTCTCTCTCTCTCTCTCTCTCTCTGTCTGTCTGTCTCTATTTCTCTCTCTCTCTCTCTGTATGTCTGTCTGTCTGTCTGTCTGACTCTCTCTCTCTCTCTCTCTCTCTCTCTCTCTCTCTCTCTCTCTCTCTCTCTCTCTCATCCACCACACCTGCCTAACCCTCTCATCACCACTTCTCTCTCTCTCCCCCTCCCTCACCCTCCCTTCATATTAACGCAGTCCAACCTACCATTACACTTCAGCCCATTTTCTCTGTTTTTTTATCTCTCTATATTTCCATTTTTGTTGTTGTACCTCGATCTGTTTCTTTAATTTGTCTTTTATTTTCACTCCGCCCATTTCCTCTTCATTTCCCTCTCTTCTTACCTCAATCTGTTTCCTTTTTTTTCCTTTTTTTACACTCCGCTCATTTCCTCTTTTTCTTCTATATTTCTCAGTCTTCTTTACCTCGTTCTTTTTCCTATGTTTGTTGTCTTTTGTTTTCACTCCTCCATCTATATTTTTTTCTTCTCCTTATTCCCTCTATTTTGACAACGATCTGTTTCCTTTCATTTTCTTTTGTTATCCCTCCTCCCTCCATCTTTATTTATTTTAGGTCTACTGGTTTCTTTTATTTCTCTGTTCCCTTTCTCTGTTTCGTGTATTTCGATGCCTTCTGTTGTTTTTATCTTCGTCTTTTATGATCACACCATTTTTCTTCGCCTTTCCTGTTGATTTATTTCTCCACACTTGCATATATTTATCATCATTAATTTTGCCTTCTGCGCACCTTTCTCTCTCTCTCTCTCTCTCTCTCTCTCTCTCTCTCTCTCTCTCTTTCTCTCTCTCTCTCTCTTTCTCCCTCTCTCTCTCTGTTTCTCCTCTCTCTCTCTCTCTCCTCTCTTTCTCTCTCTCTCTCTCTCTCTCTCTCTCTCTCTCTCTCTCTCTCCCTCTCTACACAATCTAGATAAATTGTCATGTTGGGCCCAAATTTGGCAAATGAGTTTCAATGTGGATAAATGTAAAGTACTACATGTCGGATACCTACATGAGGGAACAAGCCCCCAAAACTTATTCGCAGGGAATGACACTCACGCTTAAGAAGGTTAAAAAACAGAGAAGAGTACCGATCTGGGATAGTAACAAATTATCGAGTAACCTAAAACCGAGGTCAAACAATGTTCAGAAAGTTGTTAAGAAGGCCCGGCCCAAACCATAATAAATTAATTGGCTTTATAGGCAGGGTCATTTGAGCATAAATCACAAACGCATAGAAGTTATTCCTCAACCCTTTACAAACTTCCTTAGTCCGCCACTCTTCTGGAATACTGCGTTCATTTCTGGTGACCCTTATTACCCAAAAAGATTCCACCCATAAAAAGCTAGAACACGAGTTCAACGTAGAGTTACCAAAATGATACCTAGCCTAAAGTAACACCTTTAAAACCATACGAAGAGCGTCTTCGATGAACAGATTAAATACTCATTTCCCTTTACTACCACAGGCGCAGATTAACGAGGTGACCATTAACCCTTACAAGTGTTCAAAATCATCAAAGGCATCGGACAACTATCGTAACTGTAGCTAAGTACTGTCACTATCGGACACTAAATCTAATTTTACATCGCGGGAGGAACCAAACTGGTGTGCCCAAAATTAATTGGTAAAACTTCTTTAAACTCGCCACGAATCCTTAACAGAATTTCTTCTTCAATTCGAGCGTTGTGCCCCACAACTTGTGCGAATGGGCCTTAAACCCCGATAAGCGTTTATTTATTATAGACCTGCATTCACCTTGTTGTATTCATTCGTAAACTCCGCCCCCCCCTACGACAAAATATTCTGATCATCAAAACCCGCGACCTCGAGCTGCGTTTTGTAACCATCGAATAACTTTAATTTTAGTCCTCCCCACCCTCAGCTTAACTAACCCATCTAGCTACTCCGCTACTAACTTCCCTAATCCATGCCACGGACATTAGTTCCAGGGCTAAAGTAATTCCCTTTCCAACCTGTTCCCTTGATTATAACACTCTAAACCACATGTTTTGGACCACTTTGATCCTCAGTGTTTTTTTGAGAGGAGGACAAGCAAACCCTAGAAGGGTCACTTAGATATGGCCTGGTTGCTTGGATTTCCTTTGTACTCCTTTGTACCATCTCTCGCCCACCCCCCCTTCTCTCTTGTCTCATCTCCTCTATACTGTTTTCTCCTCTTTTCTCATTTCCCCCCAACCTCTATGTCTCTTCTCTTCTAGGCTCCTTCTTCTCTCTCTTGTTCTTCTTCTCTCTCTCTCTCTCAGTAGGTTAGGTTAATTGGGCTTCCGAGACTCCGAACGATCCAATTTGGTGTTCATTTCCACCTACTAAATCTCTCTCTCTCTCTAATTATGCTAAGCACTCCTGGGCGACCTCTTAAGGGAGCCCACCTCGCTTATTTTCTCTTGCTCTCCCTCTCTCTTTGGCTTGTATCCATTCGGCCCCATTCAGCCTACTGTTTTAAGACGTTTACCCTCATCCAGGTGTCAATCCTGGCAGAGCGAGCGACCAGCGAGCCAGCATATTATATCTTTTGTTTTGAACAGCAAAGCTAAATTGTACATTTTCGATAGAAAATACAGTGTCCGGCGAACACGAGGATTTCTCCAATTGCTGGCTCGGTTGGTAGCGTCGCAGGGAAGGAAAGCGACACCTGGATGGGGATAAACGTCTTAAAACAGTTGGCTAAATGGGGCCGAATGGATACAAGCCAGGGAAAGAGAGAAACGGAGAAAAAAAAACGGTGACCCCCCTTAACCCTATTTGGACCGAGGGAGGTCTTTTTTTGTTTGTACCTCCCCTTCTTCTTACTTAGAAAAATATATCGAAAAATATACAAATTTAGCTTGGACTGGTTCTGGGTGGGTATTTTATTAGTTTGAAGGAAGTTTGGGAACGTGTTATTGTTAGCCTAGGGGAGGGACTATATAATGCATTGCTCGAACATGGTAAAAGCAAGCAAAATCATCAATAATAATTATACATCAGGCCAGGTGAAGGTATTGAGGGATAAGCCTTTGGAACGGCACCTCGTATCTACATTCTACTTTTCTGAAGAGTATAGCGAGGGGAGAAAGGGGTGTTGGAGAGAGAAGGAGCTGTTGGAGTGGCTTTGTTGTGTGTGGTATTAGTCTGTATAGAGAATGTTGATAGGAGAGAAGGGGTGTTGGAGAGAGGAAGCTGTTAGAGTGGCTTTGGTGTGTGTGTTATTAGTCTGTATAGAGAATGTTGATAGGAGAGAAGGGGTGTTGGAGAGAGAGGAAGCTGTTAGAGTGGCTTTGGTGTGTGTGTTATTAGTCTGTATAAAGAATGTTGAGAGGAGAGAAGGGGTGTTGGAGAGAGGAAGCTGTTGGAGTGGCTTTGTTGTGTGTGTTATTAGTCTGTATAGAGAATGTTGAGAGGAGAGAAGGGGTGTTGGAGAGAGAGGAAGCTGTTAGAGTGGCTTTGTTGTGTGTGTTATTAGTCTGTATAGAGAATATTTATATTAGTACAAAGGAGTACAAAGGAAATCAAGCAACAACAGATCTAGTGACCCTTTTAGGCTGCTTGTCCTCCAAAACACTGAGGATCAAGTGTCCAAACAGTGGTTTAGAGTGGGTAAGGGAACATTGGAAAGGGAACTACTGCCCTGGAACTAATATCCGTGGCAGGATTAGGAAGTTAGTAGGGGACAGATGGGTTAGTAACTGAGGGGGGGGGGGGATAAAATAAAGTTATTAATTTACAAACGCAGTCAGTCGCGGGTTTGATGCGAGATATTTGTCTAAGCGGAGTTTAAATGAATCAACGGTGCTGCAGTCTATAACGTCTCGGGGAAGCCCATTCCACAAGTTGACAACTCGATTGAAGAAGACATTCTTAGATTCGTGTGAGTTAAAATATTTACCAATAATTTTGCAACCGTTTCCAGCGCGTAATTAGACTGGTCGATAGTGAAGTACTTACTACAGTTCATATTGTCGATGCCTTTGATGATTTTGAACACTTGAATTAAGTCACCTCTTAATCTGCGCTGGGTTAAAGGAAATTGATTTAATTCTCTAAGACGCTCTTCGTATGGTTTGTTCTTTAGGCTAGGTATAATTTTGGTAACTCTACGTTGAACTCGTTCTAGCTTGTTTATATCTTTTTGGTAATAAGGGCACCAGGATTGAACGCAGTATTCCAGAAGAGGGCGGACTAAGGAATTGTAAAGGGTTAGGATAACTTCTTTGAATTTATACTCAAATGACCTGCCTATAAAACCAATTATTTTGTTTGCCTTCTTAACAACTTCTGAACATTGTTGACTCGGTTTTAGGTTACTCGATATTGTTACTCCCAGATCGGTTTCTCTGTTTACATTCTTAAGCTGAGAAGAGAGAAGGAGAGAAGGGGTGTTGGGGAGAGAGGAAGCTGTTAGAGTGGCTTTGCTGTGTGTGTTATTAGTCTGTATAGAGAATGTTGAGAGGAGAGAAGGGGTGTTGGAGAGAGAGGAAGCTGTTAGAGAGGCTTTGTTGTGTGTGTTATTAGTCTGTATAGAGAATGTTGATAGGAGAGAAGGGGTGTTGGAGAGAGAGGAAGCTGTTAGAGTGGCTTTGTTGTGTGTGCTATTAGTCTGTATAGAAAATATTGATAGGAGAGAAGGGGTGTTGGGGAGAGAGGAAGCTGTTAGAGTGGCTTTGCTGTGTGTGTTATTAGTCTGTATAGAGAATGTTGAGAGGAGAGAAGGGTGTTGGAGAGAGAGGAAGCTGTTAGAGTGGCTTTGTTGTGTGTGTTATTAGTCTGTATAGAGAATGTTGAGAGGAGAGAAGGGGTGTTGGAGAGAGAGGAAGCTGTTGGAGTGGCTTTGTTATGTGTTATTAGTGTGTATACATTATAATACCACAATAACCCACAATAAGACGTCGAATCAGATAGTGTTAATATATATCGTAGATAATTTAGGATGTTATAGCTAGGTCGCATTTGGTGTTTGCTATCCTTAAGGGGGTAGTGCTTGGTTTTTGGTCTATTTATTTATTTTTGAGTTTCCTCGCTAGACCTTCATCAAGCTTAGAAAAACACCCCTTAGACCCCCTTTAAAGATAAATTAGTATATTTTTCGGTAGAAAAATGAGCCGGCCGATGGCCGGTTCCTTATAAAATTAGAGGCTCGCTATTGCTCACCAGGACAAAATCGACACCTAAGGGGCACGAAAGGTCTTGATATTGACAAAGAAATTAGGCGAAAGGTCTCAAAATCGCCAAACTAACGAAGCGAACGTCTTAAAACTTCAACACTAATATGCTAAAGATGAGGGAGAAGGGGGGGGGGGGTCCATAAAAAGCGAGGACTACCCCCTTAATATTGTTATTATATTGAGTATCGCTAACATTAACCCCTTCTGTATCGGAGACGTTTTTTTTTTTAAATTATTCTAGCTATATGTAGACAATATTGTGCAGCTTAAAAAGGATCTGTGGTAGTAAGAAGAGCTAACGCCGATTGCTTGAAGCCTCTTAATTGCTGGAGGCCCTTCTTAAACTGAATAATATCGTGTATTATCAGCCTGTATCAAATGAAAAGGACAAAAAAAATGGGTAAAAGAAACGGGTTTTTAAGGGGAGCTCATGGACTCGTCGTTTTTCTAGATTTTCCCCCTTATTCCTCATGCCCCACCCGTTTCAGACCCCCATTATTTTTTAGATTTTTAGATGGTTGCCCCATTAGTTTGTTGATTTTAAGACTTTTCGACTAATTTCTTTGTCAATATTAAGACCTTGCATGCTATTTAGGTGTCTTTTTTTTTCCTGGCGAACGATAGTGAGCCTGTACTTTTGAAAAAACCTGCCTTTGGCCGGTAAATTTTTCTACCGAAAAATTTACAAATTTATCTAGAAGGGGGATCTAATGGATGTTTTTTCAAGTTTGATGGAGGTCTATGGAGGGGAGGGGAAACTACGAAACGTAATAAAAGAAAAAAATGAACAAAATATTTACCAATAAAATGAGAGGGGCGAAGAACCTATATATGATAAACAATTTTCTATGGATTCTACGCTCTCTGAGCTCTCTCTCTCTCTCTCTCTCTCTCTCTCTCTCTCTCTCTCTCCACCCCCCTCAAAGGTTAGGTGTTTCGCCAAAGTCCTCACCCCCCCATTTTACCCAGGTTTTTACTATTCTCGTCGTTGGTACCCCAAAGGAGGCGAGGGACGAAGACTTACCTGCAACTGCCCATCTTCAACACACCTTTACTTAGTGGCTCAGGGGCCTTGCTCGGGGCTTATCAGCTAAGTTTGTTGTGCATGTGGTGTGGTGTGTTGTTGTGTTGTCTGTGGGTGTGTAGTGTGTGTGGTTGGGGGGGGGGGGGTTGGTTTTTTTTTTTTGGTTTGCTGTATGATTGGAGGGGTCTCTCTGTCTGTATGTATGTCAGTGTGAGTGTGTGTGTGTGTGTGTGTGTGTGTGTGTGGAGGGGGAAGGGGTGTCTGTTGTCTGTATGTTGCGAGGGGGGGTTCTCTCTCTCTATAATGGTATGCCAATGTGTTGTGGTGTTGTGTGTGTGTGTGGGGGGGGGGGGGGCCGCGGGTGGGGGGGCTGGGGGGGACGAGCGGGGGGGGGGGTGGGGGGGGGCGGGGGGCGGTAGGGGCGGGAAAGTTCCTGCTGTGTGTGTGTTGGAAGGTTGGGGTGGGGTCTCTCTCTCCCTCTCTATCTCTCATTCCTGTCTCACTCTCCTCTCTCTCTCATCTCTCTCTCTCGTCTCTCTCTCTCTCCTCTCTCTGTCTCGTCTCTCTATCCTTATCTCTCTCTCTCTCTCGGCTGTTGCACGGGATGAGAGAGAGATAGAGAGTAGAGTAGAGATAATTGAGCTAGCGTTACACACAGGTAGGCAGAGTTTGTTTAGTTATACAGTTACACCAATTACACCCGAGTTGCCCAGGTAAAAGGGGGTAACACACGGGAATTTGGGTCCTCCGTTTTCGTTGGCCGTTTTCTTTCCGGTAATATTTGGGGGGATCTTTTTTATAATTTAACGATTTTATACAGCTTTGGAAGGATCGGTGGGAATGAAAAGGCTATAGACTTTCAATTAACCCTCTTGAGTTTCATCTACCCTTCCTAATCCGAATACGATCGTCTGATAACTGTCAGAAAACAGAGACAAAGTGCGTCATCGATCCTCAGAGGTTTAAGGGGGGATGGACCGGTTTTCTGGATGCACTTTCTCCCTCATGTTTAGCCCCATTAGTTTTCAGATGTTAAGATGTTTGCCCCATTAGTTAGTCGATATTAAGACCGTTTGCCCCATTTTTCGTCAATATTTAGACCTTTCGTGCCATTTAGGTGTCGCTTTTTCCCCTGGCGAACGATAGTGAGCCTGTAATGTTTCGGCCGGGAAATTTTTCTACCGAAAAATGTACAAATTAATCTAGAAGGGGGATCTAATGGATGTTTTTTTAAATTTGATGGAGGTCTAGGGATTAAACTAAGAAATAAAGGAATACATGAATTAATAGGCCAAAAAGTGAACCATCCCCCCTTAATCCTTTTCATTGTACGGCTATTTGTCAGAGGGTGCGGAGAGAGCCTTCTGGTTTGCTGTCCATTTACTTCACTTTCCATTAATTTCCACTACAATTAAGCCCTGGCCCATGTTTAGTAAGCAGCGCAGCACACTCTTTTCTTATAGTTTATCTCCAGTTCTGAATACTCATCGATTAACCCCTTCTGTAGCGGCGACGTGTGTTGTATTTGATTACAGGTGCATTTAGACACATTTATGAAGCTTAGGAAGGATATATGGTAGCTAAAAGGATTAATTGTGATAGTCTGTAGCCTAAATTTATGAAGCTTTGGAAGGATATAGCTAAAAGGGTTAATTGTGAACTATCACAATTAATCCTTTTAGCTAGATCCTTCCAAAGCTTCATAAATTTAGCCTAAATTTATGAAGCTTAGGAAGGATATAGCTAAAAGGATTAATTATGATAGTCTGTAGCCTAAACTTATGAAGCTTTGGAAGGATATAGCTAAACGGATTAATTGTGATAATCTGTAGCCTAAACTTATGAAGCTTAGGAAGGATATAGCTAAAAGGATTAATTGTGATAATCTGTAGCCTATATTTATGAAGCTTAGGAAGTATATAGCTAAAAGGATTAATTGTGATAATCTGTAGCCTAAATTTATGAAGTTTAGGAAGGATATAGCTAAAAGGATTAATTGTGATAATCTGTAGCCTAAATTTATGAAGCTTAGGAAGGATATAGCTAAAAGGATTAATTGTGATAATCTGTAGCCTATATTTATGAAGTTTAGGAAGGACATAGCTAAAAGGATTAATTGTCATAATCTGTAGCCTAAACTTATGAAGCTTAGGAAGGATATAGCTAAAAGGATTATTTATTAGACGTCCTTCGTAAGCTGACTAAGATCGCTTAATAGTTGCCAAAATATAACGAAAGGATGTCACAGGCACTGAATGGGTTTATATAAAGTTTATCTTGAAGGTCATGTTAGTTCAATCCTGTGAGTGTATTGGTCAGGTCTCTTTTAACACTATCTGGACCGACGTCTTGTGGGGTATTAGGATAATTTGTTTAGTTATTATGGAGGAATTGGCTTGCTTTAGTTATTATGGAGGAATTGGCTTGCTTTAGTTATTATGGAGGAATTGGCTTGCTTTATTTATTATGGAGGAATTGGCTTGCTTTAGTTATTATGGAGGAATTGGCTTGCTTTGGTTATTATGGAGGAATTGGCTTGCTTTAGTTATTATGGAGGAATTGGCTCGCTTTAGTTATTATGGAGGAATTGGCTTGCTTTAGTTATTATGGAGGAATTGGCTCGCTTTAGTTATTATGGAGGAATTGGCTCGCTTTAGTTATTATGGATGAATTGGCTCGCTTTAGTTATTATGGAGGAATTGGCTCGCTTTAGTTATTATGGAGGAATTGGCTCGCTTTAGTTATTATGGAGGAATTGGCTCGCTTTAGTTATTATGGAGGAATTGGCTCGCTTTAGTTTTTATGGAGGAATTGGCTCGCTTTAGTTATTATGGAGGAATTGGCTTGCTTTAGTTATTATGGAGGAATTGGCTTGCCTTAGTTATTATGGAGGAATTGGCTTGCTTTACAGTGCATTCATTCGACATATATCGACAGGCCCCGCCCGCTTCCACCAGCGCCGTAGACGAAGTAGAGCTTATCATACCGCAATCTCGGACAAGTCACTTGTCACCTTACCACGGAGCTGATAAGAGCTCCAAGTAAAATTAATTATAGGATGTAAGAGCGCTTTAATACATGCATATTTGCAGTTATTCTTTACTATACAATATTACCATATACCATAGTACAGAAAAGTAAACTCCATTACCATTGTTACCTCGTCTACTTGGGCAGAGCAGAGGTAGACAAATATTAAGCTAGGCTTAGCGAGCGACTGCGTTTGGGTGTATAGGGTACGGTACCGTAACCGTAATGCCTCCCCCTCCCTCTCTCTCTCTCATATTGTGAAGTGATCAAAGTTGTCAATGGTCCAAGTATGGACGAAAGCCGTTGCTGGTAAACTGGTGAATGAAAGACTCCTTCAATCTTCCTGCCTGAGTTCTGATCTTAATTAATGGCTGTGAAACTTTCGTTGCCTCAGAGGTTTTCTTCACCACCACATCAACTGGCTCAGTTTTCTCCTTATCAAAATACATGAATACATTCAAGACAATATTCCTGGCTTGACTGACAAGTCGGGGAGAACCAGCAGGTCTGCCAGGGGTATGGGCAGGAGACGCCATCTTCCCCCTTCAGAAGACAGGAGGGAACTGAACTGACGTTGAATGGCAGCGCAGTGACAGTTGAAACCTTGAGAGAGAAGCGTTGCCAATGTAGCTACCTTACCGCTAGATCTAAAATTATTTACTTGAACAAGGGAATGGAGCTGTTAAAGACAGGCTCCAGTCTTAACATTTCTTTCTCACTCGTTGATGTAGAAAGGTAGATGGCTTTGTAGGCCATTTTTAATAATTTAAATTGATAAATAAAAATTGACTTCATCTAGCGGCAATATTTTACACCTAGCAATAAGAATGCTGGCTATACTCCGAATCTTTTAGCACATGTTATCAATATTGGAGTAATATTCTAGCAATATTAGGTAGGCATTCACTAGTTTGTATTTTTCTAGTTACTTCTGCAAACAGATTAAATAATATTTTTGTGCTGATTTGGTAACCCTGTTGGACACCCCGCACCTCGCACAGTCATGCCAGCCGTATGATAACGGTTGGGGAAGTGGGCGGGGCCTGTCGATATATGTCGAATGAATGCACTGTAGTTATTATGGAGGAATTGGCTTGCTTTAGTTATTATGGAGGAATTGGCTTGCTTTAGTTATTATGGAGGAATTGGCTTGCTTTAGTTATTATGGAGGAATTGGCTTGCTGTTGCCATTTTCGAGTAATGTATTTTAGTGTATTTTAGTTTGTCCCCTAACAAAAATAGCCTAATCAGACTTCCTTCAATCTAAAACAAAAAATGCCCACCCCTTCAAGCTCAAATTGTACATTTTTCGATAGAAAAATATCCCGGCCGAAGGTCGATTGCTTCTTAGTTACAGGCTCGATATCGCTCGACACCTGAATCGGGTGAAACGTCTTATCATCGAAAAACTAATGAGATGAAACGTCTTACAATCAAGGCATGTAGCGAAAAAGGGGTGATCCAAAGAGACCCCCTTCTGACCAGATAGTGTTAACCCTATCAATCAAATTATACTTACCTTCTTCATTTCATACTTGCTGATAAGAGACGATTTTATTCAGCTTAAGAAGGGCCGCCCTCCAGCAGTTAACAGACCTCGAACTATTTTTTTTTTTTTACTACCACAGATCTTTCTTGAGCTGCACAAAATCGTCTACATATAGGTAGAATAAAGCCAAAAAGGCGTCGCCGGTACCGAATGGGTTAAACTTATGAATATCATGTTAACGGGAGATGGGTAGATATTTACTCATTTATGGATCTTTTCATTATTATTATTATTATTATTATTATTATTATTATTATTATTCTTTTTTGTTTAGTTTCCTCTCTAAACCTCAATCAAGCTTACCCCCCCCCCCCCTAGATCCTCCTTCAAGATAAATGTGTAAATTTTTCGATAGAAAAATTTCCCGGTCGAAGGCCGATTCCTCTCAAATTACAGGCTCGCTATCGCTCGCCAAGAAAATAGACACCTAAATGACACGAAAAGTCTTAATATTGACAAAGAAATGAGGCGAAAGATCTTAAAACCGCCAAACTAATAGGCCAAACGTCTTAAAAGCTGAAAACTAATGGGGCTAAGCATGAGGAAGAAGCGTGGCCAGAAAAACAACCCATCTCCCCTTAAGGAATCGTGGTGTGCTGGAGAGGCATGAATGGTTTCGGTGGCGTTGTAAGCAAACCATTCCATTTTCCACGATACTGAAGGTGGAGTGGTTTTATGTGACTTGGGACAGAGCTCTTTTAATCTTTAGTTTCATCCTTGTCCTGCTGGATGTGTGTGTGTGTGTGTGTGTTGTGAGAGAGAGAGAGAGAGATATGCAGGTAAATATATATATATATATACAGAGAGAGAGAGAGAGAGAGAGAGAGAGATATCTTGCATCAAACCCGCGGATGACTGCGTTTGTAAATGAATAACTTGTATTATATTCCTCCCTCAGATTCATCAAGGATTATTGCGTATATATACTGTATTATTGCGTATATATACTGTATATTACTAAGACGTTACTCTCTTTATCCCAGATATACGAAAGATCACTTATAACTGTGTTATGTTACTAACCCATCTGTCCCCTACTAACTTCCGAATCCTGCCACGGACATTAGTTCCAGGGCAGTAGTTCCCTTTCCAATTTGCCCTTACCCACTCTAAACCACTGTTTGGCCTCTTGATCCTCAGTGTTTTGGAGGACAAGCAGGCTAGAGGGCTCACTAGACCTGTTGTGGCTTGATTTCCTTTGTACTTGAGGGTAAACAATTAAATACGAAACCAACAAATGTTAAGAAAGAGTAATGGAAAGACTACACAAAACAGAACCGAAAGATAACAAATAAAAACGTAATAAAAGGGAAGAGAGAAGAATACAAAGAACAAGTCTTGATAAAGGAGAAAGGGGAGAGAACACGGAATATATTTATAAACCAAAGAGGACGGGAAAATTGGCTTGGTAAAATGAAAGACTTTAATTTTCCCCTCAAATGGTAAGGATGATAGGCTGGGAAGAGAGGGAGAGGAGAGGGGAAGGGGAGGCTGAAAGGGTTAAGAGAAAAGAGTTATTTTTGTGGTCTAGCTATATGAAGAAGACATAAGGTAAAGCTGCCTGCAACAAGTGTCTCCTCCAAAGTTACAAGAGTGACAGAAAACCGAATTTAAAGGTAGGTTTTTAGTTTGGTCCGTAGATATCCTTCAAGCTTAAGATTACACCCCCTTGAGCCCCTTTCAAGATAAATTTCTACATTTTTCGGTAGAAAAATGTCCCGGCTGAAAGCCGGTTCCTCTTAAATTACGGGTTCGCTATCGCTCGCCAGGATAAAATCGACACCTAAATGGCACGAAAGGTCTTAAAATTGACAGAAATGGGTTGAAAGTTCTTAAAATCGTTAAAATAATGGGGCGAACGTCTTAACATTAGGAAAACAATGGGGCTAAACATGAGGGAGAAAGGAGTCAAGGAAAAAAATCCCTCAAGTGGATATCTCCCCTTAAGGAACATTAGTGTAAAGTAGTGGTCGGTGCATTAGAAAGAAGTGTGGTGTGCTTGTTTGGTGCAGTGAAATGGATAGGAGGAGGTGGAGGTGGTGTTTGTAAGAGCTAGCTGGATTACGTTATGTAAGTGAGACACAAATAGAAACAGTGAGGGAAGCCAATCAAATGAAACAAGAGTTCCAGCAACTCCTTATCATATGCTATGAGGCCTCCCCTGGGTATTACCCTGCTCGATTGGTGCCTACAATCTCCCCAGAGAGATAGATAGGTAAATACCCAGCTAGATCAATATATATATATATATTTTTTTTTTTTTTTTTTTTTTTTTTTTAAGAGACAATGAACGGAGGAAGGAAAAACACAGATAAAACAAAAAGGTCCATGTGCCTAAAGGCATCCTCCATTCATAAAATGTTTGTAACAACTGGATTTAAACATTTGTTGATTGTAAGTTTGTGGAAAGCAATTCGAGGGAAGTGAATTCCAAAGAGTAGTAGCTCTGGGGATAAATGAATTCTGATAAGCAGAAGTTCTGCATTGTGGAGGAGAAAGTGTAAATTCATGGGCGCTCTCAGCTGCCCTAGTTCTACGGGGAAAGATGTGGAGAGGCGGCACAATTGAAGCAAGTTCCTCGGAACAATTGCTGTGAAAATATCTGTAGAATAATGCAAGGGATGCAACGTTTCTTCGTATGGCTAATGTAGGAAGGTCCTGTGTGATTGCAGGGTTATTGATTAATCTAATAGCTTTATTTTGAATTTTGTCCAACTGCCTCAATGCAACCACTCCACTTCCACCCCACAGAGGTGAACAGTAATCCATCTGAGAGCGCACATGACTTTTATATATTACGGCCAACTGCTCGTCAGTGAAGAATTCTCGAACTCTGTACAGGAGTCCCAGTTTTTTAGAGGCATTCTTAGCAATGCTTCTAACATAATGTGTCCAGCTCAAGTTAGTAGTTAATGTTACACCGAGAATGTCAATACTAGTCTGCAGTTGATCTATATATATATATATATATATATATATATTATATACTATATATATATATATATATATATAGAGAGAGAGAGAGAGAGAGAGAGAGAGAGAGAGATGAAATAGGGTGACAAACAAGGGGGAAGGACAGATACGATAAAGACAGAAAGGGGTAATTCGAGGAGAAATAAAGGGAAAAGAGAACGGCGAAATGGACAAACAGGCAAAAGACAAAAAGACAGACAAAAGAGGCACAAATTGACACATGAATGGGATGAAATGCCTAATTATCACCAAACTAATGAGGTGAAACGTCTTAAAATCTCCAAACTAAGGGAGCGAAACAGGGGAGGTCCAAAAAATATCCCCCCCCCCCCCTCCTCCCATTCACCTCTCAGACCAAATTGGGTTACAAAAATAAAATAATAATAATAATAATAATAATAATAATAATAATAATAACAATAATAATAATAACAATAATAATAATAATAATGAAATAAAAAATAAAAATATAAAAACATTATAATAAAAAGGTAATAAACAGAAGGATAAACGAAACTGCTAAACGAAGGAAGAGAGAGAGAAGATGAAAAACCCGACGAAGGAGAAGCAGGAGCACGAGATTAAAAAGGGGGAGGGGAAAATTGGATAGGTAAAATGAAAGACCTTAATTTTCCCCTCAAATGGTGATGGGGAGGAGGAGAAAGGAGGAAGAGGGGGAGGGGGGGAGGGATAAAGTAGAGGAAGAAGAAAGGGTGGAGGAGTAAAGATGGGAAGAAGCGATAATAATAAATAGAAGGACGGGGAAGTATAAAGAAGAGGAATAAGAAAGGGGGAAGTAAAGATGGGAAGAAGCAATATGAATAAATACAAGGAATGGGGATTTATAAAGAAGAGGAAGAAGAAAGGGGGAAGTAAAGATGGGAAGAAGCAATATGAATAAATACAAGGAATGGGGATTTATAAAGAAGAGGAAGAAGAAAGAGAGGGGGAGTAAAGATGGGAAGAAGCAATATGAATAAATACAAGGAATGGGGAATTATATAGAAGAGGAAGAAGAAAGGGTGGAGGAGTAAAGAGAGGAAGAAGCAATATGAACAAATACAAGGAATGGGGAATTATAAAGAAGGGTGTAGGGAGGAGAAAGGGGAAAGAGAAAGGAGGAGTAAAGATGGGAATAAGCAATACGACCAAGTAATCCTTTTAGCTACCATATGTATTTTCTAAGCTGAAATCAAATAAAAGGTACGGGGTTAAAGGTTCATGGGCTGTTTTTCTGGTCACCCTTCTCCCTCATGCTTACCCCCAATAGTTTTCAGATTTTATGACGTTCGACCCATTAGTTTGGCGATTTTAATACCTTTTGCCCCATTTCATTGTCAATTTTAAGACCTTTCGTGCCATTTAGGTGTCTATTTTTTCCTGGCGAGCGATAGCGAGCCTGTAATCTTATGAGTAACTGGTCTTCGGCCGGGACATTTTTCTACCGAAAAATGTACAAATTAATCTAGAAGGGGGATCTGATGATGTTTTTTTTAAGTTTGATGGAGGTCTAGGGAGGAAACTAGAAACATAACGAATACATGCAAAAATCGCCCAAAAAGTGAACCATCCCCCCTTAAAGGTTCAAAGGTTCGAATTAGTGTAACCTTGTATATGCTCGGGACGGTACTTCTTTAATTTGTCTTCACATATCTGTATCTTGTATATTGTATCTAATTAACATTTTGATGTGTGTGAATTTGTGTTTTGACTGTGTGTGTTCTTTGTTTTGTGTTTTGTGTTTTCCCTGTTCTTGCTCTGTCTTGAGGCGGCCATCCCCCAAAAAAAATGAAAAACAGAGGGAAAACGAAAAGAAAAAAAAACAGGAAAAGTGGGGATTGGACCTGAGTAAATAGATAGATAGATAGATAGATAGATAGATAGAACATTTGTGTAATTAAGTATTATATATACAATGAATTTATTTTTGTTCAGGCCCCTTTTTCCCTCATGTTAAGCTCCCATTATTTTGTAGATTAGAAAACAGTCGCCCTATAATGTTAGCGATTTTAAGACGTTTCGTGCGATTTAGGTGTCGATTTTTTCATGGTGAGCGACAGCGAGTCTGCAATTTCGAAGAAACCTGGCATTTTTCTACCGAAAAATGCAAAACAAAATATCTCGAAGGGGGATCTTGGGGGAATTTCATTGAGCTTAATGGGGGTGACCTGCTTTTTGTTATTTCTCTCCTTTTCTCTCTTTCTCTGGCTTGTATCCATTCGGCCCCATTCAGCCAACTATTTTAAGACGTTTATCCCCAGCTAGGTGTCGATTTCTTCCTGGCGAGCGATAGCCAGCCAGCATTACATGAAGAAATCCGGCTTCGCCGGAGAAATTTTTCTATCGAAAAATATACAAATTTAGCCTGCTGTCAAAAAAATAAAAAATATGCTGGCTCGCTACCGCTCACCAGTAAAAAATTGACACCTGGATGGGGATAAACGTCTTAAAACAGTAGGCTGAATGGGGCCAAATGGATACAAGCCAGAGAAAGAGAGAAAAGGAGAGAAATAACAAAAAGCAGGTCACCCCCATTAAGCTCAATAAAATTCCCCCAAGATCCCCCTTCGAGATATTTCTTTTTTGTTTGCATTTTTCGGTAGAAGAATGCCAGGTTTCTTCGAAATTGCAGACTCGCTGTCGCTCGCCATGAGAGAGATACAAAAGGACAAAACAAAAACAGGTCACCCCCCCTTAATGGAGGTAAGGGAGGAAACTGACAAAAACCAAAAAAAAATAATAATAATTCAATAAGTAAATAAATCAACAGAAAATATATATATAAACGAATAAGTAAAAACATAAATATAAATCTCCCCTCAATCCTGCGTTCTTGCTTCAATTATCTCCCTTTCTTAATCTAGCTACTATTTTATTATGTTATATTTAAGGGGAGGCAGATCGTTTTTCTGGACCCCCTTCTCCCTGATGTTTAGCCCCATTAGTTTTGAGATTATAAGACGTTCGGCCCATTAGTTTGGCAATTTTAACACCTTTCACCCCATTTCGTTGTCAATTTGAAGACCTTTCGTGCCATTTAGGTGTCGATTATTTCCTGGCGAGCGATAGCGAGCCTGCAATTTTAAGAGAAACCGGCCTTCGGCCGGGAAATTTTTCTACCGAAAAATTTACAAATTTATCTTGAAGGGGGGTCTAGGGAGTGTTTTTCTAAGCTTGATGGAGGTCTAGAGAGGAAACTACAAAAATATATGAATAAATAAATTAATAGACCAAACAAACGGTCAGTCTTCCCTTAAACAGTATAACTAGAGTTAACTAATCTTGGGCTCTCGCTTCTTTATGGTCGGTTTTACGTGTTTACTTTTTAATCTTCCTTCGTGTTGTATTCACTTTAATAACTTTATTGTCTACGGCGAAGCCGGATTTCTCCATACAAGATGGATCGCTGTCGCTCGCCAGGAAAATATCGATACCTGAATGGGGAGAAACGCCCTAAAACAGTAGGTTGAATAGGGCTGAATGTATAAAACCCCAGAGAGAAAAAAACAGGTCGGTCCCCTTAATTTGGTTTTTGTTTAAGCAGTTCATATGCAATGGAGATAAAGTCAAAGTCAGAATTTGCATAAGAATAGCGTTTTAAAGACTTTAAATTAGAAAATCTCACTGCTCTCTCTCTCTCTCTCTCTCTCTCTCTCTCTCTCTCTCTCTCTCACTCACTCACTCACTCACTCACTCACTCACTCACTCACTCACTCACTCACTCACTCACTCTCTTTCTCTCTCTCCCCTTCTAGAGTTATCAAGTCCTGACCACCTTGTTTGGATCGTATGGACTATGTGGCCAGTGTATATATGTAAATCTATGTAAATATATATATCTGTCTCTCTCTCTCACACACACACATATCAAGTCTTCGGTTCCAATTCTTAATCACCAGAGCTCTTAAATTCCCATTCCAGTTTATGCCACCGATTCCTTTTTTCACGAATGCCAGATTTTTGTTCTCAGTCGGTGGGAGGGGGAGGGGGGGGGGGGGGGCTGGAGAGGGGGGGGATTTTTTTTTACGACTAGTGTCAGGTTGGAAGATGAAAAGAAAAAGATTGATAGTGAAAATGTGAAATTCGTTTTTATTGTAGATTTTTGTCAATTATTTGTTATTTTTTATGTTTTTTATATAAAGTTTGCATGTCCCGGAATTTGTTTTACAGTATACTAAACCGGTTATGCTCGCGGGGTGGATATATAAACCGGTTATGCTCGCGGGGTGGATATATAAACCGGTTATGCTCGCGGGGTGGATATATAAACCGGTTATGCTCGCGGGGTGGATATATAAACCGGTTATGCTCGCGGGGTGGATATATAAACCGGTTATGCTCGCGGGGTGGATATATAAACCGGTTATGCTCGCGGGGTGGATATATAAACCGGTTATGCTCGCGGGGTGGATATATAAACCGGTTATGCTCGCGGGGTGGATATATAAACCGGTTATACTCGCGGGGGTGGATATATAAACCGGTTATGCTCGCGGGGTGGATATATAAACCGGTTATGCTCGCTGGGTGGATATATAAACCGGTTATGCTCGCGGGGTGGATATATAAACTGGTTATGCTCGCGGGGTGGATATATAAACCGGTTATGCTCGCGGGGTGGATATATAAACCGGTTATGCTCGCGGGGTGGATATATAAACCGGTTATGCTCGCGGGGTGGATATATAAACCGGTTATGCTCGCGGGGTGGATATATAAACCGGTTATGCTCGCGGGGTGGATATATAAACCGGTTATGCTCACGGGGTGGATATATTAACCGGTTATGCTCGCGGGGTGGATATATAAACCGGTTATGCTCGCGGGGTGGATATATAAACCGGTTATGCTCGCGGGGTGGATATATAAACCGGTTATGCTCGCGGGGTGGATATATAAACCGGTTATGCTCGCGGGGTGGATATAAACCGGTTATGCTCGCGGGGTGGATATATAAACCGGTTATGCTCGCGGGGTGGATATATAAACCGGTTATGCTCGCTGGGTGGATATATAAACCGGTTATGCTCGCGGGGTGGATATATAAACTGGTTATGCTCGCGGGGTGGATATATAAATCGGTTATGCTCGCGGGGTGGATATATAAACCGGTTATGCTCGTGGGGTGGATATATTAACCGGTTATGCTCGCGGGGTGGATATATAAACCGGTTATGCTCGCGGGGTGGATATATAAACCGGTTATGCTCGCGGGGTGGATATATAAACCGGTTATGCTCGCGGGGTGGATATATAAACCGGTTATGCTCGCGGGGTGGATATATAAACCGGTTATGCTCGCGGGGTGGATATATAAACCGGTTATGCTCGCGGGGTGGATATATACACCGGTTATGCTCGCGGGGTGGATATATTTGTAAACTTAATATATATACCTGTATATATATATATATTATAGAAATAATAACAGCCTGCGCGGATAGTTCATTAAGGGGGTAGTACTCGCTTTTTCTGGACCCCCTTCTCCCTCATGTTTAGCATATTAGTTTTGAGGGTTTAAGACGTTCGTTCCGTTAGTTTGGCGATTATGAGACCTTTCGCCTTATGTGTTGGCAATATTAAGATCATTCGTGGCCTTTAGGTGTTGATTTTTTTTCCTGGCGAGCGTTAGCGAGCCTCTAATTTTTAGAAGGAACCGGCCTTTGGCCGGGCCACTTTTCTACCTAAAAATGTACACATTTATCTTGAAAGGGGGTCTAGGGGGTCTAGGGGGTATTTTTCCAAGCTTAATGAAGGTCTAGCGAGGAAACTAAAACAAAAAAAATAATTAATAAATATGTAGACCTAAAACCAAGCACTACCCCCTTTACCACCATCACGTAATTTGCATCATATTCTGGTTACCATCAGACGATTTCCTGTAGTTTGTAATCTACCTATCTGACTCAAATGGGTGTAGACGATCCTAATGAACCCTCTTCATAACCTAGGTCCTTCTTAAACTGCATACAATCATCTAGTTTCAGCCATAATCAAAGGTCAAAAGGGGTCATGGTACTGAAGGGGTTAATAATATAGACACTATTAAATGCATGTGACATTCTAAACAATAAATACATGTTTAGCTTTAACTTCTTTATACTTGATATCAGTAATTCCCGTTAACATGACACCAATTTATTCAGCTTATGAAGGACCTCTAGGAATTGCTGGGGTTCAGACCCTCTCAATTAAGGGGCTAATAGCTGTTTTTGGGTCCATTTATTCATTTTTTTTTTACTTTCCTCGCTAGATCTCCCTCAAACTTAGAAAAACACCCCCTAGGCACCCCCTCAAGATAAATGTGTACATTTTTCGGTAGAAAAATATTCCGGCCGAAGGCTGGTTCCTCTTATAATTACAGGCTCGCTATCGCTCGCCAGGAAAAAAAGTGACACCTAAATGGCACGATAGGCCTTAAAATCGACAACGAAATGGAGCTAAAGGTGTTAAAGGTGGGGGCTCATGGGTTGAGATAAACATGGAATGATAATCGCCAAGCTGTACATAGTTATCTTGCAAAATGCAATGGCACTGAAATAATTATTAACAATGGTATAAAGGATTTTGTGGATCGTCTATACCGGGCCTGTGACGTCACAGGAGTGTAAGTCCACCATCCAGTCTAGGATAAGGATACTGGTGTGACGTCACTATGACGTCACAGGCCCAGTATGGACGATCCGCAAAATCCTTTATACCATTGAATTATTTCGGTGACATTGCATTGTACAAGATAATTATATGCAGGTTGGCGATTATTTTTCCATGTTTACCTCAACCATGCACCCCCACCTTTAAAATCGCCAAACTAATATGCGAACGTCTTAAAGTTTCAGGGGCTAAACATGAGGGAAAAGAAGGTCCATAAAAAGGTCCTATCTCCCCTTAACCCTCTGGCTTCCACAGTTCCTTCCTTAGCCAGCATGCAGTAATATCGCCTACCAAGACCATATTCCACCATATATTCTGTTATTACAAGAAGCCTTAATAATATTATTACATACCGGTATGTACAATCGTGGATATTAAGTGTTGTCATAGATTCCAGTGGTTCTCGCTCAAAAAGTGATATTGGTATCTTTATAGTTACTGGGAAAAGTGCTTATCCCTCAGAGTATTAGTCAGTGTCCGAAACTTTGTGAAATATATGACAACACTTAAGGGGAGGTTTTTAGTTGATTCCCTAGACTTCCATCAAACTTAAAATTACTCCCCCTAGACCCCCTTTCAAGATAAATTTGTACATTTTTCGGTAGAAAAATGTCTCGGCCGAAGGCCGATTCCCCTTAAATTACAGGCTCGCTATCGCTCGCCAGGAAAAAATGGACACCTGAATGGCATGAATGGTCTTAAAATTGACAGAAATGGGGCGAGGGTTCTTAAAATCGTCAAACTAATGGGGCGAACGTCTTAAAATCTCAAAAGCAATGGGGCTAAACATGAGGGAGAAAGGGGTCCAGAAAAAAATCCTCCAGGTGGAAATCTCCCCTTAATAACCTCGACCGTACACTCGGGTACCATAGTACCACTAGCCCACTCCTATGAATTCCTGGACCCTATGTGTTTTTCTTTATGCAATTATAACTCTCTGAATTGATTTTTTTTTAATAGACCTTGCTTTCCAATAAATAGTATATATAGTTTTGTAGTTGATTTATAGACAAATTTATTTATATATTCCTTTCCAGAGATTTACTTCCATAATTAGAAATAGGCGACGTCCACGAATTTGTGTGAGTGGGTTAGAGACTATGGTATCCGAGTGTACATATAATTTGTGTGAGTGGGTTAGAGACTATGGTATCCGAGTGTACATATAATTTGTGTGAGTGGGTTAGAGACTATGGTATCCGAGTGTACATATAATTTATGCAATATAACTTGGCTAAATAAAAAAAAAAAAAAAAAAAAAAAAAAAAAAAAAAAAAAAAAACACACACACACACACACACACACACACACACTAATAATACTAAATATATATCACTGTTCAGGTATCGATTAAAAAACATGGTCTATATCGCCCAGTTAAGATGGGCAGTGTATAGCTAATGCTTTAAGGGAGCCCACCTCGCTTTTTTTTCTCTTTCTCTCCCTCGCTATTTGGCTTGTATCCATTCGGCCCCATTCAGCCTACTGTTTTAAGACGTTTACCCCCATCCAGGTGTCAATATTTTCCTTGCGAGCGGTAGCGAGCCAGTATATATATATTTTTGTTTTGACATCAAGCTAAATGTGTAAATTTTTCGATAGAAAAATTTCTCCGGCGAAGCCGGATTTCCGCATACAATGCTGGCTCGCTTTCGCTCGCCAGGAAGAAATTTGACACCTGGATGGGGATAAACAGTTGGCTGAATGGGACCGAATAGATACAAGCCAGGGAAAGAGAGAAAAGGAGAGAAAGCTAAAAAAAAAAAAAAAACGGTGACTCCCCTTAAAGTGTTTTATAAAGCTTGAATTAAAGGTAGAGAGTAGTGCGGACAAAGTAATGAGTGTTTGCAGTAAGGTTGTTTTATTATGTTATCATTATATTTACACCATTTTCTTCGTCTGGAACTCAAACTCTCACTCTCACTCTCACCCACTCTCACACTCTCTCTACACTTATTTTCTTCGTCTGGAACTCAAACTCTCCCAGATACGAAACTTTTCCCTGTCACTTACTTAATCTCTCTCTCGCTCTCACTCTCACTCTCACTCTCACTCTCACTCTCACCCACTCTGCTACACTATTTTCTTCGTCTGGAACTCAAACTCTCCCAGATACTAAACTTTTCCCTGTCAGTCTTACTTAATCTCTCTCGCTCTCACTCTCACACTCTCACTCACTCTCACACACTCACACACACTCTCTCTCTCTCTCTTATTAATATGAATGAATCAGTAGGTAGGTGTAAATTCTCTTTCAGACTATTTTTTTTTGTCTATGCATCTATAAAAACTTTCCTTGTGGGCATTTCCTGACCCATAAGATTTCGCTTCATCCTATTTTCCGGTACGGCTCTTTAGCCGGAGGGAGCGGAGGGACTGATTGCAATAGCGGATTGGAGAAGAAGTCTAGGATATTAGGGTTAGAGCAACTGGTGGGGGGGGGGGAGAGAGAGAGAGAGAGAGAGAGAGAGAGAGAGAGAGAGAGAGAGAGAGAGAGAGCTACATTAAATTACATATATACACAAGCTGCACAAACCTTATGACTCAAAGAATGGAACGCCTTACTTTATATAATGAATCAAGTCCTACCCATTACAAACAACGTTCAAAGACAACAATAGGTTAAGGGGCTAGTGCTTGTTGTTTGGGGCTACTTATTCATTTATTGATTGAATTTTGAGTTTCCTCGTTAGACCTCCAACAAGCTTAAACAAAAACCACCCTTTATACCCCCTTTCAAGATATATTTGTACATTTTTCGGTAGAAAAATGTCCCGGCCTAAGGCCGGTTTCTTCATAAATTGCAGGCTCGCTATCGCTCGCCAGGAAAAAATAAGACACCTAAATGGCGCTAAAGATCTTAATATTGACAAAATAATGGGGCGAAAGGTCTCAAAATCGCTAAACTAGTGAACAAACTTCTTAAAATCGCAAAACTAATGGGTCTAAACATGAGGGAGAAGGGGGTCCAGAAAAAGCGAGTAGTACCCCCTTAACCCACATCTACGGACTACACTAAAGCCTGTCCGTTATAACTAGGCCAAAATCAAGACCCTTGACCTCTTCTAACTTAAAATGGGCTAGAGCAAATGGGCTGTAAATGTCCACACTTATATACCGGTTGGCTCTTTACAAATGGTAGGAATAAGAACTCAAATATTGTAATATTTTTTTTTTTATTTTTTTTTATTTTTTATTTTTTTATGTGAGAGGTTAGGATGAGGTTTTCTTCTAGCCTAGCGATAATGGATTGGGTATTACCAGCGTAACAGCAATACAGTAGAAAGCTCTCTCTTCGCCCTTCGCTCCCTCCGGCTACATCACTACTTTGTCGGATATTAAGAGGGAGGAACCGCTATACCGGTATTGAACAGAAGGAAGAGAGTTTTGGTTTCTTCAGTGTAGACAAAAGGGGGAAATTACTAAGAGAGAGAGAGAGAGAGAGAGAGAGAGAGGGGTAAACAAAGGGATAATGAGTGTAAATGAGTGAGTCTTGTCTCTTTGTGAGAGAGAGAGAGAGAGAGAGAGAGAGAGAGAGAGAGAGAGAGAGAGAGAGAGAGAGAGGGAGGGAGGTAAACAAAGGGATAATGAGTGTAAGTGAGTGAGTCTTGTCTCTTTGTGTGTGTGTGAGAGAGAGAGAGGGAGAGAGAGAGAAAGAGAAAGAAAGAAAGAAAGAGAGAGAGAGAGAATCCCGGTCAGTCTCCCAGGTAGGGAAGGATCGTAGCTTGGGATACAAACTTGTCAGGAAAAGTTGGAGAAACAAGGTGTATTGGGTGACTCTCTCTCTCTCTCTCTCCCTCTGGATGTATGTGTGTATATGAGTGTGTGAGTGAGTGTGTGTCAGAGTGTGTATGTGTGTGTCTCTGAGTGTGAGTGTGTGTCTATGTGTGTATGTGTGTCTCTGAGTGTGAGTATGTGTGTGTGTGTGTGTGTTTCTCTCTGAGTGTGAGTATGTGTGTG
This sequence comes from Paralithodes platypus, assembly GCA_032716605.1. Taxonomy (NCBI): domain Eukaryota; kingdom Metazoa; phylum Arthropoda; class Malacostraca; order Decapoda; family Lithodidae; genus Paralithodes; species Paralithodes platypus. The sequence goes on along the minus strand of CM064488.1, from coordinate 46,764,293 downwards.
TGTGTGTGTGTGTGTGTGTGTGTGTGTGTGTGTGTGTGTGTGTGTGTGTCTCTGAGTGTGAGTATGTGTGTGTGTGTCCGTGTATATTATCCGTGTGTGCGAGTGAGATAAAATGCGAGAGATGGAACTAATGAGTACTGGGATCTGTGTATGTGTGTCTGTGTATATGTGTGTCTCTGTTTGAGTGTGTGTGTGTGTGTGTGTGTGTGTGTGTCCGTGTTTATCTCCGTGTGTGCGAGTGAGATAAAATGCGAGAGATGGAACTAATGAGTACTGGGATCTGTGTATGTGTGTCTGTGTATATGTGTGTCTCTGTTTGAGTGTGTGTGTGTGTGTGTCCGTGTTTATCTCCGTGTGTGCGAGTGAGATAAAATGCGAGAGATGGAACTAATGAGTACTGGGATCTGTGTATGTGTGTCTGTGTATATGTGTGTCTCTGTTTGAGTGTGTGTGTGTGTGTGTCCGTGTTTATCTCCGTGTGTGCGAGTGAGATAAAATGCGAGAGATGGAACTAATGAGTACTGGGATCTGTGTATGTGTGTCTGTGTATATGTGTGTCTCTGTTTGAGTGTGTGTGTGTGTGTGTGTGTGTGTCCGTGTTTATCTCCGTGTGTGCGAGTGAGATAAAATGCGAGAGATGGAACTAATGAGTACTGGGATCTGTGTATGTGTGTCTGTGTATATGTGTGATCTCTGTTTGAGTGTGTGTGTGTGTGTGTGTCCGTGTTTATCTCCGTGTGTGCGAGTGAGATAAAATGCGAGAGATGGAACTAATGAGTACTGGGATCTGTGTATGTGTGTCTGTGTATATGTGTGTCTCTGTTTGAGTGTGTGTGTGTGTGTGTGTGTCCGTGTTTATCTCCGTGTGTGCGAGTGAGATAAAATGCGAGAGATGGAACTAATATCCCGTGAGTTGGCTCGGTAATCAACTTTTATGGCAGTATTGAGTTAACAGAGAGAGAGAGAGAGAGAGAGAGTGAGTGAGTGAGTGAGAGTCGACATTCATCACCTTACACTTTTCCAAGTTTAATGACATCTACCCAGTTTGTTAAGGGAGCTCAGACGGTATTATGCAGCATAATTTACTGGTTCGGCTCAATGGTTTAAGGAGGGGGTTTAGTTTGCTCTCTAAACCTCTATCAAACTTAAAAAAGCACCCACAACACCCCCCTTTTGATATAAATTTGTAAAAAAAATCCTTAGAAAAATTTCCCGTCCGAAGGCCGATTCCTCTTCAAATACAGGCTCGCTATCACTCGCCAGGAAAAAAATCGACACCTAAACGGCACAAAAGGTCTTAATATTGGCAAAGGAATGGGGCAAAAGGTTTTAAAATCGCCAAACTAATGAGGCAAATGTCTTGAAATCTCATAACTAATAGGGCTAAACATGAGGGAGGAGGAGGACTCGAAAAACCAACTGCCTCCCCTTAAGATCTATCCTGAACTGTTCAACCCCTTTAGAGTCCTTCACAGTCGCTCCGTCATCTGCAAACTTGTAGATGACACTCAACAGACCAATATAAACATCATTGGTGCACGATAAACAGCAAGGGGACAAGGACAGATCCCCATGGAACTCCACAAGTGGCTCGAGTCCACTCAGAGGAAGCCCCATTGATTACCATTCGTTGCTGTCTAGCTGTTAGCCAACTTTATATTCAATGTGTGACCTGTGGTGAAAGCCTACCTATAGTCTATTCGTTGTAAGTAGGCGAGATATTATGACCTCTAACCTCTGTAACTCATAAAGGGTTAGAGCAAATTGGCTGTAAATTTCCACATCTATTCCTTGACTGACTCTTCCCAAATGCCAGACATATTAGCTCGATTACTCTAGTCGTTTTTTAGTTACAGAGGTTAGATGTCATTATTTTTGCCTACTTACAGCGAGTAGACTGTAGCGCACTCACATTTGACATTTGACAGGCACTTTGTCAAAAGTGTTTTGAAACTCAAGTAAGGGATGTCTATAGTTCTACCTTAGTGCTGTTGTCATACTAACGCAATATTTCATGTACAAATGTCAGCATATTGGTAAGACATAATCGGTGTTGTCTTAAACCATGTTGGGAATTAGTTGTAGATTTCCTGGTAGTCTACTATCTTCGTTTGAGAGAGAGAGAGAGAGAGAGAGAGAGAGAGAGAGAGAGAGAGAGAGAGAGAGAGTATATTTTAAGCCTGCATTGTCTCTCCGTGTAAAAGAATGTGTCTTCAATTCTTAGTTTGTTCTCTGCACTTCAAAGTGTCGTAAGTTGTTGAAAATTAGTCTTTACGCATATGGAAAAAATTAGTAGTTATATATTTATGTATCTATTGTATTTCATTAATATTATTATTATTATTATCATTATTATTATTATTATTATTATTATTATTATTGTTGTTATTTTTATTATTATTATTATTATCATTATCGTTACTATTACTATTATAAGTAGTAGTTCTAGTAGTCGGAGCAGCAGTAGAAGTAGTAATATTAGTATTATAAGTAGTAGTATAAATATTTTATCAAAATATCATTACAGTTGTAATAAGGGTGTGTACTTGTATACGACCTCATTGAAAAAAAATCCCTCTGGGTAATATTTATAATTGGTATATGAGAGAGAGAGAGAGAGAGAGAGAGAGAGAGAGAGAGAGAGAGAGAGAGAGAGAGAGAGAGAGAGAGTTTGACTGGAAAACTAAATTATTCCCAGCTACAGAGAGTGAGGCCCTAGTGGTGCAACAGACATATTTCCCTCAGGATAACCCAATGATTCTCACTCACTCCTACTCTTAATCTTTCACTCTTAATCTTTCACTCTTACTTTTCACACTCACTCACTCACTCACTCACTCACTCACTCACTCTCACTCTCTCACGCTCTCTCTCTCTCTGAGTCGTACTCTCACTCATTATTTATTTATAAATATAGTCGTTAAATATTGAGCGTCAACCTGATTAAGCTTGGTTGGAGTCATGGTATATATATATATATATGAAGAGGAAGAATAGAGATAGAGCTGCGCCATACGCCATGTTTATTACTCGAATTTTCGGCATCAACAAGATGCCATCTTCAGGTTATACAGACTGATCCTAAAAATATACAAAATAAGTATTATACTATTGGAAAGAAAATGGATCTAATGTAATACATTCTATCACTTAATAAGCTGAAATATACCTAGTGAAAAAGATCCCAAATACATACAAAACAACATTAATCATAACCCACTGGCCTCAAACTCCATCTTGTAAACAATGATTGTGTGCTTATCAATTATCAAAGAATTTTAGCTTTTTTGATGTTCATTGTTTACAAGATGGCACCTTGTTGATGCCGAAAATTCGAGTAATAAACATGGCGTATGGCGCAGCTCTATCTCTATGCTTCCTCTTGTTATGGAAACTGCGGTGCCCTCGGCCCCCTACTGATGTCTTACATCTATATATATATATATATATATATCTTTGTGGTATGGTTAATCTGCTCTACATAACTAACTAACTCTCTCTCTCTCTCCGTCACAAACCGACCACTCTTTCCAAGGCCTTTTTGTTTTTGTTTTACATATACCGGTATCTCTTTTGTTTTACATATACCGGTATCTCTTTTGTTTTACATATACCGGTATCTCTTTTGTTTTACATATACCGGTATCTCTTGTTTTACATATACCGGTATCTCTTTTGTTTTACATATACCGGTATCTTTTGTTTTACATATACCGGTATCTCTTTTTGTTTTACATATACCGGTATCTTTTGTTTTACATATACCGGTATCTCTTTTTGTTTTACATATACCGGTATCTCTTTTGTTTTACATATACCGGTATCTCTTGTTTTACATATACCGGTATCTCTTTTGTTTTACATATACCGGTATCTCTTGTTTTACATATACCGGTATCTTTTGTTTTACATATACCTGTATCTTTTGTTTTACATATACCGGTATCTCTTTAGTTTTACATATACCGGTATCTCTTTTGTTTTACATATACCGGTATCTCTTTTGTTTTACATATACCGGTATCTCTTTTGTTTTACATATACCGGTCTCTTTTGTTTTACATATACCGGTATCTCTTTTGTTTTACATATACCGGTATCTCTTTTGTTTTACATATACCGGTATCTCTTTTGTTTTACATATACCGGGATATCTTTTTCCACAATCTATCAACAGTCACCCAATATTATCTCTCCAGCATAACAAAAATAACGTCGGCTTACACATTCAACCCTCCCACTCACTTCCTATTGTATTTGTTGATTTCATTAATTGAGTTTAGATGTGAAGTTGGTTTGGTGTAAAAACCATAATAATTCACCACAAAACAACAAAAACACCTCCGAATACAACAGGACGAACATAACGGGAATAACATCAACAACAACAGCACCACCAACATTAACACCTGACAAAAACAACGGGACCATCAACAACAACGACGCTGAAAACAATAACAGTGACAAAAACAATGGGAACACCGGCAAAGCAACAACACTGACATAAACAACGGTAACAACAACAAAAGCAAAAATAGTGACAAAAACAACGGGAACAACAACAACGACTGACAAAACAACGGTAACAACAACAACAACAACAACAAAAATAGTGACACAAACAACGGGAACAACAACAACGACTGACAAAACAACGGTAACAACAACAACAACAACAAAAATAGTGACACAAACAACGGGAACAACAACGACTAATACAACACTGAAGAAAACAACGAGAACAACATCAACACCGAAATCAACAATAATGACTAAAACAACGGGAACAACAACAACGGCAAAACAACAACACTAAACAAAACAACGAGAATAACAACAATAACAGTAACGAACAGCAAAACAAAAGCACTGAACAAAACAACGGCAAAACAACAACACTAAACAAAACAACGAGAATAACAACAATAACAGTAACGAACAAAAAAACAAAAGCACTGAACAAAACAACGGGAACAACAACAACGGCAAAACAACAACACTGAACAAAACAACGAGAACAAGAACAGCAACAGCGAACAACAACACTAAACAAAACAACGAGAACAACAAAACAACGAAACCAAATAAACCAATGGGAACAACAACAACAATAATAACAACAACAACAACGGCAAAACAAAAACACTAACAAAAACAACGGGACTAGCACCAACAGCACGAACAACAACAACAACAACAACAACAACAAAACTCTTCCAACATTAACCCTTTGACGATCATGACGCATTATTATTCAGCTTAGGGTGGACGTGTGAGAGCTAGATATTTAATTGAGATAGTGGTTACCCTTTTAATTCCTTGATATCCTTCCTAAGTTGCACAAACTCGTGTAATGATAACGAAAATAGAACCCAAGGAATTAACGGAAGCCGATTGTTAAAGCAACACAACTCCCTTCGACAGACCTATCCTCAATAATTGTTGGAACATGACCCACAATACGAATTAGTGTTTATTGTAAGGATTTGTTATTTTCAAACTATATACAGTATATACCGGTATATATATATATTTTTTTTTCTCTCTCTCTCTCTCTCACTCACTCACTCACTCACTCACTCACTCACTCTCTCACACTCACTCACACTCACTCACTCACTCACTCACTCACTCACTCACTCACACTCTCTCTCTCTCTCACTCTCACTCACTCACTCACTCACTCACTCACTCACTCTCACTCTCTCTCTCTCTCTCTCTCTCTCTCCCCCAGGTGTGAATGAGGTGAGAGGAGAGGGGAGGTCCGGCTGTATTATAATGCTGTATACCGTATTATGTACTGCAGGGCTTGGTGGTGGTGGGTGGCCTTTAATGAAGATTGCATGTGAGAGAGAGAGAGAGAGAGAGAGAGAGAGAGAGAGAGAGAGAGAGAGAGAGCTATAGATAGATAGATAGATTGATAGAGGGATAGAAAAGAGAGAGAGAGAGAGAGAGAGAGAGAGAGAGAGAGAGAGAGAGAGAGAGAGAGAGAGAGAGAGAGAGAGAGCGAGAGAGAGAGAGAGAGAGAGAGAGAGAGAGAGAGAGAGAGAGAGAGAGAGAGAGAGAGAGAGAGAGAGATTCTACTGAATACATGTTCGCTATCTCCGAAGGAAGTTTGTTCCAGGTTGATCTATTTGATATATGTCAATGTTCCATATACTGTACATAAATAATCTACATATCTTACTATATAATACCGGACATGGTCGCGTGTTTCATTCGTATTTACTATATTGTATAAAATATATACAATCCACATACAATATATCCATTTATAGGATTTTAAGTTATGAAGAGAACTAGAAGGCTTAGCTTATTCTCGTAGCTTAGTCCCTGATTCAATTGAGTCAGTTTCTATGCATTAGTTTGGATTATTTCTCATTGCTCTATGTCTGTTTTGAATGATGGAGACGCATAGAAGAGAGAGAGAGAGAGAGAGAGAGAGAGAGAGCGTGTGTGTGAGAGTGTAAGCGAGAGGCATGATGTGAGAAATTATTTGGGTGATGAATATTGAATTTTATGGTGTTGGAGAGAGAGAGAGTGAGTGAGTGAGTGAGTGTTCAAGTTGATAATTATCTTGTTCAATGAGGGTAGAGTAAAGCTTAAATAGAATTGTGTGGTGAGAAGTGAAAGGCAATTAGATGAAGATGGAGCCATACAAGGATATATCGATAAATATTAATAAATAAAATGTAGATATAGAGAAAAATATGCGCATATAGGCTATTGTGAAGTGTGTATATTGTTAAATATATTGTATTTAAATTGTCGAAATATATAGACTGAGCTCAATAGATATAAAATGCTTATCAAATGAGTATTTTGATTGTTCCATAGTTCGATTAGCAACCAAATACAGTAGTCCATATATATCAGATGATACCAAATTAAATAACTAACGATTGTTTTGGAAAAATAAGAAAATATACTCACACATAGTATATATATATATATATATATATATGGCGCCCAAACCCTTGCAACTATAGAAATGAAACTTTTCTGAAGTACTCGGGGGTGGGTACCAAGGATAGCTTTTAGCAGAACAAATATTAAAAACAATAGTAAATATATTTAGAAGATTTTAATCATACGGCTTTTACTAGAGTTTAGGCTTCAAATAGTTTAGTATCACGAGATCGGGATATTTATATATATACCCCCACAAGGTGCAGGTACCTTGGCTAGTAATATATAATCTTAAGACATGGCTTAAATGAGGTCCGTTTTGTATACCTACATTTAATTTCCCAGGACAGCGAGATAGAGGTGTTATAAACCATTAATTTCCGGTGTGAGATGAGCTACGCTTCCTCTCCAGACATCAGTGATAGGTAGGTAGATAGGTAGGGTGGTTAGTAGGGAGGTAAGTAGGTTGGTTGGTAGGGAAGTAAGTATGTTGGTTAGAATCTTGGTAGGTAGGTTGGTTGGTAGGGAGGTAGGTTATAGTAGGTTGGCTTGAAGTTTGGTAGGTAGGTTGCTTGGTTGCGAAGTACGAAGGTTGGTTAGAAACTTGGTAGGCAGGTTGGTTGGTGGGGAGGTAAGTTGGTTGGTTGGTAGGGAGGTAGGTTACAGTAGGTTGGTTGGTGGGGAGGTAAGTTGGTTGGTTGGTAGGGAGGTAGGTTACAGTAGGTTGGTTGGTAGGGGCTTGGATTGATTGATCTGATACTTGATAGGTATATAGGTAGGTAGGATGGTAGTTGTGGCGGTAAGCAGGTACATCGGTATGTAGGAAAATAGGGAGTGGAAGGAGAGATTGTGAGGGATTTAGGTAAGTAGGTAGGCTCTATTAGGGAGGAAGAAGGGAGGCGGGCAAGTATGAGAGAGAGAGAGAGAGAGAGAGAGAGAGAGAGAGAGAGAGAGAGAGAGAGAGAGAATGGAAAACATTAAGACCTTGAGGGATAGGGAAGTACACAATAATTTATGTTGCACATCTTCAGTCAGTCTCTCTCTCGCTCTCTCTCTTTCAGTGGAATAATGGCTCTTTGAGCAGTATGTATCGCCTTACTAGTGGTTGTCCCCTCACAGGATGGGGGGCGCTGCTCAATAAACTCGCCCCTCGGGGCAAAATCAAAATCAAAATCAATCTCTCTCTCTCTCTCTCTCTCTCTCTCTCTCTATATATTATATATATATATATAATATATATATATATATATATATATATATATACAGTACTGTATATATATATATATATATATCTATATATATATATATATATATATATATATATATATATATATATATATATATATATATGTGTGTGCGTGTGTGTGTGTGTATTTGCCGTATCATCTAAGGCATTCCTGTTATTATCATTCCTGCCATTCCTGTCCCTCGCCATCACTCGGGTACTCCTGCCATTCCTAATATGTCATCTTAGTTCTTCATCATACCTTAAGTGGAGATGGGTCGTTTTTCTGGTCCTTCTTCTCCTTCGTGTTTTGACCCATTTGTTTTGAGATTATAAGACGTTCGGTTCGCCCTATTAGTTTTACGATTTTAAAACCTTTCACTACATTTATCTGTCAATATTAGGACCTTTCGTGCCATTTAGGTGTCTAGTTTTTCCTGGCGAGCGATAGCGATCCTGTAATTTTAGGAGGAACCGGTCTTCGCCTGGAACATTTTTCTACCGAAAAATATACACCTTTATCTTGAAAGGGGTTCTAGAGGGTGTTTTTTAAGCTTGATGGAGGTCTAACGAGGAAACTAAAACAACGATAACTAAATCTATAAACCGACCAAAAATATAAACCCTATCCCCTTAATACATGTTGTTATTACATTCCTAGAGTATTTCCACCATTTTTATCATTCCATATGCTCACTATTCTCATTTCCAGTCATTCACAGTGTTGTCATCTATGTTTATTCCATTTAGTCCTACCATTCCGAAAGTTATATTTGTATAATCCATGTTTTATGTTGTGTTTTGTGTTTTCCCTGTTCTTGCTCTGTCTTGAGTCGCCCCCCCCCCCCAAGAAAAAAAGGAAAAAGAGGGAAAAGAAAAGAAAAAAATAGGAAAAGTGGGGATTGGGCCTGAGTAAATAGATAGAATAGATAGAAATAGATGTTCACTGATTATTCCCAGCATTTCAAAATAATGCAAGCTTCGAATATTTCCCCCATTCCCAGTATTACCACAACTACCATAATATTACCAACCGTTCAAATAGCCTATTACCAAAAAATTATATAATTCCCACCATTCCTATTATTACAACCATTCGTAATATTCCCAAAATTCCCTCCATTTCCAATATTCCCACATTTCTCATTAATTCTGCCATTCCAACTATTTCCACCATTCCAACTATTTTCACCATTCCAACTATTTCCACCATTCCAACTATTTCCCCCATTTTCAGTATCCCTACCATCCCAGTATTCCCACCATTCCCATTATTCCCAATAATCCCAATACTGCCACCACATTCCCAATATTCCCAGTTTGCTCACCATTCCAAATACTGCCACCACATTCCCAATATTCCCAGTATATTCACCATTCCCAATATCCCAACCATTCCAAATACTGCCACCACATTCCCAATATTCCCAGTATACTCACCATTCCCAATATTCCCAGCACATTCCCAATAATCCCCCATTTCGAATCATCCAACCATATTCCCAATATTCCCACCATTCCCCGTCTTCTTCTCTACCGTACCCCGATAATTCCCACCATATCCCCACCATTCCCCGTACCCCGATCATTCCCACCATAGCCCACCATTCCCAATATTCCCACCATTCCCAATATTCCTACCATTCACAATATTCCCATCATTCCCGGTATTTCCACCATTCCCAATATTCCCATCATTCCCATCATTCCCAATATTCCCACCATTCCCAATATTTCCACCATTTCCAATGTTACCACCATTCCCAATATTCCCACCAATCCACCATTCCCAATATTCCCACCATTCCCAATATTCCACAATTCCCAATATTCCCACCATTCCGAATATTCCTAACATTCCCACCATTCCTAACATTCCTACCATTCCCACCATTCCCAATATTCCCACCATTCCCAATATTCCTACCATTCCCAATATTCCACCATTCCCAATAGTCCCACCATTCCTAACATTCCCAATATTCCCACCATTCCCAATATTTCCACCATTCACAATATTCCCACCATTCCCATTATTCCCACCATTCCTAACATTCCCACCATTCCCAATATTCCCACCATTCCCAATGTTTCCACCATTCCCAATATTCTCACCATTCCCAATATTCCCACCATTCCCAATATTCCCACCATTCCCAATATTCCCACAATTCCTAGCATTCCCACCATTCCTACCATTCCCAATATTCCCACCATTCCCAATATTTCCACCATTCACAATATTTCCACCATTCCCAATATTCCCACCATTCCCAATATTTCACCATTCCTAACATTCCCACCATTCATAATATTCCCACCACGCCCAATATTCCCACCATTCCCATTATTTCCTAACATTCCCACCATTCCCAATATTCCCACAATTCCCAATATTCTCACCATTCCCAATATTCCCACCATTCCCAATATCCCCACCATTCCCAATATTCCCACCATTCCCAATATTCCCACCACATTTCTAATATTCCCACCATTCCCAATATTCCCACCACATTTCCAATATTCTCACCATTCCCAATATTCCCACCACATTTCCAATATTCCCACCATTCCCAATACTCTCAACATTCCCACCATTCCTAACATTCCCACCACTACTAGTATCCTGACCAATCCCATCATATCCCCACCATTCCCACCATTCCCAATATTCCCACCATTACGAATACTCTCAACATTCCCATTATTCCCACCATTCCCAATATTCCCACCATTCCCAATACTCTCAACATTCCCAATATTCCCACCATTTTCAAAATTTCCGCCATTCCTACCGTTCCAATCCCCCCCCCCCAAAAAAAAAAACGGCGGGAACAACGTGGACCCGTTTCCGGAATAATTGTATAGAGGGTTGAAAGCTGCCGGGATTCCATAAATTGTGTATGGCAGAGAAAAATGAGAGATAGAGGGAGAGAGAGAGCGAGGGTGTATGTGTGTGTGTGTGTGTGTGTGTGAGTGTGTGTGAGTGAGAGTAAGAGAGAAAAAGAGAGAGAGAGAGGAGTGAGAAGAAACCATTTAGCACTCATAAAAGAAACTATAAAGGGAAAGGAGTACCAATAAGAGAGAGAGAGTGTGTGTGTGTGTGTGTGTGTGTGTGTGTGTGTGAGGGAGATTAATGTCAGTCTTAAATTGATTTAAATCACTCTTGGGCTCCCTAAGATAGATGGATGGATGGGTGGATAGAGATTGATGAAGAGAGAGAGTGAGTGAGTGAGTGTGAGTGAGTGTGAGTGAGAACGAGAATTATTAGACATACACACACACATACACATACACAAGGGGAGGAAGACAATTATATAATGAGAGAGAGAGAGAGAGAGAGAGAGAGAGAGAGAGAGAGAGAGAGAGAGAGAGATTTATACCTGTGTCATATCTCAGTTTAAATACCCCTTCGACGAACACACCTGCGGTTCTCTCATTGTTCTCTTTCTCTCTTCTCTCTGTCCTCCCTATCCTCTGTCTGTCCTGTCTCTCCTCTTTCTGTCCTATCTCTCCTCTTTCTGTCCTGTCTGTCCTCTTTTTGTCCTATCTATCCTCTTTCTGTCCTGTCTGTCCTCTTTTTTGTCCTATATCTCCTCATGCTGTCCTGGCTGTCCTTTGTCTGTCCTCTTTTTGTCCTATCTCTCCTCTTTCTGTCCTTTGTCTGTCTTCTTTTTTTCCTCTTTTTGTCCTATCTCTCCTCTCTCTGTCCTCTTTTTGTCTCTTTCCTCTGTCTCTCCTCTTTCCGTTTTCTCTTTCCTTCTCCATTATTTTCTGTGTTATTTTGTATCTGCCTGTAGTAGATTTTAGTTGTGGATTTTATAACTATCCTTTCTAGTAGGTCTCTGCCATTTAAATATACTCTTTTGTTAACGTGCACAATATAATTTATCTACTGTGTTATTTGGTTGACTTATATATTGCCTATTGATACATGTTAACCCCTTTCAGCACGATAATGTAATGTTCATGATATTCTGGTTACTATTAGACAATTATCTTTAGTATATAATCTACCTATACGACTCAAATGGGTCAACACGAGCTCGATACACCCTCTTAGTACCATAGGTCCTTTTTAAAGTGCATAACATCATCTAATATTAGCCAGAATCAAAGTTAAAAATGCGTCACGGTGCTGAAGGGGTTAAGCTCGATAGAGGTCTAGGAAGCAACTAAAATCCTCCCCTTAACTCCTTCCTGTGTGTCCTCCACTCTTTTTCTGGCTGTCTCACTATCAGGTTTGTTCTGTCTGTCTGGCTGGCTGTTTGTCTGTATGTCTGTCTGTCTGGCTGTCTGTCTGTCTATCTGTTTGTCTGTCTGGCTGTCTGTCTGTCTATCTGTTTGTCTGTCTGTCTGTCTATGGGTTTGTCTGTCTCTGTGTCTATCTGTTTGTCTGTCTGTCTGTGTCTGTCTATATGTCTGGTTGTCTGTCTGCCTGTGTCTGTCTATCTGTTTGTCTGTCTGGCTGTTTGTCTGTATGTATGTCTGTCTGTGTCTGTATCTGTTTGTCTGTCTGTCTGTATCTGTTCGTCTGTCAGTCTGTCTATATGTCTGGTTGTCTGTATATCTGTCTGTCTATCTGTTTGTCTGTCTGTATGTCAGTCTCTCTGTCTATCTGGCTGTCTTGGTGAGGGAATGTCTGGCGTTGTGTTATACCTGGCCTTTCCCTTGGCTGAGTTCCTATGTTTGTGTTTCCAAATGTCTGTGAATAACTCTACCTATTCCTGTTTACTTCTCTCTCTCTCTCTCTCTCTCCAGAGATAGTCTTCATCTTTACTATCCTTTCCTTCCACTTTCCCTTTCAGAGTGGCTATGTCTACTGGGAGTAAGTCCTGGCCACCTCTCCTGGGGTAGTAAGATCTGTGTGGCCAGTGTATCTATGTAAATATATGTACAATCCCTCCGTACGTATGTCTTCCTGTCCTGCCTGTCAGTGTGCATGCCCTTGTACTTGTGTGTGTGTGCGCCCGTGTGTGTGTGTTTTTTTTTTTTTTTTTTTTTTTCCTGGCGCACAGGACGACAAGGAGCATAGCAAACGAAAACGGGGGCAATTCACCACCGCACGTGAAAAAAAAGCCTGGATTTTTGTGTTCTGTGGGGGTGGGGGGTGGGTGGGAATGCAATAAGAGAGAGAGAGAGAGAGAGAGAGAGAGAGAGAGAGAGAGAGAGAGAGAGAGAGAGAGAGAGAAAGTGAGTGTGTGTTTGTGTGTGAGAGAGTTTGAGACAGACATACGCACAGACAGAGAGGCAGACAGACAGACAGACAAATAGATTTACATAGATACACTGACCAGATAGACCTCATGATCCAAGTGAATTGGCCAGGGCTTAATTGTAGTGGAAATTAATGGAAAATGAAGTAAATGGACAGCAAACCAGAAGGCTCTCTCCGCACCCTCTGACAAATAGCCGTACAATAGCCGATGGTTCACTTTTGGGGGGATTTTTGCATGTATTCATTATTTTTATAGTTTCCTCCCTAAACCTCCATCAAATTAAAAAAAAACATCCATTAGATCCCCCTTCTAGATTAATTTGTACATTTTTCTGTAGAAAAATGTACCGGCCGAAGGCCGGTTCTTCCAAAATTAAAGGCTCACTATGGTTCGCCAGGGAAAAAATCGACACCTAAATAGCACGAAAGGTCTAAATATTGACAAAGAAATGATGCGAAAGGTCTTAATATCGACTAACTAATGGGGCAAACATCTTAACATCTGAAAATTAATGGGGCTAAACATGAGGGAGAAAGTGGTCCAGAAAACCGGCCCATCATAACGAACATAACGAACCATATAGGATGTATAGTTAGACATGTACTAAGTGGCACATATTCCAGGAAACATATAGAGAATGTTCTTATATAATCGTGTTGCCAGGAGAAATACAGAATAATCTAATTTATTTATTTCAAGCCCAACACCAAACACCTCCCAATGAAATTAATGAAAGCGTGTGATCCTCCCGGGATTCGGACCTGGGTTAACCTAGTCAGATCTTAAACACTCTGACCATTACACCATCAATACAGTTAAAGGTTAAATGCATGACTACCATTTTATATCCATCTATCGATTACTAATAATAGTTGGAAACTTATACTCGCACGGAAAATAATGTGTTAATTGTAACGCGATGATATTTTCGGCTTTATTCTAGGATTTTATTTCTACTGATAAACATATTTCCTTACATATATACACATTTCCTGACATGTTGTATATACACAATTATACGCGATTATATTTTCGGCATATACTAGGATTTTTCTTATTAACACATTCCCTTACTTTAATCTATCCATACGCATTCGCACATTCACATTTAATATTAGTTCATACATAATCTGTCTGAAATACTGCACTACCGTGTCGTGTTCTCACAGACATTCACAAGCTGAATTTCACTCGGAATCGGCTTTAGTTATTGCAAATCCATGTATTAATTCTGTTCATAATTTAGTACACACAGTCACACTCGCGCATACACGCGCGCGCGCGCGCGCACACACACACACACACACACACACACACACACACACACACACACACACACACACACACACACACACACACACACACACACACACACACACACACACACACACACACACACACACACACACACACACACACACACACACACACACCTGTAGGTCCTGTAGGTAGTAGTTGCAGGCAGTGTTGTCCGCCCGTGGTCACGCTGATGCGCCACCACTAGTACATTCCATCTGCCCGTCTCTGCGCCAGCTGGTCCATGATGCTGTTGCTAGCGGCGCGGAGGTGGTAGTGGGGCAGTTTGGGTTGATCAGGTAGTGTCCAGAGAAATTTGTCCAGTTGATTTTTAAATTTCTCGAGACTTGGTTCAGTTGAGTCACGCAGATATCTGGGTAGGGCGTTAAAGAGAAGAGGTCCTCGTGTCGCAAAGGCGTTCTCCTTGAGCGTCTTAACTCTGGTGGCTGCTCTGGGGTGTACCCGCTGTATGTGGCAGAGACGGCCCAGTCGTTGATGGATGTGAAAACCTATATTAAGGTTGTTGGTTGTGATGCCAATCAATATTTTGTAGACATATAAGATGGCATATCTGTCCCTGCGTCTTTCTAATGAGAAAAGCTTGAGAGTTTCCAACCTCCCCCAGTAGTCTAGGTGTTGGACGGCAGAGATTTTATTGGTGAATGAGCGTTGAACTGCTTCGAGTAATTGCTTCTCTCCCACCTTCCATGGGCTCCACAGCTGACAGCAATATTCCAACAGTGGAATGACCAGTGACTTGTAGAGCGTCAGCATGGGGATCATGTCACGTGTTCGGAAGGTTCGTAGGATCCATCCAGCTTGGTTACGAGCATTCTTTGCCACATTGGTTATATGCATTCCAAATGTACCATCTCGACTGAGTGTAATACCAAGATCTTTTACATAATCATTAGTATCAATAATCATTAGTATCAATGGAAGGTGCTATTCCTCCCTCTCCGCCCTCCTCTCTCTTACTTATGCCTAATATCCTAATCTCTTCTAAAGATGTACTTTCTACCCTCTCTGGGCTTAACACTAATAAGGCGTACGGTCCGGACGGTGTTCCTCCTGTTGTTCTCAAAAACTGTGCTTCCGTGCTGACTCCCTGCCTAGGCAAACTCTTTCGTCTCTGTCTATCCTCTAACGTCTTCCCTTCATGCTGGAAGTTTGCTCACATTCAACCTGTCCCAAAGAAGGGTGACCGCTCTCAACCCTCCAACTATCGTCCAATTGCTCTTATCTCTTGTCTTTCTAAAGTTTTTGAAACTATTCTTGCTTCCAAATTTCTTAAGCATTTCTCTTCTCATAATCTGCTCTCAGATCGCCAGTATGGCTTCCTTAAGGGTCGCTCTACTGGTGATCTTCTTTCATATCTTACTAACTCTTGGTCATCCTCCTTCCGGGACTTCGGTGAGACTTTTTCTATTGCACTAGACATATCGAAAGCCTTCGATAGAGTCTGGCATAAATCTTTAATTTCTAAACTACCCTCCTTCGGTTTCTATCCCTCCATCTGTGCCTTTGTCTCTAATTTCCTTTCCGGCCGTTCCATAGCCGCGGTTGTGGACGGCCATTGTTCACTTCCTCACCCTATAAACTCCGGTGTTCCTCAGGGCTCTGTCCTATCTCCTATTCTCTTTCTAATTTTTATAAATGATCTCCTTAACTGTACCTTAATTCCCATCCATTCATACGCAGACGACTCAACCTTACACTACTCCATTAGTTTTTCAGAACGCCCCAGCCAGCAATCCCTCAACGACAAACGTAATGAAGCCATAGAACTCTTAAATTCTGATCTAAATACTATTTCCAATTGGGGCAGAGAAAACCTTGTTAACTTTAATGCTTCCAAAACCCAATTTCTCCATCTATCTACCCGTCAGGATCTCCCAGCGGACTATCCCTTATTCTTCAACAATACAAAAATCAACCCTTCATCTTCTCTCAATATTCTTGGTGTCTCTTTTTCTTCTGCTCTCATTTGGAAGGACCATATTACCAGTCTTGCTAAGGCAGCCTCCCAGAAGCTGGGTGTGCTCAACCGCCTTAGGGGGTTCTTTTCCCCTGCACAGCTTCTTGCTCTGTACAGGGGCATAGTGCGCCCTTGTATTGAGTATTGTTCACATGTGTGGGGAGGTTCCTCTCACACCGCTCTCCTAGACAAAGTTGAAAGGAAGGCCTTTCGTATCATTAACTCCCGTCCACTCACCAACTCTCTGCAATCTCTCTCTCTCCGCCGCAATGTTGCATCTCTCTCGCTATTCTATCGCTACTATAATAATCAGTGTTCCTCAGAGCTATCCCAGTGCATACCAGCTCCTTTACGTAGGGCACGTGGTACCCGTCTTGCAACTCAATCCCACCCCTACTCTGTGCAACTCTCCAACCCAAGAGTGAAACGTTACTCTCAAACTTTCTTCTACTCAACAGCTGAGCTCTGGAACTCTCTCCCAGAATCAGTCTTTCCCTCTTCCTATGACTTAAATTGCTTCAAACTCCGTGTGTCCAGGCATTTTGGCTCGAACGTCCCTTGATTTTGGCCCTGTCACTCTTTCAACTATGGGGGAGGCACTCGCTATAGGCAGTTATGCCTTTTGCCTCCCTCAATCACATAGAAAAAAAAAAAAAAAAAAAAAAGAGCCGTCATCTGCTGTGTATGTGTGGATATTCATATTTCGGTCTGCACTGTAGTTCATGTGTTCAAATTTGTTATTATTAAAGGACATGTTGTTTTGCTCTGCCCATGAGTAAATTGTAGTGAGATCTGCCTGAAGTAAATCAGCATCTGTTGTAGAAGACACTTCCTTTAATACACGAGTGTCGTCAGCAAAGGAGGCGACAGACGAATGCATGACATGTTTATTTATGTCTGATATGTGCAGCAAGAAAAGTATAGGTCCAAGAACTGACCCTTGTGGCACCCCACTAGTGACGATGGATGGCTTGGACACTGCACCACCAACCGCGACAGCTTGTTCTCTGTCAGTGAGGAAACAGTGCAGCCACACCCCAAGTTTTCCTGAGATTCCTGAGTCTCGTATCTTGTGGAGGAGTATGCCGTGGTCTACCTTGTCAAATGCTTTTGCAAAATCAAGGTAGACCACGTCGATAGCATTTTTATTTTCTAGCCCTTCTATAATTTTTTCATGGTGAGCTAACAGTTGCGAGAGACACGAGTGGCGCTTCCGAAACCCATGCTGGTCCTTGTTTATTATGTTGTTTTCTTCAAGGTATATGGACATATTTTTAACTATTAGTTTTTCGAGGATTTTGATGACATGCGAAGTTAAAGCAATAGGTCTATAATTTTTTGCTTCACCCCTCGAACCCCCTTTGTGGACTGGTGTAATTTTAGCACATTTTAATTGTTGTGGTATAATTCCAGAGTCGAGAGAGTTTCTATACAAAATCTGTAGAGGAGCACTAAGGTCTGCTGCGCAATTCTTGAGAAGTGCGGCCGGGAATTGATCCGGGCCTGCTGCTGCATTGATACCAATTTCCTTTATAGCATTTACTATATCATTTGTGGTAAATTTAATGTCCGTTAGATTTGGCATGGATACTTTGTGGAAGAAGTCGGTCGGTGAGTCAATTATTTTATCACCTCGAGGGTGGCTAAAGACGCCCTCGTACTGTAGCCGTAGTATATCGACAATCGCCTCAGGTTCGTTCTTGGTTTGGCCGTTCGCATCTGTCAGTGGACCAACACCCACCCTTACATTTGATTTGTTTGCAGCATACTTATAAAAGTATTTTGGGTTAGTTTTAATGCAGGACACGGCTTGGAATTCTTTTCTGCGATTTTCTATTTCTACTGAAGTCTTGAGTTTTTCTTCAATGGAGGTAACGTTGGCTTCAATTTGTTGTTTATTTAGTATGCTCGTACTACGCTTCAGCTTCTTGCGTAGGTTCGTTCGCTTGCGCATCAGTATCCTACGATCACGTGGTATATTTTTCTGTGGTGACGATTTTCTAAGGGGTACATATTTTTCAGAAATTTTGAGGCATATTTCCAGTAATTTGTTATATTTGGCCTCGGGACCAGATTCCTTAAACTGTATGGCCCAATCCACTTCACTAAGTTCTCTTTTAAGGTCTTCCCAGCATATAGATTCACTGAGAAAGTTGAGTTGATTGAAGTTCACAGCCATGGGCTCTGCAGGGCTGGGAGTTCTATGCTGTGTGTTGGTAACTATGTTTGTCGCCATTGTAATAATATTGTGGTCCGACAGGTTGGTTTTGTCTACTGTGAGGTTGTGGATCAGCTCATCATTGTTGGTCATTACAATATCCAGTATATTATTACCTCTTGTGGCTATATTGACGAGTTGATTGAGATAAAACTCTCTTGAAAAACGTATAAGTGCTTCTGCTTGAGCTCGCATGTCCGCTGCTCCTCCATAGACACTTTCTGAATCCCAGTTAATTAGCGGGAAATTCAAGTCTCCAGTGAGCACAATGGTTGGCATGGGAGGTGGTAGATTGTCTAAAATATCTTTAATTTTTGTTAGTTGATCCATAAACTTATTAGTTGGACATGCTGGGGGTCTATATATAGTGATGTAGATCATATTAATGTCTGTAATGTTTAGTACCTGGACCTCTGTATAGGAATTAGATTCTGATAATAGAACGTTAGTGAGAGCTGCAAGGTGATTTTTAACGTAAGTGATAATACCCCCTTTTTTCCTATGACCAGATCTATCAGTTCTGAAGGAGGTGTAATTTTCTATATCTATTTCAGCTTCTCTTATACTTTGAGTAAGATGCGATTCTGTTAGGGAGAGTATGAGTGCATTATCTACTTGTGCTATTTCTGCAAGTAGCTTTACTTTGCCTTTGAATTTGTAAGGTAATAGGCCTGCTATATTGAGTGAAATTAGTGTGTGTAGGGTGCTGCTGTTTACCTCTTTCCTTGTTACTGTAGTTCCTGTGATGGAGGGATGCACCACTGAGTCGGATGGATTTTCAGTGCCTGCATTATTTGTTGTTGCACTTTTTGCATTTGCTGCATCTGTTGCACTAAAAAAATGTACCGTGGTATCATTTTGGGGAGATTGATTTACCCACGTATCTTGTGTTCGTTGAGGTCTATTTAACCACGCACTCTGTGTTTGGGGATTTGGTGCAGGAATGGCTGAACGAGAAGGTGGTGGTGGTGGGTAGGTGGTTGTTTGTTGCTGTTCTCTACACTGGTCAGATGGATATCGACGAGTGCCCTTCAAATGAAGTCTTTTGCACTCCAAGTTTAAACACTCCCTCCTCCTTTCTGAACCATTACATATAGGTGGGTGTAGGTATTTGCACTTATCACCATGTTTACATCCCTTTACGGGATCACGACCGTTTATCTTGTACCTGTTACATAGGCTTGGGTGAGAAAAAGGGCAGTCACGTCCTTTTCGGCCAAATTTACACTGATTATTTTTGTAGTAGTAGCATAATTTATTTTTCCTTTCATCATTTTGAAGATTTCTATTATTTGTTTTATTTGTTATGGGTGGTGTGCCACTTTGTTCTCCGGAAAAAGGTTCATCACACTTACCACCGTTTTCAGTGGTGTTTTTTCACACACACACACACACACACACACACACACACACACACACACACACACACACACACACACACACACACTGTACTTATTTTCATCGCCTGAGTTAATTAAGAATATTGATGGGGATTCCGGATCCATTGTCTTTGATTCTCTTATTCGGCAATGGTTTGGTGTTTACATTTATTCCACATTTTGTATTTGGCTTATTACACAAATCTCTCTCTCTCTCTCTCTCTCTCTCTCTCTCATACATGTCTTTCTTTACTTTCTTCTTTCCTATCTCCTTTCTTCCTTCCTTTCTCGCTCCCATCCTTCTTTCCTTCCTTCCTTCTTTCCTTCCCTCCTTCGTTCCCATCCTTCCTTCCTTTCTTCCTTCCTTCCTTCCTTCCTTCCTTCCTTCCTTCCCCCCTTCCTTCCTTCCTTCCTTCCTTCCTTCCTTCCTTCCTTCCTTCCTTCCTTCCTTCCTTCCTTCCTTCCTTCCTTCCTTCCTTCCTTCCTGTATACCTAATTAACCTTCAGCCAATTAGGATCCTTGATTCTGTGAGACCCCCGAGGCTATGATTGGCCGCGGGCAGGGGCGTGGCTAATCAGGAACCAATGAGATGCTTTGTTTACCATCGCGACGAATATGGTTTGGCGGGGCGGAAAGGCAAAGCTAATTTCCCACCAATTACTATGTTTGTTGACATTTACTGCTTAACCCATCTGTCTGGTTGCTTTTGTAAATGGGAGAAAAGTAATTTACATTAATATGAAGCCAGGCGGAAGGGAATGAAATATAGATGGAAGTGGTTATGCAAAATTGAATATATTTGATGAGAGAGAATGTTAATGGATAGGTATAAATAGTTAGGTAATCGTTAGGTTTAAACAGTAAGCCATTTCAACCAGTAGACTATTTTAACCAGTACAAGTCATTCAGTAGACCATTTCAACCAGTAGACTATTTTAACCAGTACAAGTCATTCAATAGACCATTTCAACCAGTAGACTATTTTAACCAGTACAACTCATTCAGTAGACCATTTCAACCAGTAGACTATTTTAACCAGTACAACTCATTCAGTAGACCATTTCAACCAGTAGACTATTTTAACCAGTACAACTAATTCAGTAGACCATTTCAACCAGTAGACTATTTTAACCAGTACAAGTCATTCAGTAGACCATTTCAACCAGTAGACAATTTCAGCCAGTACAACTCATTCAGTAGACCATTTCAACCAGTAGACTATTTTAACCAGTACAAGTCATTCAGTAGACCATTTCAACCAGTAGACAATTTCAGCCAGTAGACCATTTCAACCAGTAGACTATTTTAGCCAGTAGACCATTTCAACCAGTAGACTATTTCAACCAGTAGACTATTTCAACCAGTAGACTATTTCAACCAGTAGACCATTTCAACCAGTAGACCATTTCAACCAGTAGACCATTTCAACCAGTAGACCATTTCAACCAGTAGACCTTTCAACCAGGAAATCATTTCAGCCAGTATACCATTTCAACCAGTAGACCATTTAAACCAGTAGGCCATTTTAACCAGTACACCATTTTAACCAGTAGACCATTTCCACCAGTTAACCCTTTGAACCAGTAGACCATTTCTACCAGTATATCCTAACTAGTCGATATCTACCAGTGCACCATTTTAACCAGTAGACCATTTCAACCAGTGGATTATTTACACCAGTAGGCCTTAACCAGTAGACCATTTCAACCAGTGGACTATTTACAACAGTAGCTAGGCCATTATAACCAGTAGACCACAGGCAATAAACCATATCAACCAGTAGACCAATAAATTCAACCATTAATAATAATAATAATAATAATAATAATAATAATCTCCTGGTTACTTATATAGCGCCTGTATCTCCTTCAAGGATTCTCAAGCGCTTCACACTTCTTTAATCAACCAGAGACCATTACCCATATCCCTTGCTCATGGGAAGACAGTAACCGCCGGCTATATCTCAGAAAAACTTTTCAATCTGAGCGGGGATTGAACGCGAGACCTGTAAGATGGGAAGCAGGCACGTTATCAACTGAGCCAGCCTGACGGCCGGCTCTATCAAGGGCCAAGTAAAACCAAGTCCAAGAAAACCAATGCCACCTTAAGGGGAGAGGGGTCGTTTTTCTGGTCCCCCTTCTTCCTCATGTTTAGCCCCGTTAGTTTTCAGATGTTAAGACGTTCGCCCATTAGTTTGGCGATTATAAGGCCTTTCGCACTATTTCTTTGCCAATATTAAGATTGTTCGTGTCATATAGGTCTCGATTTTTTCTTGGCGAGCGATAGCGAGCCTGTAATTTAGGAGGAACCGGCTTTTGGCCGGGACATTTTTCTATCGAAAAATTGACAAATATATCTTGGGGGTCGTGGGGGTGTATATTTGTAAAGCTTGATGTAGGTCTTGGGAGGAAACCTTAAAAAATAATGGAAAGATATACAGTATATATATATATATATATATTATAAATTTGTAAATTTCATTAATCGATTTTAGGAGTATGGTTGGTTGTTGGAAGGAACATAATAATAAATACCGGTATATATATATATATATATATATATATATATATATATATATATATATATATATATATATATATATATATATATGAGCAAATATATACGCCCATCCCTCCTTAACACTATCTGGCCCGACGTTTTGTGGGTTATTATGGTATAGTTGGGTCTGAGTGCATGATTATATTGATATCCAGTAGTCGATAAATGGATATTAATCGTAGTCATGTACTTAGCCTTTAACTGTCTCGGTGGTGTAATGGTTAGAGTATTTAAGATCTATATGAGGTATATATATACAGTATATAGATAGATAGATGGATATATTATTATTATTATTATTGAGGATTTCGATTGTTTTTGATGTGATATGGTCTACTGGATGAATCGGTCTAGTGGATGAGTTGACCACTCCACCCAGAACAACGGTAAGGGGGGGGGGGGATACAACAGCAATTAACGGGGGTTGCTGCCCCCGACAACGGTAATGCAAACATAATTTCCGGTGAGGGTAAATAGTCCTTGCCCCGCGCGCGCGCTCTCTCTCTCTCTCTCTCTCTCTCTCTCTCTCTCTCTCTCTCTCTCTCTCTCTCTCTCTCGCTCTCTTTCTCTTGCTCTCGCTCTCTTTCTCTCGCTCTCACTCTCTTTCTCTCGCTCTCACTCTCGCTCTCTCTTTCTCTTTCTCTCGCTCTCACTCTCTTTCTCGCTCTCTTTCTCTCGCTCTCACTCTCTTTTTCTCTCGCTCTCACTCTCTTTCTCTGTCTTTCTTTCTCTCTCTCTCTCTCTCTCTCTCTCTCTCTCTCTTTCTTTCTTTCTTTCTTTCTTTCTTTCTTTCTCTTTCTTTCTTTCTTTCTTTCTTTCTTTCTTTCTTTCTTTCTTTCTCTCTCTCTCTCTCTCTCTCTCTCTCTCTCTCTCTCTCTCTCTCTCTCTCTCTCTCTTTGAAATTCATTACATTAAATCGCCGACAGAGAAAATCTCCCCGATATTGGAAAACCAAGATCAATGGATATCAGAGTGATTTAGTTTACGAAGACATACACCGGAGCGGACACTGAGATTTATTATGGGATTATAATGAGAGTGTGAGAGAGAGAGTGAGTGAGTGAGTAAGAGGGTGAGGGTCAAAGTGTGTGGTGTGTGCGTGTGTATGAAAGAGAGAGAGAGATAGAGTGAGTTAGTGAGTGAAAGAGAGAGAGAGAGTGAGTGAGAGAGAAGGGGGGGAGGGGGGGAGGGGGTAGGTGGGTACCGTAGGTTGGTATGTAGAGAAGGTAAATCATGTTAGATCAAATTTGAAGACCAGTAATCAGAAAGTACATCCAATACCCAAAGGGAGTAAGGAAGCTTTTACGATAGTAACATGAAGACATCAAAAGGAATGGAATGATTCCATTCCATAAGAATTATACCCCTATAATATATATATATATATATATATATGTATATATGTATATATATATATATATATATATATATATATATATATATATATATAAGGATAGTTACAGATGCATGGTGAGGAAACTGTATCAAAGATAAACAATTTAGTAAAACACAAGCCACATTTTAACGAGAGAGAGAGAGAGAGAGAGAGAGAGAGAGAGAGAGAGAGAGAGAGAGAGAGAGAGAGAGAGAAAGAGAGAGAGAAAGTGGGATATTGCCATGCCAATGATCTGCATTTCTAATTTTGTCGTGTCACCAGGCTGCTAAAATGCCTTCTTGATATATCAAAATGTTATGCCTTCGTTTTCTCATGCTAAATATGTTATTCATCCATTTTTCTGGTCGACCAATAATTGTATTCAGCATAAGAAGGTCCTTTTGTAGTTGGAAATTTCGTGATATATTTCATATATTTTTGTTTATGCCTGATAAATATGCTTCTTCGCATTTATCTTTTCTTTTATTTGTTAGTTTTTGTCTTGCTCTTACTTTCATAAATGTTTATGTTTATGTATACAAATATTGACGTCGTGTGTTTTATCAGTTATTCATTTACTTTTATCTTATGTATTTTATTATGTATATGTATATCGTGTCCATTATATTATCTATTATTAAAACCTCTTTCTTTTTCATATTATTTTTCTGTTTATGTTAGCTCCTGTACATTGTCGTTCTCTCTCTCTCTCTCTCTCTCTCTCTCTCTCTCTCTCTCTCTCTCTCTCTCTCTCTCTCTCTCTCTCTCTCTCTCTTTCAGTTCCTGGTCCATATACCAACGCTCTCTGGCTTCGGATAATTCTCTTTGTTCTCCTGTGATCCTCCTTGTGTCCTGTCTTTTATCCTAGTTCTCCTAGTTCATCTTTGTTATTGTGTGTCTCCTTTTGTTCTCGTTTTTTATCACGTTTCTCCTTCCTCTTTATCATTCTAGTTGTTATCGGTCTATCTCCTTGTGTCCTCTCTTTTATCATATTTCTCCTAGTTCCTTTTTCTTAGTGTGTGTGTGTCTCCTTGTGTCCTGTCTTTTATCACGTTTATCCTAGTTCCTCTTTATAATATTCTCTCTTCTCCTGTGTCTCTTTTATCCTATGTCTCCTAGTTCCTCTTTATCGTTCTCTTTGTTCTCTGTCTTTCCCCTTGTGCCCTCTCTGTTATCCTAGTTCTCCTTTATTTGACCTTCTCGTGCCTATCTTTCTATATCCTCTTTTGTGTGCGATTATTAAATTGTCTGGAGTGATTAATTGATGTATGTATTTTCTTATTATTTATCTATTATTAGTATTAGGCTATCTCAAATTTACTACTCAAAACTGATAATTATTAATATAGTCAAGAAGTATATTGGTAGTGTTTTACCTTTCGTTTTACTACTATAGTCTGTTCGCTGTAAGTAGGCAACACATCATGACCTCTAACCTCTGTAACTCAAAAACAACTGGAGTAATCGAGCTAATATTTCTACTATTTGGGAAGAGTCAGCCAAGGAATAGATGTGGAAATCTACAGCCAATTTTCTCTAGCCCTTTTTGAGTTACAGAGGATAGAGGTCATGATTTATGGCCTACTTACAGCGAATAGACTATAGTATACATTATAAGGACACACCCTAGCACTGTCATTAATAAGGACACACCCTAGCACTGTCATTAATAAGGACACACCTAGCACTGTCATTAATAAGGACACACCCTAGCACTGTCATTAATAAGGACACACCCTAGCACTGTCATTAATAAGGACACACCCTAGCACTGTCATTAATAAGGACACACCCTAGCACTGTCATTCAAGGAAGTGTACGGCATTAAAACTGTATTATAGTGTTATGGCCTTTCTCTCTCTCTCTCTCTCTCTCTCTCTCTCTCTCTCTCTCTCTCTCTCTCTCTCTCTCTCTCTCTCTCTCTCTCTCTCTCTCTCTCTCTCTTTTCTCTCCTTGTACCCTGAGGTGACGGCCGCGAATAGAGTGTGAGAATGATGAAAGGCATACATGAGAATGAAGAATGAGAGAGAGAGAGAGAGAGGGGGGGAGAGAGAGAGAGGGGGGGGGGGGGACGGAATGCTATAGTGCGTAATCAGTAAATGGATAAGTACGATTGTTTTAACTATGCCCAATCAGCTGATGAGTATGGCGAGTATGGCGATTATGGCGATGTCTAAAGGTTTATTTATGATAATTATGGTATTTGTTTATTCCTAGAAATAATTCATACGGTGAGTCAATCATCTAACCATATATTTTGTTATATTTTTTTTTTTTTATTCTTAGAAATAATTAATGAGGTGAGAAAATCATCTAGCCGTATCAAGAATTGGAACAAGTGAGACACATCTGAGTTTTATTGTATGCGTATGAAGGAGACAAAAGGCAGAGCTGCCTGTATAAAGTGTCTCCCCCACAGTTAAAAGAGTGACGGAGAGCCAACATCAAGGTACTTTAAGGGGGGGATGGGCCGGTTATCTGGACCACTTTCTCCCTCATGCTTACCCCTAATAGTTTTCAGATGGTATGATGTTTGCCCCATTAGTTAGTCGATTTTAAGACCTTTCGTCCCATTTTTCGTCAATATTTAGACCTTTCGTGCTATTTAGGTGTCGATTTTTTCCCAGGCGAACGATAGTGAGCCTGTAATGTTGGAAGAACCGGCTTTCGGCCGGGACATTTTCTACCGCCGAACAAAATCGTTACAAATTAATCTAGATAAGGGATCTAATGGATTTTTTTTTTTTTTTTTTTATATTTGAATGGACGGTCTAGGGAGGAGGAAGGCAACACTAGAAAAATAATGAATACATGCAAAAATCGCCCAAAAAGTGAACCATCCCCCCTTAAAGTCAAAATGTCTGGACACACGGGGTTTGAAGCAGTTTAAGTCATAGGATGAGGGGAAAACAGATTGACAGGGCTAAGCAAATGGAGATGGGGTACTATGTCTCATTCGGTATGCACATCGACAATGTTTATAAATGTTGAGAATGTGAATATGGCAGTAATGTTAAAGATGTTGAGGATATACATTTCTTGCGTTAATTAATACCAAATAAGAAGCATATACAATTATAATTAGCATATATTAGTACAGTAAGGAAGAACAATAATGAACGATGATTTATGTAGGTTAAGGGGGGTTACCTGATTTGTTTCTCTTTCTCTCCCGCTTTCTTTGGCTTGTATCCATTCAGCCCCATTCAGCCTACTGTTTAGAGACGTTTACCCCCATCCAGGTGTCCACATTTTCCTGGCGAGCGGTAGCGAACCAGCATATATATATTTTTGTTTTGACAGCAAGCTAAATTTGTACATTTTTTGACTAGGAAAATGTCCTCCGGCGAAGCCGGAATTTCTCGAAATCAATGATTGGCTCGCTATCGCCTCGCCAGGAAAGAAATCGACACCTGGATGGAGAGTAATTAAAACGTCGTTAAAAACAGTTGGCTCAATGGTGGCGCCGAATGGATTAACAAGCCAGGGGAAAGAGAGAAAAAAGATGAGAAAGGACAAAGAATATTGGTTATGACTGGCGTGTTGGTAAACCACCACCCCCCCCCCTTAAAGTGATATTGGCAGTGAATTAAAAAGTATGAACCCAGAATATATGGGATGGTATCGATACAACAGCGCAACAATGACACCTGGAAATGGATGGGTAGCAATATGATAGAGGGGTAACTTGTCCGGTATTTGGAATAGACAGGCGGATATTGGACGCAGACAGATGGGAAACGCGATACAGACACAGTAGGATTTCTTTGTTTCGTGATTAATGTTTATGAGAGAGGGACGACTATATAGGTCTATGCGATTCTATTGTTAGCCAACAAGCTCGGGACCACTAACCTGTATGACTCAAAAGCGACCCGAGTAATTGAGTCCATATGTATACCATTTAGGAAGAGTCAACCAGCCCATTTAGGAAGAGTCAACCAGCCCATTTAGGAAGAGTCAACCAGCCCATTTAGGAAGAGTCAACCAGCCCATTTGCTCTAGCCCTTTTTAAGTTGCAGAAGTTAGGGGTCACACTTTCCGGCCTACCCATAATTACCAGGGTATAGTTATATTGATGTTGTTGTTGTTGTTGTTGTTGTCCAATTACAGTGTGTGTGTGGCATTGTGTTTGGTTGTAGATATAAATAGGTTGGTGCTTTTTATATCGTATTTTGGTTGCCATTGGGCGATTTTATGTTCTTAAGGGGAAATTTCCACTTGAGGGATTTTTTTCTTGACTCCTTTCTCCCTCATGTTTAGCCGCATTGTTTTTCTAATTTTAAGACGTTTGCCCCATTATTTTGACGATTTTAAGAACTTTCAACCTCTTTTCTGTAAATTTTTTAAGACCTTTCAGTGCCATTTAGGTGTTCCGATTTTATCCTGGCGAGGGGGGGGGGCGATAGCTTTAGCGAGCACTTGTTATTTAAGAGAAACCGGCTTTAAGCCGGGAAATTTTTCTACCGAAAAATTTACAAATTTATCTTGAAAGGGGCTCAAGGGGGTGTAATCTTAAGCTTGAAGGATATCTAGAGACCAAACTAAAAACCTCCCCTTAAGAAAGGGCTTTTATAAATCAAAGAGGTGCAAGCTATTATAGTGGACCTTTTGACTCTCACAGATTCTTACTATATTGCAGAATAAATTGAAGAATGCGACCTCTTATAGTAAGAGCATTAATTGAAGAATGCGACCTCTTATAGTAAGAGGATTAATGCGACCTCTTATAGTAAGAGCATTAATTGAAGAATGCGACCTCTTATAGTAAGAGGATTAATGCGACCTCTTATAGTAAGAGCATTAATTAACTATTGATTAGTTTATTAATATAATTTTGACCCGCCTAAGTCAACGTCCATAACTTCTTACTAATCACAACTATTTCTGCTTGCTTGTTCTGCTATGTAATTATCTCAAACATTGGTAAGCCTCAATATATTTAACCCCTTCTATACCGGCGACCTCTTTGTCATATATTTTAGCTATATTCAGAGGAGCTTCTGTAGTTTAAGAAGGATCTAGTAAAAATGATTGAAGCCTTTTAATTGCTGGAGGTCCTTTCTAAGCTTAATGTAATCGTCTAATAGTAGCAGGAATATATTAAAATTACGTCGCCGGTACAGAAGGGGTTAACATTATAGCCACTCATATACCGCTAACTCTCAGCGGTTGTTTTATTATTATTATCGATGTTTATGGTAATTTGTAACACGCTCTGTATAGCATAGTGCCCCCCCCCCCCACCCCCTTAGACACTTCCGCCTACCTCCCGTTTTTCTTCAGGCGTGTAAAGAGAAAAATCCTGGAACAAGTTGCAAATTGCCTCGCTGCCAAGTGATTGATGCCGCCTTGCAAGATGGGGGTGCACATTAAAGAGAGAGAGAGAGAGAGAGGGGGGGAGGGAGAAGGGGAGAGAGAGAGGGGGGAGGGAGAGAAGGAGAGAGAGAGAGAGAGAGGGGCGGGGAGGGAGAAGGGGAGAGAGAGGAGGATGAGGGAGGTGGAGGTCGGGAGAGAGAGAGAGAGGGGGGGGGAGGGGAGAGTAGAAGTTGGGCGGGGAGTCTGAGGAGAGATCAGAGAGGGGGGGGGGAGGGAGAAGAGGGAGACGAGCGAGAGGGGGGGGGGGGAGGGAGGAGGAGAGAGAGAGGGCCGGGAGGGAGAGACGAGAGGCCGAGAGGAGAGAGAGAGAGAGAGAGAGAGAGAGAGAGAGAGAGAGAGAGAGAGAGAGAGAGAGACGAGGGGGGTATTAAGATTGTGTACATACATACATTATTATACAATAGATAGATCAGTAGGTGGATAGTGGGACACATAGATAGATCAGCAGGTGGATAGTGGGACACATAGATAGATCAGCAGGTGGATAGTGGGACACATAGATAGATCAGCAGGTGGATAGTGGGACACATAGATAGATCAGTAGGTGGATAGTGGGACACATAGATAGATCAGCAGGTGCGTAGTGGGACACATAGAGATAGAATCAGCAGGTGGATAGTGGGACACATAGATAGATCAGTAGGTGGATAGTGGGACACATAGATAGATCAGCAGGTGCGTAGTGGGACACATAGATAGATCAGCAGGTGGATAGTGGGACACATAGATAGATCAGCAGGTGGATAGTGGGACACATAGATAGATCAGTAGGTGGATAGTGGGACACATAGATAGATCAGCAGGTGCGTAGTGGGACACATAGATAGATCAGCAGGTGGATAGTGGGACACATAGATAGATCAGCAGGTGGATAGTGGGACACATAGATAGATCAGCAGGTGGATAGTGGGACACATAGATAGATCAGTAGGTGGATAGTGGGACACATAGATAGATCAGCAGGTGGTTGGATAAGTAACTATCTCCTCTAGTAGTAAATAAGTAGATAGGGAGATGAATAGATAGAGAGGAAGTTTGATAAGTAGGTAGTTGGATAAGCAAATATCTCCTATAATCAATAAGTAGATAGTGAGATAGTTAGATTAATATATAGATGTAAGTGTGATAAGTAAGCATATATAGATAATTATATAGATATAAGTGTGATAAGTAAGAGTATAAAGATAACTATATTGATATAAGTGTGATAATTATGTACGTGGGTAAGTAAATGATTCAACCTTATACGTCTGCCTCACAAAACTACATTACCACATCCCATCCCCATTCCTTCGCTTAATTGTCGGACCATTGTGCCGTTTTTCTGGTCCCATTTCTTCCTCATGCATGCATAGCCCCATTAGTTTTCAGATGTTATGACATTCGGCCCATTAGTTTGGCGATTTTATTAAATTTCGCCCCATTTCGATGTCAATTTAAACACCTTTCGTTCCATTTAGGTGTCGGTATTTTCCTGGCGAGCGATAGCGAGCCTGTAATTTTAAGAGTAATCGACCTTCGGCCGGGACACAACGGGAAATATTATGTTACCGAAAAAATATTACAAATTTAGTGGTTCAAGGGGGGTCTAGGGGTGTTTTTCTATGCTTGATGGAGGTCTAGCGATGAAACATAGAAATAAATTAATATATGAATTAATAGACCAAAAAACCGGCCACTGTCCCCTTGAATCCTTCATCAGTCAGCTTAGGATTTAACGAGAGAGGGTCGGTTTTTCTGTACACCCTTCTCGCCTTTCGTATGGCGTATGTTCAGTCCATTAGTTTGGCGATTTTAAGACCTTTCGCCCCTTTTCTCTGTCAATATTAAGACTTCGTGTCATTTAGGTGTCGATGTTTTCCTGGCGAGCGATAGCGAGCCTGTAATTTAGAAGAAACCGGCCTTCCACTGGGAAATTGTTCTACCGAAAAATGCACAAATATATCTTGAAAAGGGATCCTGTGGTTATTTGTTTTAAGTTTGGTGGAAGTCTAGGGACGAAACTAGAAATATTATATATAAATTACAAAAATCACCAAAAAATTAACCATCCCCCCTTAATATAACGGGTTATATGAATCTATGGCTTCCCATTCAGGGCGCCAACAATTTTTTTTGTTTTTTTTTTTGTTTTTTTTCTGTATTAGACACACAGTGTCTGTTCCACTCTCTTCCAACCATACTATCCAATCATTCATTCCGTTTCTTTGCTTTCCACTGGAGTTCTTACCTTATCACACGTCTTATCGTGATATACCTTATGCATTCTACTATAATACTCCTTTAAGGCGGTCTATTCTTTTAATCCGTTGTGTTTGATGACTCCTTCCACTCTCCAATTACATTCCTTCCTCTCCACTTCTTCCATCCTTACTTCTTCCTTCCCTCTCCACTCCTCCCAATGCCCTCTCACGCATGTATCAAAGGTTACATCTGTATCGAAATCCATACTACTCCATTTCGTTCTACCTCATTAACTAGGTCATTAATAGTCATTCCATCGCCATAATGCTCTTCCTTACCTCACTGAAGCCTTTGCCGTTTAGCTTCCTTCTCTATACATCAATCGCACCATTCCTCTTGTTTTCCTTCACACAAATCCTATCCATTTACGCGTACTTCCCTCTGAATTCCTATGCCTTCATCTCCCTTAGCTTATAATTGTCTCTTTCTCTTAGTCTTCTCTCTGTACACTCATATCCATGCATATTATGCACTCTCCACTGACTCATATGATTCCTCATTCCTTCCCTCTCAACTTCCTCTTTCTTACCACTCGTCCACTCATCTCCGATTATCTTCCTTCCACTCTCCACCTCCTCTCGCAATTCCTCGTTTTCCTTCCCCTCATACATAGCTACCTCATACCTCCTCATTTCCTTTTCTTTCCTGTAACTTTCCTATTCACTCTTCACCATTCCTATTCATTTCCTCTCCATTCCTCTGCCTTCCCTCTACTCATTTTATTTCCTCTTCCTTCTCTCTAAACTCCTCTATTTTGTTCCTTATACTCCCTCCCCAAGCCATTCACTCCTCCTCTTCCCCCTCCACTAACCTCCTGCTCCTCAAATCCCCCCCCTCTTTCCCCTCCATGTTTCTGTTTCGCTGGGAAAGGTGATATGGCACACACATCATCAGTCTTGTATATTGTCAACCTCTCTCTCTCTCTCTCTCTCTCTCTCTCTCTCTCTCTCTCTCTCTCTCTCTCTCTCTCTCTCTCTCTCTCTCTCTCTCTCTCTCTCTCTCTCTTTCCATTACCACCCCTTAGGCCAATCATTGCTGGCATTGTAAGCCTCGTGTTTGTGCAGTATGGAACGCATACAATGTAACGCGAGTGGTATATACATGTTCACAATATTAAGGGAGATGGGGGGTTTTTTCTGGACCCCCATCGCCCTCATGCTTAGCCCCATCAGTTTTCAGATATTAAGACGTTCGACCCATTATTATGGCGATTTTAAGAACTTTCACCACATTTGTTTTTATTGTTAAACCTTTCGTGCCCTGTAGGTGTCGAGTATTTCCTGGCAAGCGATAGCGAGCCTGTAATATTGGAGAAATCGGCCTTCGGCCGGGACATTTGTCTATCGAAAAATGTACAAATTTATCTCGGGGGTCTTGGAGGTAGTTTTCTAATGGGACGAAACAGGACGGTGGGTTCTCAGAAATACCCCCCTTACGTTACATACAGTTAAGGGGAGGTTTTTAGTTAGTTCCCTAGACCTCCATCAAGCTTAAAATTACACCCTCTAGGCCCCCTTTCAAGATAAATGTGTACATTTTTCGGTAGAAAAATTTCCCGGCCAAAGCCCGCGCTTCCTCTTAAAAACCCCCTCTCACGTTCTTGACGCAGATTTTGAGCCTATTAGGGATGACTAGTAATCCTTTGTTACCAATCAGGGGCTATTTAGAAACCCTTTAGTGTTAGTTACTTTAACCGTCTGGCAGTTGGTCTTTGGAGTTAGCTGTGGGCAGAAAAACTAATTTTGGAGAGGTAATTATAAGGAGTGAGAGAACTATATTTCTTATTGGAATCTAGGCAACCTCTGCGTCATATGGTTGGAGAGAGGGTTACTTGAAATTACAGGCTCGCTATCGCTCGCCAGGAAAACATCCGACCAACCTAAATTGAATGAAAGGTCTTAACATTGACAGAAATGGGTGCGGAAAGTTCTTAATTATGGTGGCGAAATGTCTTAAAATATCAAATACGTCAAATGGGGCTAAACATGAGGGAGAAAGGGGTCCAGAAAAAAATCCCTCAAGAGGATATCTCCCCTTAAGTAGGAGTGAATGAGCTATAAGGGTGAGTTTACTATGATCGGTGTACTGTGACTTAAGGGGGAACAGGCGTTGTGACTATGATACGGTTGTACTGTGACTTAAGTGGGGGAAGGGTTTACTATGATTCGGTGTACTGTTGGGGTCGTGATTCTTAAAGGGGGAAGGGTTTTACTATGATCCCCCCCCGGTGTACTGTGACTTAAGGGGGGAAAGGGATACTATGATCGGGTGTTGTACTGTGAACTTAAGGGTGGGAAGGGTTTACTATGATCGGTTTGTACGGTGACTTAAGGGGGGATAGGGTTACTATGAATCGGTTGTTGTTTTTTTTGTACTGTGACTTAAGGGGGGAAGGGTTTACTATGATCGAGTGTACTGTGACTTAAGGGGGGACAGGGGTTATCTCATGATCGTGTTTTGGTTACTGTGAAATTAAGGGGGGAAGGGCTTTTACTATGGATCGGTTGTACTGTGACTCGTAAGGGGGGATAGGGTTTACTATGATCGGGTGTGACTGTGACTTAAGGGGGGGGGGCAAGGGTTTACTATGATCGGGTGGGTGCTACTGTGACTTAAGGGGCGGAAGAAGGTTTTACTCATGACTCGGTTTGTTGTACTGTGACTTAATGGGGGGAAGGCGTTTACTATGATCGGTTGTTGTACTGTGACCTAAGGGTGGGAAGGGTTGTGTACTATGACTCGGTTTAGGTACTGTGGACTTAAGGGGGGGAGAGTTTACCTTATCGGTCCATCCAAGTATGTATCTTAGTCATGTTTCTATTTTTCCTACGACTAGACCTCATTAAGCTACGTTTGACGATTGTTTAGAGGTTTAGCCTTCAATTCATTAGCTTGACGCATACAACAATCGTTATCGCCCCTATTCAAGTGTCATTTTTTGTAGTCCCTAGCCGGAGCGCAAAGTGAACCTGCAATTTAGAAGGCCAAACATTTTTGTCTACCGGATAAAATGTACCAAATTTCAACTTTAGGTCGGGGAGGGTGTTTGTCAGCTCATAGGGTCCCTAAGTAAAAAGTAAAAAAAAAATATATCAGGAAAAACAAAATAAAAAATAAAGAAAAACAAAAGTAAAGACAAGAAAAAAGGACAGAGAAATAAGACTATAGGCGGTTCCTTCTAGTTTGGGTAGATAATCCCGACTCCTAAAATTAGTAACTCAAAAAGGCGTCTTGAACAAATGAGCTGTAAATGGCCACACTTATTCCCTGGCCAAGTCTTCCATTTTGGTAGAATAAAGTAGATCGATTATTATGTAGTCCTTTGAGTTACTTAGGTTAAAGTGTACGCTTTCTGCCTAATCCCTAGAATTGAAACACAGCCTATATTTGAAAAGTGCGAAAACGTTAGACATATACAGTATAATAATTTAAATAAATATTATGATTATCGTTTACAACATTAAATTAGCTAGCGTTCAACTTGCCATGGTCCGGTCCTATCCCATTCATTGTCTGATGGCCTTATCAACCCCAGACGCTCCTTACTTATTAAAGGGGCGTCAAACTGCATATGTTCTCTTCTTTTCTCTCTTTCTCAGGCT
>CM064488.1:46696228-46728806 GCA_032716605.1 Paralithodes platypus | reverse complement strand
GGGGGAAGAGATGGAGGAAAAGGAGGGAAAAAAGAAAAACGAGAGAGGGAAAAATGAGAAGGAGAACATAGGAGAGAAACGAGAGGGAGAATTGGATATGCATAACATTACGGTTTATGTTAGTTCTAATAATGGCTTTGGAGGTGATTTAAAATGACCAACACCAATGCTATTTTATGTTAATGTTCTTTATCTATTGCTTATCAACTTCATCTCAAACAAAATTGCTCTGCCTTTCACACCCTGGAAGAAGTGAGTAGAGATGAAGGAAGGAAGGAAGGAAACGATGATGGAGGGAGGGAAGAGAAGGGAGTAGGAAGAATAGGGAAAGATGGAAAGAGAGGAGTTTGAGGAGAGGAGAGATGAAGATAAAGAAAGGAGGCCGCATAGAAGGGGAAAGGATGGCGGCGGAAAGAGGAGCAGAGATAGATAGATTAAAGATTATAGTGGAAGGAATAGGTGGAGGAAAGAAGAGCGTATGCAGGGTAGGGGGGAAGCAAAGAAAAGTGGAGTTTTAGGATGGTGAAGAAAGATATGTAAAGTTAAGAAAAAAGAGGACAGGAGGAACAGGAGAAAAGGTGGAGGAGAAAGAAACATGAGAGTGAGAGGGAAGGAAAGGCAGAGAGAGGAGAACATGTATACCCGTAATACCTAATTGTCGGTGGTCCCTTGATGAGGAATAAATATATATATATTATATATATTTATATATATATATATATATATATCTATATATATCTTATATATATCTATAGATATATATATATATATATATATAGATAGATAGATAGATAGATACATAGATATATAGATAGATAGATAGATAGATAGATAGACATATAGATAAAGATTTAACATTGACACACGTAAGAAAGGAAAAGTGTGAGTGTGTGTGGTTTGTACCTGGCCCCAATAACTCAGGTCACCTCCCTCCCTCACCTTTCCTGCTGCCTCTCGTAAAATCGTGAGAGGAGGAGAGGTATATAGAGTAGGCGTCCGTGGGCGGCAGGACGGGGGCGAGAGGGAGAGAGCAAGGGGATACAAGGATAGCTAGATGGAAGGATGGAGGGATTGTGGAGGAAGGGGGGGGGAGAAGAGGAGAAGAGTAAGGGAGGGAGGGAGAGAAGGAGATGGAGGAGGGAGGGAGAAGGAGGGAGGAGAACAGAGGAGGGAGGGAGGGAGGCATGAATGAGGCAGAGAAGAGAGGGATGGTGAGAAAGGGAGGGAAGGAGAGATGAGACTGATGTGAGTGAGTGAGAGAGGGAAGGGGGGATGATAGAGGCGCGAGGAAGGGACCGGAGGAAAAAGAAGGGAATTTAGGGAGGGGGAAGGTATGGGAGGAGGTTACTGAGGGGTAGGTTAGATATTGTAGGTTTATTACTTAGTATTTTCAGTACAGTGTAACAATGCTGTAATCAAGGATTATAAAAAAAGAGTATCGATCATTGGGGTTATATTGATAATGCTTTTACCTTGCCTATCCTCATAGGTGGATGAATGGAATACTTTACTCCAATAATAATAAATACGATCTAAATACTATGGACAACTTCAATCACCTCCTCATACCTTGTCTTAAACGTATCTCTTTTTAACAGAGTAGGGAAGGAAGCAGGTGAAAGCAGGAAGCGAGGGAAAGGAAAACGGCAGGCAAGAGGAAGGGGAAGTGAAGGTAAGGAAGGAAGGCAGTAATAAAGGAGAGGAACGAACGAAACGCAAAGAGGAAAGAAAGAGAAAGACCAGCAGAGAAAGAAAGTGAAAAAGAAAGAGAAGAAAGAAAGAAGAAGAAAGAAAGGAAAAAGAAAGAAACGGATAAGGGAAAGAAAAGCAAGGAGAGAAGGGAAGGAAGGAAAGGAAAGGCAAAAAGGGGAAAGGAAGGAATAACACCAAGGAAAGGAAGGAAAGAGAAAGGAAAGACAGGAAATAGGACATGAATGAAGGCAAGAAAGAAGGAAAGAGGAAAGCATAACAAGTAAGGAATTAAGGAACGACAGAGAGCCATTGATTATACAGGGTTCAAGGGAAAAAAGGAAAAAGAATTGCCAGGCCGGGTGTATCAAGACAAGATGTGGGGGTATAGCAGGTGGGATTGGGCGTTCTTTTCTTCTCCTCCCATCAACTCACTTCAAATTCGTCCTCTCCAAACAACACCACTCTTACCTCGTAAAATAGGAGGGGGCGGTAGGACGGAAGGGGAAAGGTAAGAGTATGGTAGGTAGGTAGGTAGGTAGTAGTAGGTAGGTAGGTAGGTAGGTTAGGTAGGTAGGTAGGTGAGGTTAGGATAGGTAGGTAGGTAGGTAGGTAGGTACAAGTAGGTAGGGTATTAGGATAGGTAGGTAGGTGAGGGAGGGTGAGGGAGGTAGGGGAGGAAAGGAAGGAAGGAACGGAAGGAGGAAGGAAGGTAATGGAAGGAAGTGCTAAGGAAGGACGGAAAGGAGGAAGGAAGGGGAGGAAAGGAAGTGGGGAAGGGAATCGTTGTAGGTAAGACACCGTCGATAGGCATGAACGAAGGAAGGAAGGAAAGGAAGGAAGGAAGGAAGGAAGGAGGAAGGCAGGAAGGAAGGGAAGGAAGTGAAAGGAAGGAAGGCAGCCCTAAAGGAGGGACAGAGGGATGTGGGATGGAGGACGAACTGAGTTAATAATCTAAATTTCCAGTATTTCACGTCCCAACACCAAAACACCTCGCAATGAAATTAATTTAAAGCATTTGATCTTCCCGGGATTCGAACCTGGGTTACCACAACACATATCATAAAACACTCTAACCATCTACACCAGCAATACAGTTAGAAGGTTAAGCACATGCCTTCGATTTTATATTCCCATTTAATCGAATACTGTTACATCAATCTAATTCATGTACCTCACACCCAACTGCACACATGACGATAGCCTAATGTCACAAGTTGGTCCTTGCATCCTGGTATTCCGGTTTTTGTATAATATATATGATATATATGCGAAGGAAGGTAGGTAAAGGAAGGGAGTGAGTGAGAGAGGGTAGGAATGGAAGGGAGGGAGGGGTAGGTAGGTAGGTTAGGAGGGAGGGAGAAGAATGGAAGGATGGGAGGAAGGAAAGATTGGAAGTAAGGTAGGTAGGTTAGGATGGGAGGGAGGGATGTATGAAAGGAGGGAGGTATGTAGGTAAGGATGTGAGTTGTGTTTTTTTTTATGGGGAGGGGGGAGAGGTAGGAATAGGAAGGGAGGAGGAAGGTAGGTTAGGTTAGGGAAGGAGGAGGGAGGGAAGGAAGGAAAGTAGGTAGATAGGTAGGAAGGCAGGGAGGGAGACCGGCATATCTAAATGAACACCGGAGGAGAGGTAGGTTAGGAGAGACTGTATGTAGAGAGGAGAGTTGAATTATTTCCAATAATCTAATTCAAACTTTCGTAATAAATACTAAACCAACATTATACTGTAATATAAACCTTGACAACCCCCTCCCAACCTTAGTTTAGGTTAGACAATGCTATACAAATGTTAGTTGTTTGATTAATCAATTAAATTAACCCTTCCTACAGCAAATGTTGAACATTGGACGATAATAATGCCTGATTATAGTTTGCCTAGGTAACTCTTTAAACTTTCACCTAATATCAGCAAGGCAAACAGTTGTAAGAGAGTAACGCTCGTGTTAATAGATAGATAGATGGATAGATAGATAGTCAATAATTCTCCATCATGGACTGTCACATGCCATCACAAACTTAATTAAGGGAGTGGATTTTTCCGGACCCCCCACTTCTCC
This sequence comes from Paralithodes platypus, assembly GCA_032716605.1. NCBI lineage: Eukaryota > Metazoa > Arthropoda > Malacostraca > Decapoda > Lithodidae > Paralithodes > Paralithodes platypus. The sequence goes on along the minus strand of CM064488.1, from coordinate 46,725,060 downwards.
CTCATGTTTAGCATATTAGTGTTGAGAGTCTTAAGACGTTCGTTTCCGTTTAGTTTTAGGCGATTTTTGAGACCTTTAGCCCCATTTTTGTCCGTCAATTTTCAAGGTAGGGCCGAAGGCATAATTAATAATATATCCGAGATATCGGTTACCTCATGGGTTGGGCCTATAACTAGGCCTTATAATTAGGGTTGGGTGTGAGAGGGATACTGCATTGTGTGGGCCAAACGGCTTTCTATGCAGACTCCCCATTTGCTGTATGTTTCTTATGTATGACCAGCCTATATTGTATTATTTTGCTAAATATCTACTCTTATTGTAGGTCGATATGTTATTATGATTGATATGTAATATGTGAATATTGGAGTCGGATATGTTTTATGATTCGTACTGCTATGTTAATGGAGTATTAATATAACCAAAAGACAGTGCGTGGCTTGAACTTGAAACACTTTACTCTGATATAAATATAACAAGACTGCGAGCATTAACTATAGTCGGTTATATGTTCAGCTGATGTTAAATTGAATTCTCTTCTAGCAACTAATTTATCGATAATTAATGGAAAATATATATATATATATATATATATATATCTGTGTCCAATTAATGCCAAGTTTTCTTAATTAACAAACAATTTCGCTACAAACTCTACATAATAGCTGAGTAACCAAGATAGTAACATTATCATCAGCTGGATAAAAATAGACTAGCGAATGTCGGCAGTTTATCAATATGGTTCGCCAGTGTAATAATATTGTGCCTCCTAAAATTGTCAAGGAATTTCTGTCAACGGCTGTGTAATACGCGTAATACTCTTATTTACTCATAACCATAACATAGCACAATCAGTGTGTAACCTTAATGTAGTTAATATTTGAAATATTTTGATTGAATGTTATACTTGGGGACTAGATATATATTATATATAGATAATATATATATATATAATCGATATAAATCTATAGAATATTATATTATATCTAAATAATATAGATATATAATATCTTTATATATATATTTATATATATACCGGTATATATACTGTATATATTTATTAAAATACCTGAAGGGAGAAAGAACCAACGAAAGAAGAGAATGCTGGGGATGGAAAAAAAGAAAATGAGGGGAATGCATAAACGAGAGCAGAAAGATAGATAGATAGATAGCAACACACACACACACACACACACACCGTTGTTCCTCCTGGGTATCAAGAGTGTGCACTCTCACTCACCCCCTTAATTTGCCGGAGGATAACAGGTGTTTCACAATACGTAGACGGAGGTCTTTTTTAAATATTAAAAATAGAGTGTGAATGTGTCTCACCTTGTAACACTGTCCTTTGATCCTTTGATCCTCTCTCTCTCTCTCTCTCTCTCTCTCTCTCTCTCTCTCTCTCTCTCTCTCTCTCTCTCTCACCATATCTTAGTGTGTTATCCTTGCTACTATATCTTATACGTTTCACACCAGTATTCTTCCGAGTATATATATATATATAAATAATATACATAAATACATACATACAATACCCCTAGACAGCAAGAGACACACAGACAAACACATACATAAGCAATGGTGAGAGGCAGATTTGGAAGATATAAATTAAGTATGCACCCTTCACCTGTCAAAGGGGTGAGCGATCGTGTTATCAGATATAGCAGATCTTATGAGAGGGTAGATAGATGGATAGGTAGATTAGATAGATAGATAAATGGATAAACAGTAAGACAGGCAGACAGACAAATACACAGATAGATCGATAGATAGACAGAGAGAGAGAGAGAGAGAGATAGAGAGAGAGAGAGAGAGAGAGAGAGAGAGAGAGAGAGGAGAGAGAGAGAGAGAGAGAGAGAGAGAAGAGATGAGAAGAGAGAGAGAGGAGAGAGAGACAGAATGAGAGCGAGAGAGAGTGGAGAGAGAGCGGATGAAGCGAGGAGAGAGAGAGAGACTATTTCCTCAATCATACATAAACAAAAAGTTTGATTAACTTGATCCTACCATGAAATTGAGGCTCTATTCCAAAACACAAAACTTCCTATTATAGTAACAAATTCAAAATGATCACTTCAGAGTATTATTGTCCATTTAACCCCTTCAACACGATGACATAATTTCCATCATATCCTCGTTACCACTAGACGATTGCCTTGAGTTTATAATCTATCTTTAGGACTCAAAGGGGTAAAAACGATCTTAACGTTAACCCTCCGAATAGCATAGATTCTTCTTAAACTGCATAAAATCGTCTAATGTTAGGCTGATTCAAGGGTAAAAAGACGTCATCTTGCTGAAGGGGTTAAATATCGCCAGTCCCACAACCATTAATACGTACCACAAATACCACTCACTACCTAACACAGCTACCACAACTACCACCACCTAACACAACTACCACTACCTACCACAACTACCATTATCTACCACAACCAACACTAGGAGCCACACCTACCAATACCTAACACAACTACCACTACTACCAGTACTTACCACAACTACCACTATCAATCACAATCAACACTACTCACCACATGCACCACACTTAACACAGTTCCCAAACCACTCACAGCCCCCACATACCTACCACAACCACAACTACCAACCACAATTACCCTAACTACCACAACAACCACAATTACCCTAACTACCATACCAACCACAATTACCCTAACTACCATAACAACCACAATTACCCTAACTACTATAACAACCACAATTACCCTAACTACCATAACAACCACAATTACCCTAACTACCATAACAACCACAATTACCCTAACTACCACAGCAACCACAATTACCCTAACTACCACAACAACCCCACTTGGCTAGTCTCCTCTCCATCACCTCCAAGTCAACACCTATTCCTGGTTACTTCAGCTACCTAGAAACATAATTATATTCACACAGGCATGAGTACCAAACCGTGTGAGAGAGAGAGAGAGAGAGAGAGAGAGAGAGAGAGAGAGAGAGAGAGAGAGAGAGAGAGAGAGAGAGAGAGAGAGAGAGAGAGAGAGAGAGATAGAGGAGAGAGAGAGAGAGAGAGAGAGAGAGAGAGAGAGAGAGAGAGAGAGAGAGAGAGAGAGGAGAGAGAGAGAGATAGAGAGAGAGAGAGAGAGAGAGAGAGAGAGAGAGAGAGAGAGAGAGAGAGAGAGAGAGAGAGAGAGAGAGAGAGAGAGAGAGTTATAGTTATATACCATTAGTAGTGCAATATTCCAATTTTATATTTCCTGGCGATTGTGTTACCGAAATGTTTTTAAACATTCTTATCTTATACATGTTCGCATTTTAATAATACAGTTACAAGATTTAATTAAACGTTGGATGGATGGACATTTCAGGGTTAAAGGTAAAAAAAAAAAACACACACACACACACACACACACACACACACACACACACACACACACACACACACACACACACACACACACACACAACGGATAGCGCGTCTGGCTCACAACCAGAAGGTCCCGAGTTCGAGACCCGGGCGGGGAAGAGACATTTGGGCAAGTCTCTTAACGGTGTAGCCTCTGTTCACCTAGCAGTATAAATAGGAACCTGGTATAAGTGGACGAAGTTGTGACGTCCCATCTGGGGTTGGTGATCGGTTACAAGGTGAGATGGGTATCGTACTTGTCAACCTAAGCTACTGGTCAACCTAAGCCTTCGGGTGAGACTGGTACCGTAGTGAGAATGGTACCGTACAGATTAACCCTAAGTCTTCGTTTCCAAATGTCGCCAATTGGCTAAAATACAGACTACACACACATCCACAGCCATTCCAAGGATACATAAACACTTAACATGCATTTCACGCAATACATTCCCAGTTAAGGAGGCGCGATAATGAGCCTAGCTCGCATTGCGTGGATTCCCCTTGACGAACAAGTGAGTGAGTGAATAACACACGATTTGCTACTCATGTCTCAGTGTCTCGTGTATTTTGTTTTATACTGTATAGGCCTATCTACGTTTAGCTTTATAATTATAACTACGTATATTAAATTTGGCAACGTTTATTTTGTTAGTATATATTTACGTTTAGATTAATACTACTACATTTGCAATTACATTTAACAATACATAGTAGGCAAAAAAAAAAAAAAGGGAAATGTCATTCCTACATTATATTTACGTTGGTTTGTTTGCTAGATTTTATGCACCGTAAAAATCTAGGCCGAAAAAAAGGGGCATATCAAAGGCATAGAGAGTAATTGAGTATAATGCTAGTGATTAAACCAAATAAAATAATACCTGGGTGGAATAAACCGTGATTCTTTAGGTGTTGTCTTTTACACGGGATATGCAGCAGTGTAGCCTTGATAAGATGTTTTAATTTGAAGAGAGAGAGAGAGAGAGAGAGAGAGAGAGAGAGAGAGAGAGAGAGAGAGAGAGAGAGAGAGAGAGAGAGAGAGAGAGAGAGAGAGAGAGAGAGAGAGAGAGATAATCCAGACAACCAATTCTTTTAAGCTCCGTTCTTAGTTCTTCCTTTCTTTATTTTATGTATTTGTTTTATATATTTACTAATATTTTGTTTTCAATCGGAAGCTCTGTGATATTCGTGTCATTCGTGATATTCGGGGGGGGGGGGGACCCCCCCCCACCCTCACTACACCCCGGGCACCAGAGGGGTCAGCGCCCCCCGTACCACCAGCTGCCACCATTAACACCCGTAGTGAACGAGCCTAATTAGAAGAAATAGTGGCTACTCCCCAGGCTTTACTGGCTTTCAGAGTGCCACTGCCGGCATTTTTAAGAGGGGTTTCTGGCTTTTATAGTGGCTTATGAGTTTCTAAGACCCCCCTGCTGTCCTGGGGTGAATCTATCTGGTTTCTGAGGGATGCAACCGTGAATTTAGAGACCATAATGTGTTTCTAATAAATTATGCTGGATTTCTGAGGTGTATTCCTAGATTTTTAACCCCTTCGGCACGATGAAGCCATATTACCTTTTATCTTAGCTAAAATAAGACGATAGTATGAAATTTAAAAAGGACCTAAGTTATTCAGCGGGTATATTGCGATCGTGTTAACCACTTCGAGTCCTAGAGGTAGGTTATAAGCTAAACACAATAGTCTAATACTAACCAGAATATGATTACAATTACGTCATCGTGTTGAAGGGGTTAATGAAGAGGCCTTTCAAGTTTCCAAGAGGTTGATGGTCTAAATGGTTTCAGGTGTCACGGTTTTTGAGTGATGGTACTGAGATCTTAGAGAATGATAATGGAGTTCTGGTAGATTATATTGGATTTTTGAGTGATCTTACAGGATACTCGAGAGGTATTTGTGTGTGTGTGTGTGTGTGTGTGTGTTTTTTTTTTTTTTTTTTTTTTTTTTTTTTTTTAAATTGTGGATGGGGCGTTTCTGGGATGCTGTTGGTACTTTGGGTGAAACTAGAAAGCTTTTTTAATTATGGTACTGTTGTATTTGTTCATGTTTATTATTTCACGATTTATCACAGCTGTTTTCTGATCAATTATACTGCACTTCTGAGGGCAACTTATGGCTGTCTAATAGGAGCTTCTAACTTTCACTTTGGCCACTACAGCACGACGGTATTATAGCTAGATGAATAGAGAGACATACAGACAGATAGATAGATAGATAGATATATAGAGAGACAGGCAGATAGATACCGTAGGATAAATAGAGAGATAGATAGATAGATAAAAATAGTACAGCTAGTGTCATAGTTAAGAAATAGCAGTGGTCACGGCGAGTAGAACTTAACCAGCTGTAAAAGACATGGCACACACACACACTGACATGGGGATATTTACAGCCCAACCCCCCTCACCCCCCACCCCACCCCACCTCTCCCTCTCCCTCTCTCTCTCTCTTAATCTATCCATCTATCTATCTTTTTTATAAATATATATCTCAATCACATCTTTCTATCTCTATCTGTCTCACACACTTCTCTCTCTCTCTCTCTCTCTCTCTCTCTCTCTCTCTCTCTCTCTCTCTCTCTCTCTTCTCAGACAAAAATACTTTTCAATTGTAACAATTATATGCTACTCTTATTTTAGAACTATTGGGTATGTGATATTGCCTATATAATATTTAGATACTTCCCTCTCTCCATTTGCCACAAAGATTCGCTTTTTAATTTCAGTAAAATACGATACTCATATTTTTGGATATAGTGCGTTAAATACCTAGCTATGTTTTCCAAATAATAGACACAAATTATAGTGTATGGAATTAAGGAGAGGTTTTGGGTGTTTCTGACCTCCCTCTCCCTCATGTTTACCCCCATTAGTTTTCAAATTTTAAGACGTTCGTCCCATTAATTTGGTGGAATATTATTATGCTTTTGACACCAACCAACTTCACATCTAAACTCAATTAATTAAATCAACAAATACACGTGGCACTCCGAGGACTCGAACCCAGGATACTCACATCGAAAGACAGTTAATGAAATATGAACAATTAAGACCTTTTGCCAAATTTCTTTACCAATATTAACTCCTTTCGTATAATTTAGTTGACGAAATTTTCCTGGCGAGAAACAGAGAGCCTGTAATTTGTAATTTTCATTAATCGATTTTAGGAGTATGGTTGGTTGTTGGAAGGAACATAATAATTTAGGAGGAACCGGCTTTCGGCCTGGACATTTTCCTCTAAGGTAGATCTTGGGGGTGTTTTGTTAAATCTTGATAGAAATATAGGGAGCAAACTAATAATAATAAAGTAGACGTGCCGTTTTGCCCGAAATCAAAACGGCATACCCAACTCTGCGATGGGTTACCATCATCGCTAGTAATACTATCACCATCATCAATCATATCACCATTAATCAGCACTACTACTATATAATCATCACTACTACTCTCATCATCACTAATACTGTCATCATCACTACAACTTTCACCATCATCACAACTACTCACCATCATCACTAATACTGTCACCATCGTCACTACCATCATCACTATTGTCACCATTATCACTACAACTATCGTCATTATATTACTTGACACCATCATCACTACTATTATGACCATCATCACTACTACTAGTACTGTCACCATCATCATCATCACTACTGTTATCATCATTAAAACAACTACAACCATCATCACTGCTATTATCACCATCATCACTACTATCACCATCATTCCCACTATTACTACCATCACTTCTAATGTCAACTAAACTAACTTAACCTATTAAGTGCGGGACGATTTGATTTCGCCCCCAGAACGATGGTGTTCTGTGTGTGGGGGTACACACACAGAGAATGCCATCATCATTGTTGGGGGGGGGGAGGGGGGGGTGAAACAATATTTTTTACCTAAAATCATAACTATTGCACAAATTAAACAAATCTTTTTTTAATTACCGTCGCATTCACGCACCAAATGTTCGTGTGAAGTTTGGTGAAAATCCGTTGAACGGTCTAAGAGGAGTTTTCGGACAGACAGACAGACATTTCGGCCGGCATGTACCACTATACGGTGGGCGATACCACTCTGCTTACGCAGAGTTGATAATAGATAATGGATAGAAAATAGATAAATAGATAAAAATGGATAGAAAAATGGTGGTTGCAGTTGCAGGGTTGCTTCTTTTGGGCTTACTCCCAACAGTAGTAATGTTGGTGTGAGTGTGTATGTGTGTTGTTGTTGTTGTTGTTGTTGTTGTTGCTGTTCCCCAAGCTGCCTGGCCGAACAGCCCCAAGGCCCTGAGCAAGGCCAAGGCCATAACCGAGCGCCCCCACAGAACCCTCCCCGCCGACCACAATAAAGCCTGGGTGACCGAAGCCACTCCATGGCGGGGAGCTTGAGGAGGGTGCGGAAACGCCCGGGAAACCAAAGCCCCACCCAGGGCCCTGTGCCCCTCAGCAATTATGAAGAGAAAGTTGAGTAACTTGCCTTATTGTCAGGTCAGGCCTTTGTATCGGCACTAGCCCAGAGTTATATAGAAAGAAAACTTATTAAGAAAAGAGTCAGAGAGTTTGTTATTGTATCTTTGGAAGACCATTGTATACCCCACCCTACCCTTTCCTTTCCGTTTCCATCATACGCTCACACCTTTCCACGCTTTACAGCTGGTATTACACGAGCAATTCCTCCCTCAATATTGATCGTCAACACTGTTCTGGCAGCTTATTAGGTACACTTCAAAAATATTCTGCCGTAATTGACCACTTGCGAGTTTCAGGCTATAAGGAAGTTGGAGCCGTGAACATCGATATAAAACAGAAATGCAAGAATTATGTACGTTTCTAATGAATAAATGGTATGTTGAATTGGGTTATGTATTTATAAATGTACTACGACCGTATTTTAGCTGTAAATACTGTTAAATATCGTCTACAGCTCCAACTTCCTTATAGAATGAAACTCGTAAGTCGGCAATTAATCTATCTTCACTCTAGTTTCCGATACCAGTGCAAAGGATCCTATAAACGTTGCTAGACAAATGTTGCTCATCATCACATAATATACAATGGGCAACATTTGTCAAGCAACGTTGATGATAAAAGCTCTCGTGTGGTATCCGCTTAAGAAGGGGTTGTTGATTTATCTGGTCCCAATTTGGCGTTATGTGTGAGTGTGCCCCGTAGGGGCACACTCACACAGAATGCCATCATCATTGCTTGGGAATAGGTACAGGGTGGGGGGGGGGGGGGGCAAAACCATATTTTGGACCTAAAAAAATACATAACTATTGCACAAATTCAAAAAATCTGTTTTTAATTACCGTCGCATTCACGCACCGAATGGTCGTGTGAAGTTTGGTGAAAATCCGTCGAACAGTCTAGGAGGAGTTTTCGGACAGACAGACAGACATTTCGGCCGGCATGTACCACTATACGGGGGCCGATACCACTCTGCTTACGCAGAGTTGATTAAACCATTCTGTACCGGCGACGTCTTTTTAATTTTAGTCAAGCTATATTTAGATAATTTTGTGCAGTTTAAGAAAGATCTGTGGTAGCAAAAAGGGGTAATTAAGATACTTCGAAACCTGTTAATTGACCACTTGCGAGTTTCGTTCTATTAGGAAGTTGGAGCTGTTGACATCGATATTTAGCAGAATTACCAGCTAAAATACGGTTGTGATGCATTTATTTATACATGAAACCCAATTTAACACACTTGTTTTATCCATCATAAACCTACATTGTTGTTGCATTTCGTATTAATATCGATGTTTACGATTTCAATTACCTTATAGCCTGAAACTCACTAGTGGTCAATTGCTGGAGGCCCTTTTGAAACTGAATAGAATCGTCTAATAGTAGCCAGAAGCAAGTTAAAAGGACGACACTGGTACTGAACGGGTTAAGGGCAGGCAGAACGTTTTTCTGGACCCCCCTTCTCCCTAATGTTTGGCCCCACTACTTTTCAGATTATAAGACGTTCGGCCCATTCATTTGACGATTTTAACACCTTTCGCCCCATTGCGTTGTCAATTTTAAGACCTTTCGTGCCATTTAGGTGTCGATTATTTCCTGGCGAGCGAGACCGAGCTTGCAACTTTAAGAGGAACCGGCCTTCGGCTGGTACAATTTTCTACCGAAAAAGTACAATTTTATCTTGAAGGGGGGTCTAGGGGGTGTTTTTCTAAGCTTGATGGAGGTCTAGGGAGGAAAATAAAAAAAATATATGAATAAATGAATGAATAGACCAAACAAAAGGCCAGTCTCCCCTTAAATAAGTTCACGTGGCCAACTGTACGTTACCCAAGACGAAATAAGACCCACGTAGACACTGCCACTACTGTAGGTCATATAAAACACAGCGTTGAGTGATGGAGGTGACGGGAAGATGGAGGAGGAGGAGGTGGAGGTGGTGGTGCGGGGAAAAAAGGAGTAATGGTGTGATAGTTTAGATGACGTTTGGTATTGACTCAAGTTAAGGGGAGGCAGACCGTTTGTTTGGTCATTCAATCCTATATTTCGTAGTCTCCTCACTAGACCTCCATCAAGCTTAAAACAAAAAACCCTAGACCCCCCCCCCCTTCAAGATAAATTTGTACATTTTTTGATAGAAAAATGTCCCGGCCGAGGGCCGGTTTCTCTTATAACTTCAGGCTCGCTATCGCTCGCCAGGAAAACATCGATAACTAAATGGCATGAAAGATCATAAAATTGACAAAGTAATGGGGCGAAAGGTGTTAAATTCGCCAAACTAATGGGCCGAACGTCTTAGAGTTTCAAAACTAAAGGGGCTAAACATGAGGGAGAAGGGGGTCCAGAAAAAAACGGTCTGCCTCCCCTTAAAGATAGTTCAATTTAGGTGACGAGGACAAATCGATTAGGAAAACAAAAGACAGAATACGATAGGCTAGGCTAGGTTTGAACATTTATTATTATTATTATTATTATTATTATTATTAACCTAGGTGTGCGACAAAGGGTAATGGTGCAATAATCTAGATGCCGTTTGGTATTGGTTCAAGATACGACAGCTCAATTTAGGTGACAAGGAAATAAGGTTACTATAGCTCCTGTGTGTGTGTGTGTGTGTGTGTGTGTGTGTGTGTGTGTGTGTGTGTGTGTGTGTGTGTGTGTGTTTTTTTTTTTTTTTTTTTTTAACCCATACCCGGTATGTATTTTAGTTTGCTCCCTAGACCTCTATCAAGCTTAAAATAAATCCCCTTCCAGATAAATTTGCTAAAGTTTTGATACAAAATAAAATGTCGGCCGATACCTACTATATTACGGGCTTGCTATCGCTTGCCAGGAAAAAACAATCGACACCTAAGTTGCACGAAGGGTCTTAATATTGACCAAAAAATGGAGCGAAAGGTCTTAAAATCGCCAAACAAATGGGCCAAACGTCTTAAAACCTCATAACTAGTGGGGCTAAACATGAGAGAAAAGGGGATCCAAAACCAAATACCTCCCCCTTAAGGCAGAATACGATAGACTAGGCTAGGTTTGAACAATTTTAGGCTAAATACAAAAGACTTAAGAAAAACCGGTTTAGCAATATAAGCTACATAGGACAAAATGAGGGCTATGACAAATTAGATTAACTTAGGCCTTAGGCTATGTTAGGATAACTTAATTAAATTATAATAGGTTACGCTAAGTTTGATATTGCTAAGTCAAGTTTGCAAAGGACAGCTTAGATTATGATAATGAAGAGGAAACGAAACTAAGTTATTGCAAAAAATATAATTAAGCCCATCATTGTAGAAAATGTGCTAAAAGTACATACAAGGCCTCTGAGTCGGACGGTCCCTTAGTTGAGTGTTCAGTCCTGTAAGTCCTTCATAAACTGGCACGGATTGTCCTCATGGGGAATAGGTCCACTTGGGGCGTTTTGTGTATGGCCACCCTCAACGGGAGGCGTCGGGCAATAGATGGATAGTTTAATTATGATAATTAAGACGATATATTAAGACGATCATGAAGCCGATATATTAAAACGACATATTAACCCCTTCCATACCAGCAACATCTTTGAACGTTATTCTGGCTACAATTAGACGATATTATTCAGCTTAAAAAGGGTCTCCAACCATTATCAGGCTTCCAACTATCTCAATTAACCGTTTTTACTACCACTGATCCTTCTTAAACTGCTCACAATCGTCTAAATATAGCTAGATAAATATTAAATAGGCTTCACCGGTAAAGAAGGGGTTGAGACTATATCAAAGACGACCATTAAGACGATCATCAAGACGATCATCAAGGCGATATAAAAGCCACGAGAGAGTAACTAGGTCATACAAAAAATGTGTCAGGCGTGCCAGAAGTGACAGTATGACAGAGGAGGTGGGGATAAATATGGAGACGGTAGCGACGGTGAAGCATGTGTAGGGTGACACAGCTTAACACTAGCTGGTACGCCGCCCTCTTGAGGGTTATTATGAAGTTTTCAGTTATAATTTAGAACTTTGCTTGCTTTTGCCATTTTCGAGCAATGTATTGTAGTTTGACCCCCCCCCCCCACACACACACACACACCTCACACACACACACACCTTTCTGTTTCCAGCCAGTTAACCAATATGCTACTTTGGCCATGGTAAATATCCATGGTAATAGAGAATTATAATCATACAGACTACATAAGTGAAAATATGCACAAGTATAGGACAGCATAGTAACTCCTCTTTCTCTCTCTCTCCGACCCAGCAAGCCCTACCGGTATTCCTCATAACGCTCCTTAAAAGTCTGTTCCTGTACTAACATTCTAACTTCCTCCCTACACTCCTTCGCCACACACACACACACACACACACACACGCTCTATCTCTCTCTCTCTCTCTCTCTCTCTCTCTCTCTCTATATATATATATTATATATATATCTATATATATATATATATATATATATATATATATAATATATATATACAGTATATATACAGTATATATATATATATATATATATATATATATATATATATATATATATCTTACTCTCCTTCTCCCACTTACTCTCCCTCTCTCTCTCTCTCTCCCTCACTCACACTCACTCTCTCTCTCTCTCTACCACTTTCCCTCCCTCTCTTCCCAAACAAGCCAATCATGTCCTCCTCATTGCCCTCCATAAAAGTTTGTCCCTACACCAACCACCTATAAAAGTTCGTCCCTACACCAACCCCCTATAAATGTTTGTCCCTACACCAACCACCTATAAATGTTTGTCCCTACACCAACCACCTATAAATGTTTGTCCCTACACCAACCACCTATAAATGTTTGTCCCTACACCAACCACCTATAAATGTTTGTCCTCTACACCAACCACCTATAAATGTTTGTCCCTACACCAACCACCTATAAATGTTTGTCCCTACACCAACCACCTATAAATGTTTGTCCCTACACCAACCACCTATAAATGTTTGTCCCTACACCAACCACCTATAGCTCCCCTTTACCCGGAGACCGTTTCTGTACCGGAGACGTCTTTTATAACTATATTCTGGCTACCATTACACGAGTGTATTCAGTTTAAAACAGGGCCTCCAGCAATTATCAGGTATCAAACTATCTCACTTAACCCTTTTGACTACCACAGATTCTTCTCAAACGGCACAAAATCCTCGAAATATAGGCAGAATAACATATTATTATGTTCTATCCAACAACCAACTCTACTCCTAAAATCGATTAATGAAATATTACAAACACATGTGGCAGTCCGTGGATTCGAACCCAGGACGCTCACACCGAATATCAACACCTTATGCATTACACCACGTCGCCGGTACAGAAGGGGCTAGAGACCCTTCAGTAACAAGAAACTGGTCAACATGTGTCTCCGTTGATGTAAACACTGATATATAACAGACCATTTTTAATAGCGGAATATGTTATGAGATTATATTAGTATCAGACGAGCTGGGTTGGGTGTGAAAGGAATCTGCCTTGTAGGGGCCAATCGGCTCTCTACTTACTTATGTTTCTAATGCTCTTAAGTGATGTAGTAAAAAGAAAATAAAGGTATGAACCCAAGACAACATTGATAATAAAATCTGATGGTATGAACTATTAAGAGAACATTTTACGTTATTAAGTATGTTGTATAAACCATTACGCTAGGTATTTAAGGGGGTAGTGCTACGTTTTGTATGTATTTATGTATTTATGTATGTATTTATGTATGTATGTATTTATGTATTTATGTATGTATGTATGTATTTATGTATTTATGTATTTATGTATTTATTTATGTATGTATTTATGTATGTATGTATTTATGTATTTATGTATGTATTTATGTATTTATGTATGTATTTATGTATGTATTTATGTATGTATGTATGTATTTATGTATGTATTTATGTATGTATGTATTTATGTATTTATGTATGTATATATATATTTATGTATTTATGTATGTATGTATTTATGTATTTATGTATTTATGTATGTATATATTTATGTATTTATGTATGTATATATTTATGTATTTATGTATGTATGTATTTATGTATTTATGTATGTATTTATGTATGTATTTATGTATGTATTTATGTATGTATTTATGTATGTATTTATGTATGTATTTATGTATTTATGTATGTATTTATGTATTTATGTATGTATTTATGTATGTATTTATGTATTTATGTATGTATATATATATTTATGTATTTATGTATGTATGTATTTATGTATTTATGTATGTATTTATGTATTTATGTATTTATGTATGTATTTATGTATGTATTTATGTATGTATTTATGTATGTATGTATTTATGTATTTATGTATGTATATATATATTTATGTATTTATGTATGTATTTATGTATGTATTTATGTATGTATTTATGTATGTATTTATGTATGTATGTATTTATGTATTTATGTATGTATTTATGTATGTATTTATGTATGTATGTATTTATGTATTTATGTATGTATTTATGTATGTATTTATGTATTTATGTATGTATTTATGTATTTATGTATTTATGTATGTATTTATGTATGTATTTATGTATGTATGTATGTATTTATGTATTTATGTATGTATTTATGTATGTATTTATGTATTTGTGTATGTATTTATGTATTTGTGTATGTATTTGTGTATGTATGTATGTATTTATGTATGTATTTATGTATTTATGTATTTATGTATGTATGTATTTATGTATGTATGTATTTATGTATGTATGTATTTATGTATGTATTTATGTATGTATTTATGTATGTATTTATGTATTTATGTATGTATTTATGTATTTATGTATGTATTTATGTATGTATGTATTTATGTATGTATGTATTTATGTATGTATGTATGAATTTATGTATTTATGTATGTATTCATATATTTTGAGTTTCCTCGCTGGACCTCCATCAAGCTTAGAAAACAAAACCTAAACCTCCTTTCTAGATAAATTTGTACATTTTTCGGTAGAAAAATGTCCCGGCCTTCCATAAAAAAATTGAGGCTAGCTATTGCTCACCAGGAAAAAAATCGACACCTAAAGGGCATGAAAGGTCTTAATATTGACATTTAAAATTAGACTAAAGGTCTAAAAACCGCCAAACTAACGGAACGAACGTCTTAAAACCTCAAACTAATATGCTAAACATGAGGGAGAAGGGGGTCCATAAAAAGCGAGTACTACCCCCTTAAAGAGCCGCCTCGCTCACGTCTTTCCCTTTGCTCTTCTCTTCCTTCCTCATCTCCTTCTTTCTTCATTCTCTTCCTTCCTCACCTCCTTCTTTCTTCATTCTCTTCCTTCCTCACCTCCTTCTTTCTCCATTCTCTTCCTTCCTCACCTCCTTCTTTCTTCATTCTCTTCCTTCCTCACCTCCTTCTTTCTTCATTCTCTTCCTTCCTCACCTCCTTCTTTCTTCATTCTCTTCCTTCCTCACCTCCTTCTTTCTCCATTCTCTTCCTTCCTCACCTCCTTCTTTCTCCATTCTTCCTTCCTCACCTCCTTCTTTCTCCATTCTCTTCCTTCCTCACCTCCTTCTTTCTCCATTCTTCCTTCCTCACCTCCTTCTTTCTCCATTCTTCCTTCCTCACCTCCTTCTTTCTCCATTCCTCCTTCCTCACCTCCTTCTTTCTCCATTCCTCCTTCCTCACCTCCTTCTTTCTCCATTATCTTCCTTCCTCACCTCCTTCTTTCTCCATTCTTCCTTCCTCACCTCCTTCTTTCTCCATTCTCTTCCTTCCTCACCTCCTTCTTTCTCCATTCTTCCTTCCTCACCTCCTTCTTTCTCCATTCTTCCTTCCTCACCTCCTTCTTTCTCCATTCTCCCAGTGTCATCATGTTAAAGGGAGAGGGGTCGTTTTTCTGGTCCTCCTTCTCCCTCATGTTTAGCCCCAATAGCTTTCAGAGTTTACGACGTTCAGCTCATTAGTTTGGCGATTTTAAGACCTTTCGCCTCATTTCTTTGTCCATATTAGGACCATTCGTGCCATTTTAGTGTCGATTTTTTTTTCCTGGTGAGTGATAGCGAGCCTGTAGTTTGAGGAGGAATCGGCCTTCGGCCGAAACATGTTTCTACCGAAAAATTTGCAAATTTATCTTGAAGAGTGGTCTAGTCACTCTAGTGGGTGTTTTTCTAAGCTTGATGAAGGTCTAACTAAGAAACTAAAAAAACAATAAATATATCAATAAACCGACCACAAAAACAATAAATATATCAATAAACCGACCACAAAAACAATAAATATATCAATAAACCGACCACAAAAACAATAAATATATCAATAAACCGACCACAAAAACAATAAATATATCAATAAACCGACCACAAAAACAATAAATATATCAATAAACCGACCACAAAAACAATAAATATATCAATAAACCGACCACAAAAACAATAAATATATCAATAAACCGACCACAAAAACAATAAATATATCAATAAACCGACCACAAAAACAATAAATATATCAACAAACCGACCACAAAATCAATAAATATATCAATAAACCGACCACAAAAACAATAAATATATCAATAAACCGACCACAAAAACAATAAATATATCAATAAACCGACCACAAAAACAATAAATATATCAATAAACCGACCACAAAATAAATATAAACCCTATCCCCTTAAATTGCCGCCTCTCTCACGTCCCTCCCTTTATCTTCTATTTCCTTCCTCACCTTATTCTTTATCCATTCTCCCAGTTACCTCATTCTAAGCTTCTCTCCTTGGCGCCCATCCCTACTTCCATTTTTCTTTCCTTCTAACTTTTGACAGGCCATCGGTAATTCTGATATCTTATCTTCTCTTCTCTCTTCTCTCTCTCTCTCTCCATTCTTAACTAGTCTCCATTTTCCTAGTCTCATTCTTCTTTACGTTTGCTTTATTTCCATCGTTTTCTCTCCCATCTTCTGTATTTTCTTTTCTGTTCAGCCTATTTTCTTTCCACTTATCTTTTGACATGCCATCGTTAATGTTGATAGCCTCTCTCTCTCTCTCTCTCTTCCCTTTCATCCGATATTCTTTCCTTATAACTCTCGATAGGCCATATCGTTCATGCTGATAGTCTTCCTCTACTCTCGTCTTCCTCTTTCACTCTTATCTTTGGCTCTCGTGTTTAAGCCCCTTCTGCCAAGTTTTGCTCTCATAATGATCTCTCTCTCTCTCTCTCTCTCTCTCTCTCTCTCTCTCTCTCTCTCTCTCTCTCACACACACAGACCCACACACACACACACAAAGCCTTTAAGCCTCTCACACGGCCACTTAGCAGTAATAGCGTCCTTTGACCATACTCTCTCTCTTACGTGTACTGTGCCACAGTGTTTAGAAGTGGCCATTATCTAGAGTCTATGAAGGTATTCTTATATTAACAATACCTGCGTTGACGGCACACAAGCATATATATATATATATATGTATATATATATATACATACATACATACATACATACACATATATATTATATATATATATATACCGGTATATATATATATACAGTATGTTAATACAATAAAAGTATATAAATAACAATACAAATGGATCAAACAAAACTGCCTCCTGAACCCCCCCCCCCCCCCCCCCCCCCACCCCCCCCCCCCCCCCCCCCCCCCCCCCCCCCTCCTTTCCTCCTATAAATTTGAACAGGTTTCGATAGCACAATAGCCCGTTCCTTGTAACCCATTAAGTTGCAGTGCTATTCTCTGTATTATGTTCTGGCTACTGTTAGTGTTAGATGATTTTATTCAGTTTAAAAAGGACCTCCAGCAGCAGTTAACAGGCATCCAACCATCTCACTCAACCCTTCTTACTACCCCAGATCCTTCTTAAACTGCACAAAATCCTCTAATTATAGCTAGAAAAATATATATGACGTCGCCGGTACAGAAGGGGTTAAATTGCAGGCTTGTTATCCGCTATCGCTCGCCAGGAAAGAAGTGTACACCTGAATGTGAAGAACCGTGTTAAAATAGTCAGACTAATGGGGCGAAACGTCCAATAGACCGTCGACAAATAAGATGGTTGATGTTGAACAATTTTGGGTGTTCACTACCATTGTTATCTCAAATACAAGAGTCTGCGTATCTCAAACCTTCTTGTAATGGAGAGAGAGAGAGAGAGAGAGAGAGAGAGAATATAGCTCTTTCCTTTACTATCTTTTCTGCTTACTTTTTATCAGTACTATTATTGGTAGCATTCAAGGAGACTACTGCAGGACTCTTCTTCTTACCTCTGACCGGGTATAGGCTATCCTAGTGTTTACTAGCCTATACCCCTTTCAAAGGACATTAGCCTAACCTATCCTAGTATTATAGGTGGGGGCTGCCGCCCCCACACCCCCGCTTTGACTTAGATTTGTGGTGTATTTGTCTGTGAAGTTGGTATTTTTCAATTTGTTGATAACGAAAATTCTCCATGCGGACTATATGGAGAAAAATATGGCGAATCTATTGGTGCCTATTTTCCCTAATAAATTGTTTCTAATAAGGCGGATGTAGTGTCCTTGAATATTATCCTAATATTAACCTAATGATTGTTTAGAATTAAGGTCAGGTAGGCCTAGTTAAAATCACAAGGCGTTTGAAATCAGAGTTTCTAAGTATTTCGTGGCGATCATCATGGACAAGATTGCAAGGTCTGTGTAAACTCTGAGCTTCTTTGCAACTCGATGTAATTCTCGGGCCAGCCGCCACAAAAACTCTACTGCAGTTATCCCATCGATTAGGTGGTATGTGTTCGTTTTCTGTGTTATTTATGAGAGTGAGAGAACGATATGAATTTATGGCCTACTATATTGTATTTCCTCCCCGCGAATCATTCTTTAACCCCTTCTATACCGGCGACGTAATTTTAACTTTATTTTGGCTACTATTAGACTATTTTATTCAGTTTGGGAAGGATGTCTACCAATTAAAATGCTATAAACTATCTCAATTAATCCTTTTAGCTACCATACATATCCTTCCTAAGCTACATAAAATCGTCTAAATTTAGCTGAAATAAAATACAAAAGACGTCGCCGATACAGGAGTTAACATAACGTAGAAAATATGAATTTACGTCCTACTCTACCGTATTTCCTTCACGACAGTCATGACATTATTAGATCATATTATTTTAGAAGTAGGCTATACTGTAGAAATTATGTGTTCAAATGTTGAACAACATAATACAGTAATTGTTCCAATCGTTTGTGTTCTTATGAACACATTTAAACAACTGAAACACTTTTAACCCCTTCTGTACCGGCGACGAGTTTTGCATTATATTTAGGCAACTATTAGACAACTTTTTTCAGCTTAGGAAGGTTGTCTACCAATTAAGAGGTGACAGACTATCTCAATTAATCCTTTAGCAACCATATATCCTTCCTAAGCTACGTATAATCTAAATGTAGCTGAAATAAAACAAAAAGACGTCGCCGGTACTGTAAGGGTTGATGGGTATTATAGTTGTTAGATATGGACACATAATTGCTATAGCGTAGGGTTCAGCCAATCAATTTGTTTGTTTTGATCGATCGCATGCTTTCCCTTTGAGTACCAGCGACGTGTACTACATTATATTCTAGCTATGTTTAGACGATATTTCGCAGCTTAGGAAGGATCTGTGGTAGTTAAGAGGGTTGGTTGAGATAGTTTGAAGCCATATTATTGCCTGGGGTCCTTCCTAAGCTGTATAAAATCGTCTAATAATTGCCAGAATATGATGAAAAGGACGTCGCTGGTACTGTATGAGATAACCCTTACAGTACCGGGGCCGTCCTTTTAACTTCATTCTGTTATACAATATTTTTCAGTTTAAATAGGGCTTCCAGCAACTAAAAGGCTTCAACCTATCTCACTTAAACCATTTTACTACCACAGATCCATAGGGCCTCCAGCAATTAACAGGCTTCAAACTATCTCACTTAACACATTTTACTAGCACAGATCCTTCTTAAGCTGCACATAATCGTCTAACTATAGCTAGAATACAATAAAGACACATCGCTGGTACAGAAGGGGTTAAGTATGTGCAATATGTATGCATGTATATCCTATGGGAACTGATTTATGACGGTAATTTTGTATGCATTAATAATATAAGATGTTTATAAGTTAATACACAGTAACTTACAAATATATATCAATTACTAAGGTTATGCATGCATACCAAAGCATAAGACGTGCCTAATATACATCAAGTTATTTCAATTCACTTCGACCTTTTGAAAAACGTAAACAACCTTGAAAGGGCTTTTATAATGTTTTAACGGAAAGTAGGGCGAGATGGTGGCTTAATTTCATACTGATGCTGCAAGACATCCATGCCGATGATCAATTCGTCAGCCGGTTCGTTATCAAGATTAACAATATAAACATCACACGTAAAACACTTGCTTTTGGTCTTGATGGTGACGTCCTTGGCATA
The DNA here is from genome assembly GCA_032716605.1 of Paralithodes platypus. Classification (NCBI taxonomy): domain Eukaryota; kingdom Metazoa; phylum Arthropoda; class Malacostraca; order Decapoda; family Lithodidae; genus Paralithodes; species Paralithodes platypus. Next base: position 46,704,755 of record CM064488.1, on the reverse strand, counting down.
TTCATAAATGGCGAAAACTGTGTTAGCAGTCAAAGTAAATCTGTACGTAAATGGCGTTGACACCGGTGACAAGGTTAGGCCACACTTTATAGCCAATTGCCTTGACATGACAGTCAAATGTGCACCTGTGTCTAAAACTCCACTCTTAACTTTTATGCCATTAACCACCATAGACTCATTCCAGTTATCATTCCACAAGTTTCCATAAGCAGACTTGGGCACCCGGACCTGGAGCATGGGGATTAATGGGAATATTGAGCATCCCCACTGCTGGAATGAGTTACAACCGATGACGTTAAAATCAATTGTATCTGTCACCAAAAAGTCCGCTGTGAGTGAGATACCGGCCGGAAACTCCAAACAAACACCGACAAGCACACCACACACCGTAAACGGGAAAGCCTGCTTATCACCGTCATAAACAAGCATTTTAGATGACAGCCCACTTAACTCCACCTGCTTTAGAGTCATCAAGGAACCGCCGCATCCTGTGTCAATAAGAAAATCGGCCTCACGACCGCCCAATTTACCTGTCAATATCAACTCTCGCCCCTCGCACTTATTACACTCACAAACCTTACGTGTCAGTGGGAGAAAGCACGAGTTCATCTTGCTACAATCAATACAAAATACCAAAAAACAAACTGGGGAAATATATCTTCACTAGTGCGAAATACAATCTACTAGTGATTAAGTGTTTTTGATATATCAAGATAATGAATTATATATATAAGTTTCACTGTACTAGTTTTGTATAATTATAGCCAACCTGGAATTTTAATAAAACTGCACTAAACAGCACAGCAGCGATGGTGTGTCGGTGTAGTAGGGATCTGTAGTGAAAATAATGTTTGTTATGATAGTACTAGTTATGGTGGTGATGATTGTAGTAGTACTTGTGATGGTGGTGATCATCTGTGTACGAAGCACACGTATGTCAGTAAAGATTCACAGCAATGATATAATGATGGTGAGTCAGCAGTGAGGATGATGATGATTATGGTAATAGTAGTGGTGGTGATGATGGTGGTCGTAGTTTTGATGGTGGTGATTATCTGTGTGTGTGTGTGTAGTGAGGATCTGATGGTGTGTCTGTGTAGTAGAGATCTGTAGTGAAGATGACGGTGATTATGGTGATAGTAGTGGTTGTGATGGTGATGATGAAGGTAAGTCTGTGTAGTGAGGATCTGATGGTGTGTCTGTGTAGTAGAGATCTGTAGTGAAGATGGTGATAATGGTGATAGTAGTGGTGGTGATGGTGGTAGTAGTTGTGATGATGGTGATGATATCTGTGTGTGTGTGTGTGTGTGTGTGTGTGTAGCGAGGATCTGATGGTATGTCTGTGAAGTAGAGATCTGTAGTGAAGATGATGGTGATTATGATAATTATAGTGGTGGTGATGGTGGTGATGATCTGTGTGTGTGTGTGTGTGTGTCCCGAAGAGGCACACACATCACAGTAGTTACGATTTGTAGTGATGATGATGATAGTGATTTTGGTAGTAGTTATGATAGTGGCAGTATACGATAAACTTGAAATTATGAAAAAATATATAAAGTTTTGCCTTCGAGCCTTTGAGATATAGCTATAATATAATTATAGGCTAGATGGGATATTGGTGGTGATTGTGATAGTAGTTTGGATAGTGGTAGTAGTAGTAGTAGTAGATATGTATGAATTGTATGTATGAATTTACTGAGGCCCATTCCCCACTTCCTTATTTTTCTGGAGGTGGCCGACTTAAGACAGAGCCCGAGATGATGGGGAAAATTGACGTAGGAGTAGTGATGGTGGTGGTGATTGTAGTAGTAGTGATGATGATGGATTATGACGCGTTTTGACAGTTTATGCTGGCTATCATTAGGCGATTTTATTTAATTATGGAATGCCCTCTAGCAGTCAAAGGGGTCAACACTGTCTGCATCGTCCCTCGGATTCCCACTATTCCTTCCTTAAGGGGGAATGGGCCGGTTTTTCTGGACCACTTTCTCCCTTATGTTTTGCCCCATTAGTTTTCAGATGTTAAGATGCTTGCCCCATTAGTTAGTCGATTTTAAGACCTTTGGCCCCATTTCTTAGTCAATATTTAGACCTTTCGTGCTATTTAGGTGTCGATTTTTTCCCTGGCGAACGATAGTGAGCCTGTACTGTTGGAAGAACCGGCCATTGGCCGGGACATTTTTCTACCGAAAAATGTACAAATTAATCTAGAAGAGGGATTTAATGGATGTTTTTTTTTTTTAAATTTGATGGAGGTCTATGGAGGAAACTAGAACAAATATGAATACATGCAAAACTCGCCCAAAAGTTAACCATCTCCCCTTAACTGAATATAATCGTCCAATGATAGCCAAAATATACTGCTAAAACACATCATAATCCTAAAGGGGTTAAGGGGGGTCACCTGCTGTTTTTCTCTTTCTCTCCTTTTCTCTGGCTTGTATCTATTCGGCCCCATTCAGCCAACTGTTTTAAGACGTTTATCCCCATCCAGGTGTCGATTTCTTCCTGGCGAGCGATAGCGAGCCAGCATTGTATGAAGAAATCCGGCTTCGCCGGAGACATTTTTCTATCGAAAAATGTACAAACTTAGCTTGCTGTCAAAACAAAAATACATGTATTATAATTATGATGGCTCGCTACCGCTCGCCAGGAAAATATTGACACCTGGATGAGGGTAAAAGGCTGAATGGGGCCAAATGGATACAAACCAAAGAGAGAGAGGGAGAGAAAGAGAAAACAAGCGAGGTGGGCCCCCTTAAGCAGCCAATCTATTACAAAGATGGAGTTTTCTAATATGTCGGTATTTAGATAGTTACAAAACCGCGATTGCTCTAACAAATGGCACGCGATGAAACTAATCAGTCCAATCAGAACGAAATATGAAGTTCAATTAAAAACTAATCAGTCCAATCAGAACGAAATATGAAGTTCAATTAACAACTATGCCCCGATTAGCGTAACGAATGGCTAACCATAAACCATCGCCTAACACCGCGATACATTGCCATCGTTACAGTGACATATTGATCCTATTAGGCCGAAGATGAGTGTTATTAATTACGATAAAACGTTTATACGTACGAGCCGTTTTATCACATGGCGGTCTTTTTCTGCAATTTTCTTGGATGTGTTGATTTCATTAATTGAGTTTAGCAGTAAAGTTGGTTGGCGAAAATTTGAATTGCTGATCAGGCCGTTTCAAAATGTATATTGTAAACAAAACAAAAACTCTATCAATCTATCTACCCAGGCCCAATCCCCACTTTTTCCATTTTTTTTTTTTTTTTTTTTTTTTTTATAAATAATCAGTTACCTCATACAATCAACCTGCAACATATTATAGTTTATGTTTATTTACCCGGCGAGACATTGACTCTTTCCCATCCTAATTACATAGCGTTTACCATGTTTTTTTTTTATAGCCAATTAAGGGAAGACAGACCGTTTTTCTGGACCCCCTTCTCCCTAATGTTTTAGCCCCCACTAGTTTTGAGATTTTAAGACGTTGGTTCCAGTAGTTTGGGGATTTTATGATATTTCACCCCATTTTTTTGTCAATATTAGGACCCTTCGTTTCTATTAGGAGTCAATTTTTTCCTGGCGAGCGAAAGCGAGCCTGTAATTTTAGGAGGAATCGGCCTTTGGCCGGGACATTTTTCTACCAAAAAATGTACAAATCTATCTTGAAGGGGGGTCTTGGGGGTGTTTTTCTAAGTTTGATAGAGGTATAGGGAGGAAACTAACAAAATATATATGAACAAATGAATTAATAGCCCAAATAAAACAGCCACTGTCCCCTTAAATATGTTGAAAACTTAGCATTTAAATTATACAGACATAACACTTTCTTTAAATTATACAGACATAACACTTTCTTTAAATTATACAGACATAACACTTTCTTTAAAATATACAGACATAACACTTTCTTTAAATTATACAGACATAACTTTCTTTAAATTATACAGACATAACACTTTCTTTAAAATATACAGACATAACACTTTCTTTAAATTATACAGACATAACACTTTCTTTAAATTATACGGACACAACACTTTCTTTAAATTATAGACATAACACTTTCTTTAAATTATACAGACATAAACACTTTCTTTAAATTATACAGACATAACACTTTCTTTAAATTATACAGACATAACACTTTCTTTATATTATACAGACATAACACTTTCTTTATATTATACAGACATAACAATTTCTTTAAATTATACAGACATAACACTTTCTTTAAATTATACAGACATAACACTTTCTTTAAATTATACAGACACAACACTTTCTTTAAATTATACAGACATAACACTTTCTTTAAATTATACAGACACAACACTTTCTTTAAATTATACAGACATAACACTTTCTTTAAATTATACAGACATAACACTTTCTTTAAATTATACAGACACAACACTTTCTTTAAATTATAGACATAACACTTTCTTTAAATTATACAGACATAACACTTTCTTTAAATTATACAGACATAACACTTTCTTTAAATTATACAGACATAACACTTTCTTTAAATTTCCCTTAATGCATACATCAGCTGCTAGTGGATTAAGGGGGTACTACTCGCTTTTTCTGGACCCCTTTCTCCCTCATGTTTAGCATATTTGTTTTGAGATATTAAGACGCTTGTTCCGTTAGTTTGGCGATTTTTGAGACCTTTCACCCCATTACTTTGCCAATATTAAGACCTTTCGTGCCCTTTAGGTGTCGATTATTTCCTGGCGAGCGATAGCGAGCCTGTAATTTTAGAAGGCACCGGCCTTCGGCTGGGACATTTTTCTACCGAAAAATGTACAAATTTATCTTGATAGGGGGTCTAAGGGGTGTTTTTTCAAAGTTTGCTGGAGGTCTAGCGAGGAAACCAAGAGATAAAGGAATATATACATAATTAGACCCACCAAACGAGCATTACCCCCTTACATTCTTCGCCAGGTTACAATAGAATATCGAGGGTAGTTTCTAATACCAATGCAAAAGACCCAGAAATGTTGCCGGAAAAATTAGCCATCGAAATTTGTCAATACAATATCTAGGAACAAGGTACAGTACAGTACCCCTTAAATGGCCAACCAAAGGAAAATATTAATACAAATGTCGAACTGTTCGATTGATAGATGTTACCATTACAAGGTGTACAGTTTGTGGTGATTATAAGTATGTGGACCATTACATTAATTATAGTGGTAGTTAGGGATATGTTTATGATACTGATTACGTTAAATGTTAGGATTGTAATCATAAGAATTAGGTTTAATAATAATAATAATTATTATTATTATTATTATTATTATTATAATAATATTAAAGTAGACATGCCGTTTTGCCCAAAATCAAAACGGCATACCTAACTCTGCGATGGGTTACCATCATAACTAATATTACCACCATCATCACTACTAGTATAATTTTAGCAAACTATACGAAGCAATACTAGGGGAATCGGGTGGAACACTCCAAAAGACTGAATTTGTTTTGGAATTTGAGAAATAATTGTATATATTAATATGCATTATGCATTTGTTTCAATATAGCGCCTAAACTATTCCAACAAATTGTATGTACTTGGTACCAAAACATTTGGAATCATGAGCCATGTACTAAAGATATGGATTTTTAAGTTATATTGAGGATTTTCCAACATGGTCGACAAAAAAATATGTGTAGGGCAAAACCTTTCTCTACTGTATATAACATGTGGTACATTGGTAGAGGAGTCCATGCATCAATCACAACAATCTTCACATAAGTGGCATAGACAGCATTTACGTCTCAAAAGTATCAGAAATGCGGCTGACATGGGCGTGTCTGGCAGCCATTTTGGATTTTTGGTATATCAAAAGTTGCCCAATATAAAAACACACCTTTTGTTAACCCGTCCAATCCCAGTGACGGCTACTAGCCGTCAGTAGATAAGTCACTCCCCAGTCCCAGCGACGGCTAGTAGCTGTCAGTAATGTAATTTCCTTGTAACTGCCTGTATCAGGCTGTACCTGGTACCACGACCATTTGAGCACTGCTCTCAATATGGCAACACTTCTCAGCTTATAGAAGACCCTCTGAAGGCTGGGGGAGCCAGTCTTCCTTCATCTCTTGAGGTGGAAGGTTGTTCTATCTTGCCATTTTGACAAAATTGCTTGGGACTGTGGGGGACATTTATTACTGTATCCTACGGTACAGTAGGGGTTAAAGCTTAGTCGTGATACGACAAGCGGTTCCAGAATTATTGCAGAAAATCGAGTACGCAAAAATAGTTTGAAAGAATAAATAATAATAATTATAATAATTATAATAAAAAAATCTAAAAAAATAATCCGTACGAATTCAATTGGAGTTCCCCGCCTTAGGGTTGAACCCTTAATATCAATCATCATCATGAACAAATAACGAAAATTGTATGAACCATCATTACTATTGAAATTAATTATTACATTATCATTGTTGTATTAAAGAAATACAAATACAAATATTGAATACATTTCATACATTCATATTATACATACATCCATTCATACATTCATATACATTCATGCATTCATTGCACACATATTGCAGCCTCCATGTACAAAACTAGCCTCACAAACATACATACCTAGAACAATGGATGAACCTAACACAATTAAACGGTCACATTATTAGTCTCCCGTTTTACCTCCTTCCCCCCATACAAAGCATGATCCGATATTAATGTATGTTCGCATATTGATATTGATATATAAACAGTTTATATATATATATATATATATATATATATATATATATATATATATATATATATACAATGATATACATATATATACAGTATATATATAAATATATTATATATTATATATATATATATATCTATATATATATATATATATATATATATACAGTATATGATATTATTCATAGAATGCACACACGTAACAACCAATAGGCCATTAACCATATTATCAAGATGCTGCATCTAAATGAAATAACAAATTGCCGGAAGAAGCGCTCGTGTGACAATGCCCTAACCCATTCAGTATCGGCAACATAATTTTCAATATATTCTGGCAACTATCAGACGATTTCGTTCAGCTTAGGAAGAACGTCTACCAATTAAAAGGCTATAGACTATCTCAAATATCTCTTATGGCTACTGTATGTCCTTCCTAAGCTATATAAAAATCGTCTAAATGTAGCTGAAATGTATAAAACAAATACCGTCACTGGTACTGGAAGGGTTAAGTAAGCATACCGGTATATACTGGGTGTCCCAGGAAGAAAGGTCATAACTTTGGGAAATGATAAAACAGGGTATTCTAAGCATAAAATGTTCTATAAAAAAAAGTCCAAATATCAACCGTTAAAAATATATTGAAGATTTGATGTAGTGTCCTCCCCCGCATCACTGCAATGGACTCTTCCATGTCAAAATGGTTTCCAACTGGTTCAAAGTGAGCTAATGTATCTCTAATTATTGTGTAGCTTCCAGAAATATAATATCTTTATGATAGGAAGGTAAAATCATTGTAGTAAGATGGAGGTGTGGTAGGCACTAGGACAGTTTGGCCACCCTTTGGAGAAATACATAGAAAAATAAATTTTTCAACTTGCATTATCTCAGTACTGGTTGTGATTAATTGTTCAACTTGCATTATCTCGGTACTGGTTGAGATTTGGAATATGTCTTACAGAACATTTTAGGCTTAAAATACCTTGTTCTATTATTTCCCAAAGTAATGACCTTCCCTCCTGGGACACCCTGTATATACCGGTATGCTTACTTAACCCTTCCAGTACCAGTGACGTTATTTTTTGTTAACATTTCAGCTACATTTAGACGATTTTCATAAAGCTTGGGAAGGATATACGGTAGCCATAAGATATATTTGAGATAGTCTGTAGCCTTTTAATTGGTAGACGTTCTTACTATTCTGAACGAAATCGTCTGACACCCTGTATAACCCGAAACAAAAATAGTGTACAGGTGTCCCCCGATTTACGACAGGGTTACGTTCCTGAAACCCCGATCTTGAATAGAAAAATCATATAGCGAACCCTAAAATTAATAGGGTAAATGGGAATGCGTTCTGGGACCAGCCAAAACCCAAACACCTAAAAACCTATAATAAAAACGTAAATTGGGGCAAAAAAAAAAAAAAGTAAGGGAGACCAGTACATACACACTCCAAACCAGCACACTCTATTGTCGTGAGTGCATTATAGTATATGCACTCACGACAATAGGGTGTGTTGGTTTGGAGTGTGTATGTGTGTATATTTACGTTTTCCTTGCCGCTATTCCTCAGATAACATTTAGAGTACGTAAACCCTAAAATTGTATACAAACTGAAAACCAATCGGCCGTTTACCCACCCCGATGGAATAGATATGAAGCATACATAAACAAATCCTAATAATAATAAGAAAACAAAAACTGCACATAATAAAACTGAAAACCAAATCTCCCTCTACTCACACCGATAGATTATGAATTAAACTCTATCAGAATGGGTGACGC
>CM064488.1:46688728-46691228 GCA_032716605.1 Paralithodes platypus | reverse complement strand
GATGGACTTCATCAGGCCACAGCCATCCGCCGTATTCGGTTTTGTTATAACTGTGGCAAACCGGCTATCTCTATAATACCTGGTGTAGAGTGTTTGCCCTAAAAGAAAAAGTAGTATAGTACTAATGAAATAGTCAAAATCAGGAGGTTGACAAATTCGGGAAGTCAATTTTGTAGTCAGAAGTAGAGTAGACAAAATCAGTTAGTTCAAATTGGGGAAGTCACATTTTGTTGTCGGATATCGAAGAAGAAATCCATTAACTACGTCAAAAAGTATTGAAGCATAATTAGCATGAGATAAAGTGAGGCTGAGCTCTGGGAGGCAGGGGACGCTCAACCCCCACTCTGACAGGATCAGCCCATCTCCTTGGCATCAACATTCTGGTAATAATACGAAGACATATTCAGCACACACACACACACACACACACACACACACACACACTATATTCAAGCAACCACGCAACAAACCAATACAAACACTTAATGCAATATCACACACTCACAAACCCACACATCCACCAATCACCCTTCCTACACACACACACACACATACACACACACACACACACATTAATCCATACATAAAATCACACAAATAATAACAATAATACAAATTAAGGAACACCTCATTCTTAACAATAATCATCCATTACAAACCCCAATGTACTTGAATAGACTAATGAGAGCATATGGTCCTCCCCGGATTCGAACTCGGGACACCACACCCTTCCAAAACTTAATCTACGTACTATCATACAAAAAAGTATCCTTACTCTCGTGAACGTTGAGTTTCATAAAGTGGGGTACGATTCGAGCTCAAACAATAGTTTCCATATTACTTCGTCCATTGAGTCTAAATGGTGCGTGTCATTTTAGTAAGGATACTTTTTTGTATGATAGTACCTGTTGACCTGTATATCCACCTATCTTCATATTAATTAACCTGTCAAATTTTAACTAGTTCTTCTCAAAATCAGAGCAGAGATATAGTCGATAAATGGACAATTATCTACAGCAATATGGCACAACTACTGTATATTCAACACAAGGCAGACCATAGCCTTCTAAGTATGTACAATAGAATAAACAACTAAGAAATACTAATTATACATTTTGCCTAAACATTATTGACACTAAATGAATAGAATAACTCATAATAGTCACAATTTGATAACAAACCTATATAAATAAAAAAATATAAATAATAATAATAATAATAATAATAATAATAATAATAATAACAAAAATAAAAATAATAACAATAACAATAATAAAGCTCCAATGTGTTATGCAATTAATAGAACAGTGACAGTATGTATGTACAATTGAGCATGAATTATAGTAACATTATTTTTCAAAATATAATACTATATTATAAAAACAGTACTGGTAATAACAAAATATATATATATATACAAAGAGAATATGATAGTTACCTTTGTTTTTGTTTTTCAATACAAAAACTATAGCATGGAAATAGCAAAAAATAAAAATAAAATAATATATACAGTATAAATAAGCAGAGAATATGATAGTAACTTTCTTCTGTTGATCATTATTAAAAACTAAACACAATATTATTAAAACAGTAATAATAACAAAACAAATATATATAAAATATAATAAAAGGCAAGCGGAGGTGGGTGCACGGGTGAATGCAAAACAAAAATAAAATAAAAATAAAAATAAAATAAAAATAAAAATAAAAAGTAAATATGGGGTGGAAAGGGTCCAAAATTCCTTTCATCACTAGCCCTCTGCCTGTGTGTGTGTGTGTGTGTGTGTGTGTGTGTGTGTGTGTGTGTGTGTGTGTGTGTGTGTGTGTGTAGGTAAACACATGAACTAATATAAACAATGCACACACATATGAATAAAGAGAAAGAGAAGCCTGGGAACCTAGTTAAGGACATCACATTTTGTTATTACAGTATAATATTATGACGTTCATCTTTCCTGTATGGGTATGTATCCATGTATGCACATAATGAAAGTACAGTATGTATAGTTACGAAAGTAACTATCGTATTCTTGTTTTATATATATTTGTGTCCAGTGGTCTTGCCACTGGACTGGTAATCCAATGGAACCAGGTTCGAATCCCAATATGTCAATGGGAAGATATTATTGGGATGAAATTTATGCTGTACCTAGTTTCAGTGCATTACCACAGCACACCGAAATGCCAAAACAAAATACCCTCATTGTTCCCCGATTAAATAGCACTGTATGAATATTCCCATATTCAAAATATGCTACAGGGGGGCAATGCCTAGTGAGTTAATTGCTCAATAGGTGGCGTTCTGAGAGTGAGGGTCCGAGCCTGGGGAGTGAGACTGTGAAGCGCAGGGGCGAAGCAGCTTCAGAGATGGAGTTGGGCTCAAGCCGTGAATAGGTGCTTCGCATGTCTCACTCCCTAGACTGGAACAAGACCTCACGGGCCTCACCGTGTTCAGCGGTAGAGTGTAAAGGCTATCAGCCTATGCCCGAGAGGGAGTAGT
>CM064488.1:46683728-46686228 GCA_032716605.1 Paralithodes platypus | reverse complement strand
ATGTATTGATAAAACTTTCATTTGGAATTTATGGAAGGGGGCTGTGGGATAATGTAGGAGAGAGAGAGAGAGAGAGAGAGAGAGAGAGAGAGAGAGTGAGTAAAAAGGAAATCAAGCAACAGCAGGTCTAGTGACCCCTCTAGGATGCTTGTCCTCCAAAACACTGAGGATCAAGTGTCCAAACAGTGGTTTAGAGTGGGTAAGGGAAAATTGGAAAGGGAACTACTGCCCTGGAACTAATGTCCGTGGCAGGATTAGGAAGTAGTAGGGGACATGTGGGTTAGTAACATAACACAGTTATAAGTGATCTTTCGTATATCTGGGAAAAAGAGAGTAACGTCTTAGTAATATATATACGCAATAATCCTTGATGAATCTGAGGGAGGAATATAATAAAGTTATGCATTTACAAACGCAGTCAGTCACGGGTTTGATGCAAGATATTTGTCTAGGCGAAGTTTAAAATAATTAACGGTGCTGCAGTCTATGAGAGAGAGAGAGAGAGAGAGAGAGAGAGAGAGAGAGAGAGAGAGAGAGAGAGAGAGAGAGATAAAAGAGAGAGAGAGAGAGTATTGGGAACAGCGAGGAGAGGAGAGCTGATTCCATATGCTCCAAAATTAAAATGATGATGATGATTATTATTATTATTATTATTATTATTATTCAACAACAACAATTCCTTATAATGTTCATCTATGGTGCCAATGTAAGAGACCAAGTGATACAATTAAAGGCGAGATTATAATTTATTTGTTTATGAATTTATTTTTCCTCCCCTGACCTCCATCAAGTTATTATTAAATACCCCCAAGACCCCCTTCGCCATAGAAAAATGCTCTGGTCGTCGGCCGTTTTCTCCTGAAGTGCAGGCTCGCCATCGCTCGCCAGGAAAAAGTCGACGCCTTAATGGCACTAAAGGTCGTATAATTGCCAAACGAATGAAGTGAATATCTTAAAATCTAAACAAATAATTGGGGCTAAACATGAAGGAGAAGGGGGTCCAGAAACCCCCCCAACACCCCCTTAAGATCACTATATAATATAACAGTGCAATTTGTACATTTTTTTGTTAAACATAAACCGTCCCAGCCGAAAGCCGAAATCTTTTATGGGGAGGTTTTTAGTTAGTTCCCTAGACTTCCATCAATCTTAAAATTACACCCCCTAGACCCCCTTTTAAGATAAATGTGTACATTTTTCGGTAGAAAAATGTCCAGGCCGAAGGCCGATTCCTCTTAAATTACAGGCTCGCTATCGCTCGCCAGGAAAAAATCGACAGCTAAATGGAACGAAAGGTCTTAAAATTGACAGAAATGGGGCAAAAGTTCATAAAATAATTCAACTAATGGGGCGAACGTCTTAAAATTTCAAAAGCAATGGGGCTAAACATGAGGGAGAAAGGGGTCCAGAAAAAAAAGTCCCTCAAGTGGAAATCTCCCCTTTTAAGTTACAGGTTCAAAATCACTCGCCCAGAAGACAATAGCCACCTGAATGGGGTGAATGTAATACTAGTGATAATACCCGAGTCAGATCCGATATTTCACGAATCGGTACCACTCGAAAAAAAAAAAAATATATATATATATATATAAACAAACTGTATTAACCTTCAACTAAATAATACAACTATTCGTTATTAAACATTATAACCTCGAAAGATCATCACCACAACAATACGAAAGAGTTAATTTAGATACTAATTACTACTTGCCGTCGTCCTCTCAAATACATAGTAAAATAGTAAACAAATAGTGAATTTAAATATCAAACACTACTAATTTATCCACTAAATTTTCCCCTCTATCTATTCTTAATTTGTATTCATATTTACTTGTTTTTCTTTAATTATTCTCTCCCTCTTCCCTCCTCCTCCTCTCCCATCTTTCTTCCTTTACTCCTCTCTCTCTCTCTCTCTCTCTCTCTCTCTCTCTCTCTCTCTCTCTCTCTCTCTCTCTCTCTCTCTCTCTCTCTCTCATCTTCCTCCAATGCATCTCTATCTTCCTCATCTTCTCCCCTTCGTAAAATTTTCCCCCCCCCATAGTCCCTCCTCTTCCTCCTCCTCCTTCAAATTGTGAACGTCGACACATCTTTTGTGCTAATAAAGAATAATAAAGGTACAAAAATAATACTTGCGTTAATATACAGACCTCCAGCTCAATCAGTGCAAACTGACCGAGAAATTTACGAACAAATTGCAGATGTAAGTAACTCACAAGATACCGTAATTTTTGGCGACTTTAATTTACCTGTGTCCAAGTGGGGCGATACTCTTACTTCACACTCCGGACATGACTTGTATACGAACTTGCAAGAGAGTTCGCTTTATCAATTTGTTCGAATGCCGACCCGTGGTAATAACGTTCTTGACATTGTACTTGCAACAAAAGAAGAATTGATAGAGAATTTGAATGTTGGTGATGAATTCAGTAACAGCGACCATCGTACGATAACTTTCACTTTAAAGTTTACTAGTAACGAACCAAATAGTAGCATCGAAAAA
>CM064488.1:46651228-46678728 GCA_032716605.1 Paralithodes platypus | reverse complement strand
GGCCGATTCCTTAAATTACAGGCTCGCTATCGCTCGCCAGGATAAAATCGACACCTGAATGGCACGAAAGGTCTTAATATGGGGTGAAAGTTCTTAAAATCGCTAAACTAATGGAGCAAACATTTTATAATATCAAAAGCAATGGGGCTAAACATGAGGGAGAAAGGGGTCAAGAAAAAAATCCCTCAAGTGGAGATCTCCCCTTTTTAAGCAGCACGCAATCGTTGAAATTTAGCTAGAGTAAAATATATAATGCCGTGCGTCGCCGGTACAGAACGGGTTAACATATATATATATATATATATTTATTTTGACACACACCACTCCGCCTCAATTAACCTTTTCAACAGTTTATCAGGAGCTGGTGAATAATCCAAAAATAATTAACCGAACGATTTATTGACGTCGCTCCATCAATAATGTGTGGGCGTATAGTCTTGATCAGGGTATAATGTTTATTTAACCCTTTCAAGATCCAATATGGCTTTTATTAGACGATTGTATGCAGATTCGGAAGGGTATATATATGTCCCCTACTAACTTCCTAGTCCTTCCACGTTAGTGGCAGGGCAGTAGTTCCCTTTCCAATGTTCCCTTACCCACTCTAAACCACTGTTTGGACACTTGATCCTCAGTGTTTTGGAGGACAAGCAACCTAGAAGGGTCACTAGACCTGTTGTTGCTTGATTTCCTTTGTACTCCTTTGTACTCCTTTGTATATGGAAATCAGAGGGTGAATTGAGATAGTCTTTACCTTTATCATTCCCACAGGTCCTTCTTAAGGGGAGATCTCCACTTGAGGGATTTTTTTCTTGACCCCTTTCTCCCTCATGCCCCATTGCTTTTGATATTATAAAATGTTTGCTCCATTAGTTTAGCGATTTTAAGAACTTTCACCCCATATTAAGACCTTTCGTGCCATTCAGGTGTCGATTTTATCCTGGCGAGCGATAGCGAGTCTGTAATTTGAGAGGAATCGGCCTTCGGCCTGGACATTTCTCTACCGAAAAATTTACAAATTAACCTTGAAAGGGACTCAAGGGGGTGTAATTTTTAGCGTAATGGAGGTCTAGGGAACAAACTAAGTACATCCCCTTAAGAAGGATCGTTGGTAGCTAAATGGATTAATTAAAATAGTTCGAAGCCCTTTTGATTGTGGAGAGGTCCTTCCTAAACTGAATACAATTGTCTGTTAGTAGCCAGCATAAAATAAAAAGGACGAAATTGGTACTGAACGGGTTAAATTTAGTTGGCATTTAGCGCATATATTTTTTTGGAAATCTGAATGAAGTTTAAAAGTAGATAAGATGACAAAGTTCTCGACTAACCAGGAAATATAGCTGGTTTAATGTTGTTGTTTTTGATACATGCTAAATTCCAGCTACCTCCAAACGACTTTGTACAACTTGGGAAGTACAGTTCACAGCATATTATGAGGTTACACCAGTTTGAATCTTTAAAGCCAAGTTCTGAAGCAATTGGGCTAAAGTAAAGCATTGTACTGTTTTGTTTGCGTTCGATACTGGTTCGAATGGGTGCGTTGCCGTTTATGCTCTTGACTGTACCTCTCCTAGTACAAGATAACAATGACACTGCCATTTTCGAATAACGTATTTTACTTTGTCTACCATGCAAACAAAAACGTCTTACCAGATTTCCTTCAAACTTTTAGAATGCCCACCTAGACGTCCTTCAAGCAAAATTTTTAAATTTGTTCAAAAGAAAAAGATTATTTCTAAGTTACAGGCTCGATATAGCTCAACTATGAACAAATTGACACCTATATAGGGCGAAGCGTCTTATTATCGCCAAACTACTGAGGTGAAACAGAGGAGCCCACAAGAGACCTCCCCCGGACCAAATACTGTTAACGGTTCCCCAAAAATGTGTCGCTTCCCAGAGTTTTGGAATGTGGGTCAAAAAGGGACACCTACCACCGCAAGAGTGAATAATGCAGGGGCTTTCAAGGGGATGGAGTGCTGGGTGTGTGTGTGTGGGGGGGGGGGGGAGGAAGTGTGTGGGAGAGAGGGGTACAGAGGGAGGGTGTGGGTGGAGAAGGAAGGGTGGGGGAGAAGGGGGAATGGAAGGAAGTGGGTGGGGAGATGGGGGATGGAATGGTGAGGGGGATGGAGTGGAGTGGGGAGAGGGGCGGGATGGAGTGGTGTGGGGGGCATGGGAGTAAGTGTGTGGGGGAGGGGGGGAGTGGTGATAGGGGAGTGGGAGGGAGTGTAGAGGGAGAGGGGGATGGATTGCTGTGGGGGAACTAGAGAAGGAAGTGTGTGGGGAGAGGGGGGATGGAGTGGTGTGGGGAGAATGGGGAAGTAAGTGTGGGGGGAGAGAGGTGGGATGGAGTGGAAAAGAGGGAGAGGGAAGAACGAATGACAGAAGGAAGGATGGGGGAAGAAGGTACGAAGGAAGGGAGAGGGAAAACGAATGAAGGAAGAACGAATAAAGGAAGGAATGGACGGGTAAGCAAGAAGGAAGGAAGGGAGAGGGAAGAAGGAATGAAGGAAGGGAGGGAAGAAATGTGACAGGGATATGGAGGTGGAGGGAAGTAGGGAAGGACGGAGGAGTGTAAGGGAAAGCAGAGGGAGGGTAGGGGGGGAGTGGAGGTGGGGGTGGTGGAAAAATGGAAAGAAAGAAGAGACTAAAGGTGCAAGGGGAGAGAGAGAGAGAGAGAGAGAGAGAGAGAGAGAGAGAGAGAGAGAGAGAAAGAGAAAGAGAGAGAGAGAGAGAGAGAGAGAGAGAGAGAGAGAGAATAGCACTATAAACTTAATCATGCCAGCACAATAACAAAGACCTAGCTAATGTGAGAGAGTATTAGTAGTGTACCCTCGCCTGCAAGAAACGTACAAATAAACACTAATTTCAAGGGGGGATGGGCGTATTTATTTGCTCATTTATATGTATGTTTAAAAAAAAAAATCAGTTTCCTCCCTAGACCTCCACCCATCAAGCTTTAAAACAAAAAAACTCCAAGACCCTCCTTCAAGATAAATGTGTACATTTTTCGATTGACAAAAGTCCCGGCCACACTCCGGTTCCTCTTAAATTGCAGGCTCGCAATCGCTCGCCAGGAAAATAATCATCACCTAGGCTAAATGAAACGATACAATCTTTATATTGACAAAGAAATGGGGCGGGAGGTCTAAAAAAACGCCAAACTACTGGGCCAAACGTCATAAAATCTGAAAACTAATGGGGCTAAGCATGAGGAAGAAGGGGGACCAGAAAAACAACCCATCTCCCCTTAATAGTGTATACCCTCGCCTGCAAGAAACGTAAAAATAAAGACTAATTGTAACTCGACGTCACAGGAGAGCTTTTTCCGGCAAGTTACGAAGAACAATTTTATTGCGCGACATTTTCGACTTTCTTTTTGCATTAATATCAAAAGCTAAACTGCAGATAAATTGTGTTAGTTGGCTGAATTCTGATAACACTTATAATTTGAAGCTGCCAGACGGAAATTGCTCCACAGGATTGCCGGAAAAAGAGCTCGTGTGATACCGCCTTTAATTACACAAACAGTAAAATATATGTTCTAGTCATTTTATACATGAATATAATAGAAAGCCTCTTTCTTGTCGGAAGTTTACAGGATATGTAATGAAACACTAACTAAGATTTAAGGGGAGATCTCCACTTGAGGGATTTTTTTCTTGACCCCTTTCTCCCTCATGTTTAGCCCCATTGCTTTTGATATTATAAAACGTTTGCCCCATTAGTTTAGCGATTTTAAGAACTTTCACCCCATATTAAGACCTTTCGTGCCATTCAGGTGTCAATTTTATCCTGGCGAGCGATAGCGAGCCTGTAATTTAAGAGGAACCGGCCTTCGGCCGGGACATTTTTCTACCGAAAAATGTACAAATATAGCTTGAAAGGGACTCAAGGGGGGTGTAATTTTAAGCTTGATGGAGGTCTAGGGAACAAACTAAATACCTCCCCTTAAAAGCCAGTACAACCTAAAGCTATGTAATATATCAACTAATTCGCCACATCAAATTAAAATATATAAATAACATTATAGTGGGATATACTGAACTACTGGAAATAAATATATATATATATATATATATATATATATATATATATATATATATATATATATATATATATATATATATAAAAGAACTGACTAATCCTGAAGATGTATAACATATCAACAAAACAAAATATAGAGGTCGCGCACGCAGGTGTTAACCCCTTCTGTACTGACGCCGTCTTGTTAATTATATTTTTAGCTACATTTAGACGATTTTGTGCAGTTTAAGATAGATCTGTGGTGGTTAAAAGGGGATAAGGAAGATCATTCGAAGGCTGTCAATTATTGGAGGCCCGTTTTAAACTGAATAAAACCATCTAATTGTAGCCAGAGTACATTTAATAGCACGTCGTCGGTACAGAAAGGGTGAATATGATCACATAAAACATGCAAATGTAAAAACAAAGTGACAAACGCATTCATAAAAGTGCATTAACACAAAATATAATGAATACATGAATAAATGCGATTCTTTGAGCGCACGTCAGTCAATGTAGAAGCGAGTGAAGAGAACATTCTATTATCTAAGAATTCTGTTTCATTATATTAAGGGGAGATTTCCACTTGAGGGATTTTTTTCTGGACCCCTTTCTCCCTCATGTTTAGCCCCATTGCTTTTGAGATTTTAAGACCTTCGCCCTAGTAGTTTGGATATTTTAAGACATTTTGCCACATTTCTGTCAATTTTAAGATCTTTCGTGCCGTTAAGGTGTCGATTTTTTCGTGGCGAGCGATAGCGAGCCTGTAATTTAAGAGCAACCGGCCTCCGGCCGGGACATTTTTCTACCGAAAAATGTACAAATTTATCTTGAAAGGGGCTCAAAGGGGGTGTAATTTTAAGCTTGATGAAAAAGTAGGGAACAAATTAAAAACCTCCCCTTAAGTGGATTAAAGGGGGATGGGCGTATTTATCTGCTCATTTATTTATACCTCCATTAAGCTTTAAAAAAACCGAAAGACCCTCCTACAAGATAAATTTGTACATTTTTGGATAGATTTGTTTTCCGTCCGAAGGCCGGTTTTTCTTAAATTACAGGCTCGCTGTCGCTCGCCAGGAAAAAATCGACACCTAAATGACACTAAGTCTTAACATGGACAAAGAAATAGGGCGAAAAGTCTTAAAATCGCGCATGTAGTGGACCAAACGTCTGAAAATCTGAAAACTAATGGGGCTAAACATGAGGAAGAAGGGGGACCCAGAAAAACGATCCATCTCCCCTTAAGAAGATCTGTAAACATGTCCGAGTGTTATGTATAGCTACGAGATCAATGACTATATATAGAGCAAAGGACACGGTGGCAATACGTGGAGTCTAGGCTCTTAATTAAGGGGAGGCAGACCGGTATGCTGGACCCCCTTCTCCCTAATGTTTAGCCCCACTAGTTTTGAGATTATAAGACCATTAGTTTGGTGATTTTAACACCTTTCTCCCCATTTCGTTGTCAATTTTTAGACCTTTCGTGCCACGTAGGTGTCGATTATTTCCTGGCGAGCAATAGCGAGCCTGCATTTTTTTTCGGCCGGGACATTTTTCTACCGAAAAATGTACACATTTATCTTGAAGGGGGGGTCTAAGGGGTGTTTTTCTAAGCTTGAAGGAGGTGTAGGGAGTACACTAAAAATATATATGAATAAATGAATTAATAGACCAAACAAACAATAAATTAATTAATAGACCAAACAAACGACCTTTGACGCTGGCTAACATGAGATGATTTTATGCAGTTTAAAAAGGTCCTATGCTATTAAGGGGAGGTTATTAATTTGTTCCCTAGGCCTCCATCAAGCTTAAAATGTAACTCCCTAGACCCCCTTTCAAGATAAATGTGTACATTTTTCGGTAGGTACATGTCCTGTCCGAAGACCGGTGACACCTAATTGGCACGAAAGGTCTTAACAATAACGTCGAAGGAAATGGGGCGCAAGTTCTTAAGCTCGCCAAACTAATAGGGCGAACATCTTATAGTCTCAAAAGCAATGCATGAGGGCGAAAGAGGTCCAGAAAAAAATCCCGCAAGTGGAAATTTTCCATTAACAGCGTTAATTGAGATCTTATTTGCCCCTTTGAGTCGTACAGGTAGACTGTACACTAAAGAAAATCGTCTGATGGTAACCAGAATATGATGAAAATTACGTCATGGTGGTAGAGGGGTAACTAAATATTTCTATCAACTTATGACATATACTGTATATATATAATCATTAATCAGTCGATCTTTTTTTATCACATTTTTCAATCTAATAATTTGTCTATTTACCTATATATTTACCTATATATTTATATATCTACTTATATATGTATATAACTACAAGTCAATTAGTCATCTATCATGTATTCATTCTTCCACTCGTATGTATGTACAGTATAGTTGGTCAAATTAATTCACACCCAATCTGCTAATTTATTTATGAAAGTAAAACTAGTGTGATTAACTTACATGAAAACATTTGGTGTTCTATCTATCTATCTATTGCCTGACGCCGTGATCCCCGAAGGGGTGGCCACGAACGAACCGCCCCCATGCACCTCTGTCCCCAGTCAGTCGACGCCCCTCCCCCCAACCAGCACCGCCCTCGTTCATGTACTTCCTCACTCCATCCTTCCACCTCATATTCGGTCTACCTCTCCCTCTCTGTCCCTCCACCTCGCTCTCGTACACCCTCTTAGTCATTCTCTCACTTTCCATTTTGGTGTTAAGCTGTTAATAAGTGATCATGTGTGTGTGTGTGTGTGTGTGTGTGTGTGTGTGTGTGAAACTGCCTGTAAATGTGTGTGTATATGTGGCAGATAAGAATTTAAGACCGTCTGAAAGAGCTGGAAGGATATTGTGAGCGAGCGAGAGAGAGAGAGAGAGAGAGAGAGAGAGAGAGAGAGAGAGAGAGAGAGAGAGAGAGAGAGAGATAGAGAGATAGATAGATAGGTAGAGAGAGAGTGAGAGTGTGAGAAAGAGTGTGTGTGCGTGTATGTGTGAGTAGAGAGTGAGAGAGAGAGTGTGTGTGTGTGTGTGTGTGTGTGTGTGTGTGTGTGTGTGTGTGTGTGTGTGTGTGTGTGCGCGTGTATCATTATGTAAAAGCATGTTTGTCTATGCTTTAAGTTGGTATGTTGTATAAAAGATAAACACAAAATCAACCACACCACCAAGGTATGAAGCGAAGGCGATAACATAAACTATAAAAACAAAAAAAAAACAAAAAAAATCACAAGTGCACGCTTCTCCTTAACTGTTATATATGCAACTAAGGACTGGCTTCTTAGGAGTTATATTATATACGACTTCTGTCACTTCTAGCTCCTAGCTCCTAGCTCCCAATACCAGTTCAAAAGATCCCAGACATGTTCCTGGTAAATGTGGAGGATCCAACACTGACGATAGAAGGTCTCGGTGTAATACCCTATTAACACGACTTGTAAAGGACGGGAAGAAACACCAACACATTAGAACATTTGGAGGTGTGTGTGTGTGTGTGTGTGTGTGTGTGTGTGTGTGTGTGTGTGTGTGTGTGTGTGTGTGTGTGTGTGTGTGTGTATGTGTGGGTATGTGAATATGTTGTGTGTGTGTGAAATAATAATAATAATCGGCTTCTTTCGAATCGGCATCCAATGAGGCTGAAAATACATAAATCCTGTTTTAACCTAAGTAATCAACAGGTTGAATTTGGCTGCCACAAATGCGCCTACAAGTGCAGTAATGTATTCGTAATGTACAGCTTCTTTGCAAATTACCCGGACACTGATCCGAAACTGCATCGGTCGCAAATGAAACACAAAAGCTCAAACATTTCATGGTAAATATTCATAATTTGTTTTCATAATATCGAATAGATTACAATATACTGGCTGAAACTATGCATAATATGAGCTGGATTGTGTGGGTGAGGGTATGATTGCGTGCGTGTGTGGGTGAGGGTATTATTGCGTGTGTGTGTGGGTATTATTGTATGTGTGTGTGGGTGAGGGTATTATTGCGTGTGTGTGGGGGTGAGGGTATTATTGTGTGTGTGTGGGTGTGAGGGTATTATTGCGTGTGTGCGTGGGTGAGGATATTATTGCGTGTGAGTGTGGGTGAGGGTATTATTGTGTGTGTGTGGGTGAGGGTATTATTGTGTGTGTGTGTGGGGGGGTGAGGGTATTATTGCGTGTGAGTGTGGGTGAGGGTATTATTGTGTGTGTGTGTGGGTGAGGGTATTATTGCGTGTGAGTGTAGGTGAGGGTATTATTGTGTGTGTGGGTGAGGGTATTATTATGTGGGTGAGGGTATTATTGTGTGTGGGTGAGGGTATTATTGCGTGTGTGTGTGGGTGAGGGTATTATTGCGTGTGAGTGTGGGTGAGGGTATTATTGTGTGTGTGTGTGTGTGGGTGAGAGTATTATTGTGTGTGTGGGTGAGGGTATTATTGTATGTGTGTGTGGGTGAGGGTATAATTGTGTGTGTGTGTGGGTGAGGGTATTATTGTGTGTTTGTGTGGGTGAGGGTATTATTGCGTGTGTGTGTGGGTGAGGGTATTATTGTGTGTGTGTGTGGATGAGGGTATTATTGCGTGTGTGTGTGGGTGAGGGTATTATTACGTGTGTGTGTGGGTGAGGGAATTATTGTGTGTGTGAGTGGGTGAGGGTATTATTGTGTGCGTGTGTGTGGGTGAGGGTATTATTGTGTGTGTGTGTGGGTGAGGGTATTATTGTGTGTGTGTGTGTGTGGGTGAGGGTATTATTGTGTGTGTGTGTGGGGGTGAGGGTATTATTGTGTGTGTGTGTGGGTGAGGGTATTATTGCGTGTGTGTGTGGGTGAGGGTATTATTGTGTGTGGGCGAGGGTATTATTGCGTGCGTGTGTGGGTGAGAGTATTATTGCGTGTGTGGGTGAGGGTATTATTGTGTGTGTGTGTGGGTGAGGGTATTATTGTGTGTGTGTGTGTGGGTGAGGGTATTATTGTGTGTGTGTGTGGGTGAGGGTATTATTGTGTGTGTGTGTGGGTGAGGGTATTATTGCGTGTGTGTGGGTGTGTTAAGACACTTAAAGAAAATGCCTTCGCTACACGGGGTCCGAAGCTCTACAATGCACTGCCAAAAGAAATAAGAAACCAAAACTACCCAACCGTTGAAAAATTCAAAAAGGACTTTGATGATTTCCTGTCATCACTGCCAGACCAACCAATCCTACCCCACTACTACCTCCGTGCTGCCAGCAACAGCATTCTTGACCAGCTGGCACAGAGGAGGGTAGATGGGATGTACAGTGGCGGCGCCGCAACGGCGTGGACCACGGGGCGCTAACTGACAGCCCTCAACTACAACCACAGGAACCACAGGTGAGGGTATTATTGCGTGAGTGTGTGGGTCAGGGTATTATTGTGTGTGTGTGTGGGTGAGGGTATTATTGCGTGTGTGTGTGGGTGAGGGTATTATTGTGTGTGTGTGTGGGTGAGGGTATTATTGTGTGTGTGGGTGCGGGTATTATTGCGTGTGTGTGTGGGTGAGGGTATTATTGCGTGTGTGTGTGGGTGAGGGTATTATTGCGTGTGTGTGTGGGTGAGGGTATTATTGTGTGTGTGTGTGGGTGAGAGTATTATTGTGTGTGTGGGTGAGGGTATTATTGCGTGTGTGTGTGGGTGAGGAATTTTGCGTGTGTGTGTGGGTGAGGAATTTTGCGTGTGTGTATTGCGTGTGTGTGTGGATGAGGGTATTATTCCGTGTGTGTGTGGGTGAGGGTATTATTGTGTGTGCGTGTGGGTGAGGGTATTATTGCGTGCGTGTGCCTGGTCATGGAAAAATGTGTGTGCAGATATGAGAGAGAGATTTAGTGCTGATATACTGCAAGTGGTGGGGGCAAGGCTGAGAGAGAGAGAGAGAGAGAGAGAGAGAGAGAGAGAGAGAGAGAGAGAGAGAGAGAGAGAGAGAGAGAGAGAGAGAGAGTGTGTGTGTGACGAGAGAGGGAGAGAGAGAATATATGTATAAAATGTATACATGCACTGTACAGTATATGTATAAAAGCATGTATGTCCTAAAGATACAGCAGTGTTGCATTTTAATACTAAACTGGAAAGTGATGAAATGGTTTCACGGAATGACCACTTAAGGGGGGTCACCGTTTTTTTTTTTTTTTTATCTTTCTCTCCTTTTCTCTCTTTCTCTGGCTTGTATCCATTCGGCCCCATTCAGCCAACTGTTTTAAGACATTTATCCCCATCTAGGTGTCGATTTCTTCTTGGCGAGCGATAGCGAGCCAGCATTGTATGGAGAAATCCGGCTTCGCCGGAGAGATTTTTCTATCGAAAAATGTACAAATTTAGCTTGCTGTCAAAACAAAAATATATATATGCTGGCTCGCCAGGAAAATATTGACACCTGGATGGGGATAAACGCCTTAAAACAGTAGGCTGAATGGGGCCGAATGGCTACAAGCCAAAGAGAGAGGAAGATAAAGAGAAAAATAGCGAGGTGGGCTCCCTCAAGCGGATTTTTAAATGATATTATATAACGGGTGGCTTAGGCTATAAATAGGAATGCTTAACGCGTATTAAAAATAATTGCAGATAATCCATCATAATTTTATTCATATAATATGCCCACTACGCAAGACGAATTACAAACTCAAACAGTTGTGGGTAGCACCAAAAAAAAAATAAAAAAACAAAAATAAAAAATAAAAATAATAATAATAATAATAATAATA
The DNA here is from genome assembly GCA_032716605.1 of Paralithodes platypus. Lineage (NCBI taxonomy): Eukaryota > Metazoa > Arthropoda > Malacostraca > Decapoda > Lithodidae > Paralithodes > Paralithodes platypus. The sequence goes on along the minus strand of CM064488.1, from coordinate 46,668,009 downwards.
AGAAGAATAATGATAATTTGCATGGTCATATAACCCCTTAAACCTTTCTGTACCGGCGACGTCTCTATTTTTTTTTCTAGCTATATTTAGGTAATTGTGTGCAGTTTAAGAAGGATCTATGGTAGTAAAACGGGTTAAGTGAGATAGTTCGAAGCCTATTCATTGCTAGAGAGAGAGGCCCTTTATAAAATTAATAAGGTCATCTAATAGTAGCCAGAATAAAGTTAAGGGAGGTCACCGGCTCTTTTTATCTTTCTCTCCTTCTCTCTCTTTCCCTGGCTTGTATCCATTCGGCCCCATTCAGCCAACTGTTTTAAGAAATTTATCCCCATCCACGTTTCGATTTTTTCCTGGCGAGCGATAGCGAGCCAGCATTGTATGGAGAAATCCGGCTTCGCCGGAGACATTTTTCTATCGAAAAATTTACAAATTTGGCTTGCTGTCAAAACAAAAATAAATATATGCTGGCTCGCTAACGCTCGCTGGGAAAATATTGACACCTGGATGGGGGTAAACGTCTTAAAACAGTAGGCTGAATGGGGCCGAATGGATACAAGCCAAAGAGAGAGGGAGAGCAAGAGAAAAAAAGCGAGGTGGGCTCCCTTAAGAGAACGTCGCCAGTACTGAAGAGAGGTTAAGGATTATATATTATAGCTTTAGGTGACTCCATGTGGCTATTACAGTTATACTGGGAATTATTTCCTATGTGTTTTGACCAACCCACCAATTAACTTACAAATAAAGCTAATTAACGAAATCAATATAAGTTATGTATACAAGTGGTAGTCCAAGAACTCGAACCTAGGACACTCATACCAACATTCTGCACACTAAGCATTACGCTATCAAGACAGTTAAGGGGAGATTTCCACTTGAGGGATTTTTTTCTGGACCCCTTTCTCTCTCATGTTTAGCCCCATTGCTTTTTAGATTTTAAGACGCTCGCCCCCTTTAGTTCGGCGATTTTAAGAACTTTCGCCCCATTTCTGTAAATTTTAAGAACTATCGTGCCATTTAGGTGTCGATTTTTTCCTGGCGAGCGAAAGCGAGCCTGTAATTTGAGAGGAAACGGCCTTCGGCCGGGACATTTTTCTACCGAAAAATGTACAAATTTATCTTGAAAGGGGGTGTAGGGGGTGTAATTTTAAGCTTGATGGAGTTCTAGGGAAGAAACTAAATACCGCCCCTTAAAGGTGTATGCACAAGCCTACGATATATTATGCATTCTCGAATACTGCATATATTAATCTAAGCCTGTACATACTCCCAACTGCGCTATGGTAGCCTAATGTTTAGTGTGCGGAATTTCGGTGTGAGTATCCTAGGTTCGAGTCCTTGGAGTACCACATGTATTGATTATTTTCATTGATATATAGGAAACATAAATACTCTTCATATATAGCTTATATATTGGTTCACTTTTTGGGCGATTTTTGCATGTATTCATTATTTTTCTAGTTTCCTCCCTAGACCTCCATCAAATTTTAAAAAAAAACGTCAATTAGATCCCTCTTCTAGATTCATTTGTACATTTTTCGGTAGAAAAATTTCCCGGCCAAAGGCCGGTTCTTCCAACATTACAGGCTCACTATCGTTCGCCAGGGGAAAAATCGGCACCTAAATAGCACGAAAGGTATAAATATTGACGAAGAAAAGAGGCAAAAGGTCTTAAAATCAACTAACTAATGGGGCAAACATATTAACATCTGAAAACTAATGGTGCTAAACATGAGCGAGAAAGTGGTCCAGAAAACCGGCCCATTTCCCCTTAAGTTATAATGGGTAAACATATATCGCCTTCGTACTGCAGGGTCAATTCCTCAACCCACCCACTGAATATGTTGCAATAATGTGAACCGTATGTATAGCACTATTATTATCAGCGGCTGCGTAACACAGGGTGGGGGATATTCAATCATTTTGTGGATAGTGGCTGTTTTTACGTTGGAACACAAGTTATTTTGAACCGTTTTGCGTAGGTGACGTACATTCTTTAATCGTGGAAAACTTACTGTATATTGTATGTAACAGTTAAAAATATCGATATATACAGTATACCTGTATATATATACTGTGTGTGTGTGTGTGTGTGTGTGTGTGTGTGTGTGTGTGTGTGTGTGTGTGTGTGTGTGTGTGTGTGTGTGTGTGTGTGTTTATGTACGGTCAATAGAGAAGTGTCCCAACATATAATTTTATTTCCGTGTGTCCCGTAAGTTCCATTTCCGGTAGCGTTGTTATTTACCGGTATTGAGTACGGTGTGACAGGGAGAGAGAGGGGCTCTGGTTTCCAACTGTCAATACCTGCTGCTATAACTGACATCTTACCTTTACTATTTGTTCTGAGAGTTCTATTTTTATTACAGAGTCAATTGGCAAATATATACAGTATATATATATATATATATACTGTATATTATACAGTATATAAGGTACAGTACACAGTATAGTTTAACAAATTATCTTGTAAAACATCACGTCCGAAATTAAATATAGGTACCATACACGGATATAAAGATAGCTAGACAGATATTTAGGTAGACAGATAAATAGATAGACATAGATAGATAAATAGATAGATACTGTTGATAGATAGATTTGAGAGGGAATTGAAACCCAGCTGAATGGTAAAGGTGTCCGAGTCAGTTGGTGAGTGACACAATAAACACGTGAATATAACAAGAGGGTACAGCAGGGGAACACGGGAGAGAGAGAGATGCTGCCACTTTTTTCGTAGACACATCTCTAGCTTGTTTAATGGCACTGTATAAAAGAGAGAGAGAGAGAGATGCTGCCACTTTTTTCGTACTGACACATCTCTAGCTTGTTTAATGACACTGTATAAAAGAGATAGAGAGAGAGAGAGAGTCAGATGCTGCCACTTTTTTCGTAAACACATCTCTAGCTTGTTTAATGGCACTGTATAAAAGAGAGAGAGAGAGAGAGAGAGAGAGAGAGAGAGAGAGAGAGAGAGAGAGAGAGAGATGCTGCCACTTTTGTCGTACTGGCACATCTCTAGCTTGTTTAATGACACTGTATAAAAGAGATAGAGAGAGAGAGAGAGACTCAGATGCTGCCACTTTTTTCGTAGACACATCTCTAGCTTGTTTAATGGCACTGTATAGCATTGCCATTTACTTTGATGTCTGTACCCAATTGCTAAAATAAGAGAGAGAGAGAGAGTGTGAAAGAAATAGAAAGTAGAGAGTAGATAGATATATATATATAAAGATAGATGGATAGATAGAGTAGATAGAAAGATAGCTAGATAGCTAGATAGATAGATAGAGAAAGAGAGAGAGAGAGAGAGAGAGAGAGAGAGAGAGAGAGAGAGAGAGAGAAAGTGTGGGTGGGTGGGTAGGTAGGAGGGAGAGATCAGTTACTGTACAGGGTGGAACAATAAGGGGGTAGTACTCGCTTTTTATGGACCCTCTTCTCCCTCATGTTTAGCATATTAGTTTTGAAGTTTCAAGATGTTCGTTCCGTTAGTTTTGCGATTTTGAGACCTTTCACCTCGATTTGTTGTCAATATTAAGACCTTTCGTGCCCTTTAGGTGTCCTGGCGAGCGACAGCGAGGCTCTAATTTTAGAAGAAACCGGCCTTCGTCCGTGACATTTTTCTACCGAAAAATTAACAAATTTATCTTAAAAGGGGGTCTAGGGGGTGGTTTCTAAGCTGGAATGAGGTCTAGCGAGGAAACTGAAAAATAATTAAAATATATAAATATATAGACTACAAACCAAGCACTACCGCCTTAAAGGAATGGAGAGTTGGTTGATTATATGGGTACAGGTAGGGAAAGATGGATGGATGGATGGATGGTGAGGAAGGTATATGGAAGGTAGATGGAAGGATGGTTGTGTGGATAATTAAGATGGGTGGTTGGATGGGTGGGAAGATAGATAGAAGAACAGCTGTGTGGATCATTAGGTGGGTGGATGGAGGTGTGGATGGATGGATAGTTGGTTGGATTTATAATGGATATAAGTAGGGAAAGCTGGATGGATGGATAGGAACATAGATGGAAGGTTGGTTGTTTGGTTAATTAGATGGGAGGATGGATGGATTGTTGGTTGGATTTATAATGGATACAAGTAGGGAAAGATGGATGGATAGGAAGATATAGGAAGATAGGAAGGGTGGTTGATTGGATAATTAGATGGGTGGATGGATTTGAGAGTTGGTTGGATATATGGATACAAGTAAGCAATGATGGGTGGGTGGAAAGATAGATAGAAGAAAGCTGTGTGGATTATTAAGTGGGTGGATGGAAGTGTGGATGGATGATGGTTGGTTGGATAAATAGATACGAAGTAAGGAAGGTGGATGGAAATTAGGAAAGCAAAAAGAAATTATGAAATCAAGATAGACAACGACTCAAAAAGTATCCCTAAAGCTTGTTACCAACTATATAAATCTAAAGTTAGAGATGTAATAGCTCCCCTTAATACTTCGATAGGAGAAATGACTGATGATGAGTTAGAAATGTGCAGTACATAAAATAGTCACTTTCTTTCCGTGTTCTCTAAGGACAATTTGGCTCGGTTTCCAGAAGTCCGTAAATTACATGCTCAGATTAATATGCAGGATTCGAAACTGCATAATTAATCGTGGGCTTGTGCATAATTCTTTAACTGTCTTGATAGCCTAATGCATAAATGTGCGGAATTTCGGTGTGAGTATCCTAGGTTCGAGTCCTTGGAGTGCCACATGTATTTGTTGATTTCATTAATTGAGTTTGGAAGTGGGGTTGGTTGGTGATTTTGTTTAATATACTGTATAGCAGGGCTACTGAACTGGCGGAAAGATTGCGTTTGGACCGTATAATGCCCATGTCGGCAACAGAAGAAAAAAAAATGCGGGAAAAAGGACTCAAATTGTTTATACTGGTTGTCAGCTACTGAGCCAAATGTTCATGTTCCTTATTTCCCTCTTTTCATTTTAGTTCTTGTACATATATTTTATCCGCCCTCTCTTTCTTCATTATTTTCCTCTTCCTTCTTTACTTCTTGTGCACATCTTTAATGCGCCCTCTCCTTTTCATTCTTTCTTTCTTTAGTTCTTGTACATTTCATTTATCCGCCCTCTCCTTTTTACGAGTTTCCAGCCTTATAAGTGCCCCGGCCTAATTGGCTCTTCCTTTCACTGAACCAAACTTCTGTTATGTTACCCGAGATACCCAATCTTTACAATTAGCCTTTCCTTTTCCCTTCTTTTTCTTCTTTTTCTTCTTCTTCTTCTATTGAGCTCGCCCGCCGACGGTGCAGATCCACAGGGCTGACCTTTGTATTGGTACTGGCTCAGAAACGTTAGTAAGAGGGAAAGTTTAGAGTAGAAGGATAGTACTAGGGACAGTTTTTTGGACCTACCTACCTTTGGACCTACCTACCTACCTACCTAGACCCCCCCCCCCCCCCCCCCCTCCCACCTTTTTTTCTCCCCCCCCCTTCCTACCCATTTATCTTTCTCCATATCCTCTCTAGCGTCCTCTTCATCATATCTACGTCTTGCTTTTCCTCAATACAATTTTTCTTCCAGTATCTAGCTTATCAAATTACCTCTTCCTTGTCATCTTGTTGTAATTCGTTCACTGATCCAAACTTCTGTTTTGTTTCCTGTGATACCGAACCTCCATATAATGTTTGGTCCAGTGTCTATCTTTACCAAATGACCTCCTTGTCAACATGTATAGCTTATCGAATTACGTGTTCCTTGTCAACATGTTCTTCTAAGTGTATGCGTAATGGGTATTATCCGTCAATTGTATCTTATTTTTATGCATATTTTATATTTCATCTAGATATATTTGAACGTTATTTCTACTCCATTTCCTTTGCCAAAAACTATATTAGTAATATACAGTTAAAACTATATTAGTAATATACAGTTAAAACTATATTAGTAATATACAGTTAAAACTATATTAGTAATATACAGTTAAAACTATATTAGTAATATACAGTTAAAACTATATTAGTAATATACAGTTAAAACTATATTAGTAATATACAGTTAAAACTATATTAGTAATATACAGTTAAATAGATCACAAACTATATTAGTAATATACAGTTAAATAGATCACAAACAAAACCTGTCAATCTGAGTATTGGACTGAACCAGTGCGAGCGCTGGTGGCTGACCTTAACTCACTACCTGCGTGTGGGTGACAGCCTCTCCCGTGTGGCCATTTCGGTATGTGGCCACTTAGGATTGCAGCCATCACGGTATGTGGCCATTTAGGACTGTGGCCATTTAGGGCTGTGGCCATTTCGGTTTGTGGCCGTTTTGATTGTAGCCATTTCGGTTGTGGCCATTTCGGAGAGTGGCCGCTTTGACCTACTTCCAGGTTAGGGTTCACGACTTCTGGCCTACCTATTTGGAACAGGGTATAGTAACATATGACGAGGTAATTGCTGCTGGTGGTGTATGGATGGGAAGAGGGCAGAGAGCGTCACGGGTTCAGAGGGTGTGGGTCATGGATGAAACCAGAGAGAGAGAGAGAGAGAGTGTGAGAATGAGAGAGAGAGAGGGTGTGGGTGAGGCGGGTGAGATGATTTGGGGGGGGGGGGGGAGAGGAAGTGGTACAGTATTTACATAGGTTTGCTTAAGGGAGCCCACCTGGCTTTTTTTCTCTTTCTCTCCCTCTCTCTTTGGCTTGTATCCATTAGGACCCATTCAGCCTACTGTTTAAGACGTTTACCCCCATCCAGGTGTCAATATTTTCCTGGCGAGCGGTAGCAACCAAGCGTATATATGTTTTTGTTTTACAGCAAGCTAAATTTGTACATTTTTCGATAGAAAAATATCTCCGGCGAAGCCTGATTTCTCCATACAATGCTGGCTCGCTATCGCTCGCCAGGAAAAAAATCGACACCTGGATAGGGATAAACGTCTTAAAACAGTTGGCTGAATGGGGCCAAATGGATACAAGTCAGAGAAAGAGAGAAAAGGAGAGAAAGATACAAAAATGCAGGTGACCCCCCCTTAAGTAAACTGGCCATGCGGATGTTACGATCACAGCGAGATGGCCAGGATTTAATTCTAGTAGAGATTACTAACCCCAGAGCAAGAACAAGTAGAAGAGAAGGATAGCAAATCAAAGGACTGTCTCCCAATCCTCCACTACAAGATTGAGCAGATAAAAAGCAGGCGAAGTAAATCAGAAGGAAGATGAAAAGGCGTATTTGGAAGGAGAGGAATTATCAAGTAGATCTCAAAAGCCCCGACCTCGCTACGAATATTCCTGAACCTATTGATTAATCTATGAATAGCCAAATGCTTATGGGTGATAACGATGTACAGATCTCAATGGAACAACCTCGTTATATACAGTATGTATATATACTCGATTTTGCCCTTTCACCACCATTACGTATTATGCATCATATTCTGGTTACCATTAGACGATTTCCATTAGCTTAGGATCTACCTCTACGACTCAAATGACTAAATATGATATCGATAAACCCTTAAACAATAATTGTCCTTCTTAAACTGCATAAAATAATCTCATTTTAGTTATAATCAAAGGTAAAAAGGCGTCATGGTGCTGAAGGGGTTAGGTAGCCTATATCTCACAAATACACGTGAGTTACTAAGTGTATTGTACGGTCGAGGTTAATAAGTGTTGTCAGATATTTCACAAAGTTTCGGACACTGACTAATACTCTGAGGGATAAGCACATTTCCCAGTAACTATTAAGATACCAATAACACTTTATGAGCGAAAACCACTGGAATCTATGACAACACTTAATACCCCCGATTGTACTGTCAACTGGGACTCAAACCAAGGAAAGTTAGGATGAGAGTCCCACGGCGTGATAAAAACTAGCTAGCTTTGCTTTTTCCTTCTTAGATATATAGTAAGGGGAAGCAAAAATCCTACAAGTCGGAAAACCCATATTTCAAAATACCATATATATATATATATATATATATATATGTATATATATACTGTATATATATTTACATAAGCAAGAAAGAGAGCGAGAGTGAGTTTGGGGAGGTGACTCAGTTAAGAGTACAGACAAGAGAGTATGAACATAAATGAGAGTGGCAAAAGGAGAATGAGATGCCTAGGTTTAAATAAGAGGGAAGGGTGCCAGTAAGGATATTACAGTAAGGGTGTGTGACAAGGTGAGGGGCGTGACAAGGTGAGGGAGTGATAAGGAGAGGGGGGTGACAAGGTGAGGGGAGTGACAAGATGAGGGGTGATAAGGTGAGGGGCGTGACAAGGTGAGGGGCGTGACAAGGAGAGGGAGTGACAAGGCGAGGGGTGATAAGGTGAGGGGGGTGACAAGGTGAGGGAGTGACAAGGTGAGGGAGTGACAAGGTGAGGGGGGCGACAAGGTGAGGGAGTGACAAGGTGAGGGAGTGACAAGGTGAGGGAGTGACAAGGTGAGGGAGTGACAAGGTGAGGGGGTGAAAAGGTGAGGGACTGACAAGGTGAAGGACTGACAAGGTGAAGGACTGACAAGGTGAAGGACTGACAAGGTGAAGGAGTGACAAGGTGAGGGAGTGACAAGGTGAGGGAGTGACAAGGTGAAGGAGTGACAAGGTGAGGGGGGTGACAAGGTGAGGGGCTGACAAGGTGAGGGGCTGACAAGGTGAGGGGGGTGACAAGGTGAGGGAGTGACAAGGTGAGGGGGGTGACAAGGTGAGGGAGTGACAAGGTGAGGGGGTGACGAGGTGAGGGGGGTGACAAGGTGAGGGACTGACAAGGTGAGGGACTGACAAGGTGAGGGGCTGACAAGGTGAGGGGGGTGACAAGGTGAGGGAGTGACAAGGTGAGGGCGTGACAAGGTGAGTGGGTTACAAGGTGAGGGAGTGACAAGGTGAGGGGGTGAAAAGGTGAGGGACTGACAAGGTGAGGGAGTGACAAGGTGAGGGAGTGACAAGGTGAGGGGGGTGACAAGGTGAGGGAGTGACAAGGTGAGGGGGGTGACAAGATGAGGGAGTGACAAGGTGAGGGGGGTGACAAGGTGAGGGAGTGACAAGGTGAGGGGGGTGACAAGGTGAGGGAGTGACAAGGTGAGGGGGTAACAAGGTGAGGGAGTGACAAGGTGAGGGAGTGACAAGGTGAGGGGGAGACAAGATGAGGGGGCGACAAGGTGAGGGAGTGACAAGGTGAGGGGGTGACAAGGTGAGGGGCTGACAAGGTGATGGGGTGACAAGGTGAGGGGGTGACAAGGTGAGGGGGTGACAAGGTGAGGGAGTGACAAGGTGAGGGGATGACAAGGTGAGGGAGTGACAATGTGAGGGAGTGACAAGGTGAGGGGGAGACAAGGTGAGGGAGTGACAAGGTGAGGGAGTGACAAGGTGAGGGGGAGACAAGGTGAGGGAGTGACAAGGTGAGGGAGTGACAAGGTGAGGGAGTGACAAGGTGAGGGGGTGACAAGGTGAGGGGCTGACAAGGTGAGGGAGTGACAAGGTGAGGGGCTGACAAGGTGAGGGAGTGACAAGGTGAGGGGGTGACAAGGTGAGGGGCTGACAAGGTGAGGGGCTGACAAGGTGAGGGGCTGACAAGGTGAGGGAGTGACAAGGTGAGGGAGTGACAAGGTGAGGGCTGACAAGGTGAGGGAGTGACAAGGTGAGGGGCTGACATGTAGGGGGTGCCTAGGTAAGGAGAGTGCCAATGAGAGAGATATGCAGAGTAGGGTAAGAATAGTTAAGGGGGTGCCTAGGTAAGGAGAGTGCCAATGAAGAGATATGCAGAGTAGGGTAAGAATAGTTAAGGGGGTGCCTAGGTAAGGAGAGTGCCAATGAGAGAGATATGCAGAGTAGGGTAAGAATAGTTAAGGGGGTGCCTAGGTAAGGAGAGTGCCAATGAGAGAGATATGCAGAGTAGGGTAAGAATAGTTAAGGGGGTGCCTAGGTAAGGAGAGTACCAATGAGAGAGATATGCAGAGTAGGGTAAGAATAGTTAAGGGGGTGCCTAGGTAAGGAGAGTGCCAATGAGAGAGATATGCAGAGTAGGGTAAGAATAGTACAGGGGGTGCCTAGGTAAGAAGAGTACCAAAGGAAGAGATATGCAGGGGAGGGTAAGCATAGTACAGGGGGTGCCTAGGTAAGGAGAGTACCAATGAGAGAGATATGCAGGGGAGGGTAAGAATAGTACAGGGGGTGCCTAGGTAAGGAGAGTCCCAATGAGAGAGATATCCAGAGTAGGGTAAGAATAGTTAAGGGGGTGCCTAGGTAAGGAGAGTGCCAATGAGAGAGATATGCAGAGTAGGGCAAGAATAGTACAGGGGAAAGCGGGAAAATATACCGTCAATAGAAACATCAGGATACAAGACCAAAAGGATGAGGGAGACAATTATACCATATAAAGGATAGAAGAAAGGAAGACAATAAGACAAGGGATGAAACACCTATGACAAAATGTATAGATACAGTAATTAGTGACGGGGCTGTAGACATGTAAGAAAAAGGTGGAAAGTCAAAATTACGAGGATAATATATGAAGAACAAAACAATATATAATGTATATAAATAATAAAAGGGAAGGACATCAACCACGAGAAGCAGAGGCGATTATGTGAAGTAGAAAGAATTGAATTCACACACAAGAAGAGAAGAGTATTAAGAACAAGACACAGAATAGGAGAGGAGAGGAGAACGAGGAAGAGGAGGAGGAATGAGAAAGAAAGAGAATAACGAGAAGAAATAATAACGAGAGAGAGAGAGAGAGAGAGAGAGAGAGAGAGAGAGAGAGAGAGAGAGAGAGAGAGAGAGAAAGGGAGGGAGAGAGAGAGGGAGAGGGAGAGGGAGAGAGAGAGCGAGAGCGAGAGAGAGAGAAGAATGAAAGGAAGGGTGGTTGAATGAGTTGTCAGAGCCCAACATTGTGAGATTTATGGCTGAAGCTTCACCATCAGTCTTGTGTAGGCTCCCTGCACACTAACTCACTCACTCACACTCACTCTCACTCTCACTCTCTCTCTCTCTCTCTGTATATCTGTGTGTGTGTCTCTCTTTCTCTTTCTATCTGTGTGTGTGTGTGTGTCTGTATGTATGTGTGTGTGTGTGTGTGAGAGTTACACAAGGTTACACAGATAATCAGACCACACAGACCTTGCAGTCCCTACTAGGTAGTCCGGCCATAATACTAAGACAAGGACAGTTTATACTAGAAAAAAAGGGCAGCAAAGTATAAAAGAGAGAGAGAGAGAGAGAGAGAGAGAGAGAGAGAGAGAGAGAGAGAGAGAGAGAGAGAGAGAGAGAGAGAGAGAGAGAGCGAGAGCGAGAGGAAGAGCGAGTTATAGAGTTTACATATGGTCGCTCTTGAATGTGGGTGTCCGACGTGTCGACAGGTTTATTACACTCAAAAAGATGGTTTGAAATAATTTTGTTCAGGGGTGAATATGGTCGTGGAAACCTATCTATTCTATCTATATGCTCAGGCCCAATCCCCATTTTTGGGGTAGCCGACTCAAGACAGAGCAAGAACAGGAAAAACACAAAAACAACATAAAACAACAAATAAACACAGATAAAAAGCACAAACTCACACACATCCAGGTCACCCAGGAGAAGACCCAGAGACCAGGGTCAGCAAGGTCGCTCCAGCACTCCCCCGGCCCCCGACCAACCTATAGCTACATATATAACATATACTGTATATATATATATATATATATATATATATATATATATATATATATATATATACGTGTGTGTGTGTGTGTGCGCGCGCGTGTGTGTGTGTGTGTGTACAGTATGTATGTGTGTGTGTGTGTGCCAGCTTGGTGTATACTGGAATAATGGTATTATTGTTGAGAATAATATAAGCTACCTAGCAGTTGCATTATCATGTACGTATACATACCTTCATGTGCACTGGCGCATAGATACTGTACATATGCACATATATATAGATACTGTACATATGCACATAGATGTAATTAATAGCACTGTGAAAATTAAACAAACAAAAACAAGAAAACAAACAAAAAGAAAGTATAAAGCAAGCTAAGAAATCGGAATCGTTCTAATGTCCAAGCCATTACAGTACTGAAACGCGGGTAGCAGGCACCGTAGAGTTAACCCTTTGAGGACCAGCGACGTGTTATATTTTCTTTTAGCTATATTTAGACAATAGTATGCAGCTTAAGATGGATCTGTGGTATTTAAAAGGGTTGGTGGAGATAGCTTGAAGCCTTATTATTGCTAGAGGTCCTTCCTAAGCTGAATATAATCGTTTAATAGTTGCCAGAATATGATGAAAATGACGTCCCTAGTACTGAATGGGTTAAACGGCCTCTATATAGCGTCGATGATGGGGTGCGGAGGATGGGAAGGAAAGAGACACGTTTAAGGGGGTACTGCTTGTTTTTTGGTCTGCATATTAATTTATGTATTTATTTTTTAGTTTCCTCGCTAGACCTCCAAAAACACCCCTTAGACCCCCTTTCAAGATAATTTTGTAAATTTGTCGGTAGAAAATTCCTTCTAAAATTACAGGCTCGCTATCACTCCTATCTAGAGTAAAAATCGAACTGGGAAAGAGGGACGAGATTTAACATTTAACTCATTATGAGGTGTTTATACTTTGAGACAGAGGAAACATATAAATGAATATCCAAATAGACAAATAGTTAATGGTAAAACAGACACATATAACAAGAAAATTACCCAGTGGTCTTTCTAGCTTGTTAGACAAGATGTGAAGGATAGGGGGAGAGATTTGCAATATTCGAAAGTAGGCCATTAGTGGAGAAAAAGCTATATACATATGAAACCACTTACACATAAGTCCAATACATAAATAGGTAGATAAAGAACATATAAACTAAAGGGTCATTCGGCAGAGCGCATACCTACGCTCACCAAATTTCGTGAAAATCTCCGGATAGCCTCCAAAATAGAATCACTTCTTCCTTGGCGTAAATCCTATCTGCCCACTAAATATCTTGATAATCGGTTCATAACTCTGAGATATCTGGCATAGATTCATATTTTGTTCACTAACAAACTTTACTCAATTAATGAAATCAACAAATACATGTGGTACTCCAAGGACTCGAACCTAAGATACTCACACCGAAATTTAGACAGACAAATGGAGGCAAAAACAACCCCCGTCCAACTTCTTAAGGAGGGTCACTGTTTTTTTTATTTTTTATCTTTCTCTCATTTTCTCTCTTTCTCTGGCTTGTATCCATTCGACCCCATTCAGCCAACTGTTTTAAGACGTTTATCCTCATCCAGGTCTCGATTTCTTCCTGGCGAGCGAAAGCGAGCCAGCAGATATCCGGCTTCGCCAGAGACATTTTTCTATCGAAAAATGTACAAATTTAGCTTGCTGTCAAAACAAAGATATATATATGCTGGCTCGCTACGCTCGACAGGAAAATATTGACACCTGGATGGGGGTAAATTTCTTAAAACAGTAGGCTGAATGGGGCCGAATGGATACAAGCCAAAGAGAGAGGGAGAGAAAGAGAAAGCAAAAGCGAGGTGGGCTCCCTTAAGCTGAGGTGAACAAATAAATCCACAAATATCCACTTACCCAGCGGTCTCTCGAGCGTCTTGGAAGGTGTGCGGACGATGGGGAGTGAGGTGCGAGGCTTGAGGTTACGCCCCCGACCCGTGGAGGAGGTCTCGGCTTCACTCATGATCCCGGGGTCATCGTCCCAGTAACTGTTGTCCTCCATCTCTGTGGGGGCGAGGAAAGGGGGTTCTAAATTAGCCACAACATCAGGTACATTATGCAGGATTTTAGTTGAGGGGGGTAGGGTATATTTATCTATGTATTTATGTATTTATGTATTTATGTCTTGCTTGAATGGGATTTGGTTAAGGGGAGATGGGCGAATATATTTGGTTAAGGGGAGATGGGCGAATATATTTGGTTAAGGGGAGATGGGCGAATATATTTGGTTAAGGGGAGATGGGGCGAATATATTATTTGCTTATTGTTTTATATTTGTAAGTTCTGTTAGTTTCCTCCCTAGACCTCGATCAACCTGTAAAAAACACACCCCAAGATAAATTTGTAAATTTTTCGGTAGAAAAATGTCCAGCCAGTTCCTCCTAAATTATAGGCTCGCTATCGCTTGCCAAAAACAAATTGACACCTAAATGGCACGAAAGGTCTTAAAACTGACAGAAATGGGGCGAACTGTCTTAAAATCGCCAAAACACAGGGACGAACGTTTTAAAATCTAAAAACCAATAGGGCTAAACACGAGGTAGAAGGGGGCCAGAAAAACCAGCCCATCCCCCCTCAAGTAACATGGTCTCGGACGAATGTGATACGAGAGAAAGTGATTACTGATTGGGATGAATAGATGAGTTTAGGACCGAGGCCGAATGGAAACGGGTGGGTGGCGTGTGCAAAATAAAGTAAAATGAAATATATGTGAGAGAGAGAGAGAGAGAGAGAGAGAGAGAGAGAGAGAGAGAGAGAGAGAAATTAACCCCTTCGTTACCGGCGACGTCATATTAACTTTATTCTGGCTACTATTAGACGATTATATTTAGTTAATTATTATGTTCCTTCCAACAACCAACTATACTCCTAAAATCGATTAATGAAATTTTACAAACACATGTGGCAGTCCGTGGAGTCGAACCCAGGATGCTCACACCGAAAATCAACACCTTATGCATCGCACCACGAAGACAGTTATATCATGTACTAAAGGTTGGTGGACACTGCCTACGATTTATTATGCAACTTCGAATCCTGCATATCAATCTAAGCATGTACACACATCCCAACTGCAACTCACGTAAATAAGGGCCTCCAGCAATTAACAGGCTTCGAACTATCTCACTTAACCCTTTTTAGTTACCACAGATCCTTCTTAAACTGCACAAAATCGTCTAAAAATAGCTATCAATAAAATTAAAAAGACGTCGCTGGCACAAGAGGTGTAAATAGAAGCTAAGGGGGCCCACCTCGTTTTTGTTTCTCTCTCCCTCTCGGGGTTGTATTCATTCGGCCCCATTCAGCCTACTGTTTTGAGACGTTTATCTCCATCCAGGTGTCGATTACATTTTTCGTAATGTTTTTGTCAGCAGGCTAAATTTGCACATTTTTCGATAGCAAAATGTCTCCGGCGAAGCCAGATGTCTCCATACAATACTGGCTTGCTATCGCTCGCCAGGAATAAATCGACACCTGGATGGGGATGAACATCATAAAACAGTCGGCTGAATGGGGCCGAATGGATACAAGCCTGAGAAAGAGAGAAAAGAAGAGAAAATATGCAG
Source organism: Paralithodes platypus (assembly GCA_032716605.1). Classification (NCBI taxonomy): domain Eukaryota; kingdom Metazoa; phylum Arthropoda; class Malacostraca; order Decapoda; family Lithodidae; genus Paralithodes; species Paralithodes platypus. The sequence continues at coordinate 46,652,789 of CM064488.1, read as the reverse complement.
GTGACCCCCTTTAATAAGTAAGGAGCGTCTTGGTTGAGTAGGCCATCAGACAATGAAGGGGATAGGACCGGACCAGGGCAAAGTTTAACGCTAGCTAATTTAATGTTTTACGATAATCATAATATTTATTAAATTAGTATACTGTATATGTATAACGTTTCGCAATTTTCAAATATAGGCTGTTCATTCTAGGTTAGGCAGAAAGCGTAAACTTTAACCTAAGTAACTCAAAAAGGACTATAGTAATCGAGCTAATTATTCTACCAAAAAGGAAGACTTGGCCAGGGAATAGGTGTGGCCATTTACAGCTCATTTGTTCAAGCCCTTTTTGAGTTACAGAAGTTAGGAGTCGGGATTTCTACCCAACCTAGAATGAACAGACTATAGTCTTATTTCTGTCTTTTTCTTGTCTTTACTTTTGTTTTCTTTATTTTTTATTTTGTTTTCCTTATATATTTTTTTTTACTTTTTACTTAGCCCCCTAGAGCTGAACAAACACCCTCCCCGACCCTAAAGTTGAATTTGTACATTTTTCCGGTAGACAAAATGTTTGCTTCTAAATTGCAGGTTCACTTGCGCTCGCTAGGGAATACAAAAAATGACACTTGAATAGGGCGAAACGTGTTGTATGCGTCAAGCTAATGAATGAGGCTAAACTCTAAACAATCGTCAAACTTAGCTTAATGGAGGTCTACGAAGGAAAATAGAAACATGACTAATACATAAATGGATGGACCGATAAGTAAACTCTTCCCCCCTTAAGTCACAGTACACCGATCATAGTAAACCCTTCCCCCCTTAAGTCACAGTACACCGATCATAGTAAACCCTTCCCCCCTTAAGTCACAGTACACCGATCATAGTAAACCCTTCCCCCCTTAAGTCACAGTACACCGATCATAGTAAACCCTTCCCCCCTTAAGTCACAGTACAACCCGATCCTAGTAAACCCTTCCCACCTTAAGTCACAGTACACCGATCATAGTAAACCCTTCCCCCCTTAAGTCACAGTACACCGATCATAGTAAACCCTTCCCCCCTTAAGTCACAGTACACCGATCATAGTAAACCCTTCCCCCCTTAAGGTCATCCGTACACACCGATCATAGTAAACCCTTCCCCCCTTAGGTCACAGTACACCCGATCATGAGTACACCCTTCCCCCCTTAAGTCACAGTACACCGATCATAGTAAACCCTTCCCCCCTTTAGTCACAGTACACCGATCATAGTAAACCCCTCCCCCCTAAAAGTCACAGTACACCGATCATAGTAAACCCTTCCCCCCTTAAGTCACAGTACACCGATCATAGTAAACCCTTCCCCCCTTAAGTCACAGTACACCGATCATAGTGTATTCATAGTGTATTCAATAGTAAATTTAAATACATATGTTGCATCTACCATTCCCCAAATACTCCTCCAGAGCAAAGTCTTTTTGATTCTCTGTCCTCCACAACTCAGTGTCCCTCAACTTAAATAAATGGCTTCTTCTGAAATTCACTGTGTTGGGTGATTTTTAATGTCCCTAATGTTAAATGGCTCACTCATTCAGCCAGGAC
>CM064488.1:46643323-46651128 GCA_032716605.1 Paralithodes platypus | reverse complement strand
CAGTGTTTACAAGGTGAGACAACATTCACATCTCTATTGTTAATATTTTAAAAAGACCTCCGTCTAGGTATTGTGAAACACCTGTTATATCCCGGCAAAAATTAAGGGGAGTGAGTGAGAGTGCACACTCTTGATACCCAGGAGGAACAACGGTGTGTGTGTGTGTGTGTGTGTGTTGCTATCTATCTATCTATCTTTCTGCTCTCGTTTATGCATTCCCCTCATTTTCTTTTTTTCCATTCACAGCATTCTCTTACTTTCGTTGCGTTATTTCTCCCTTCAGGTATTTTAATAAATATATACAGTAGATATAGACCGGTATTATATATATTATATATATATATATATATATATTATATACCTATATATATTATAGGATATTATATATATATATATATATATATATATATATATATATATATATAGTCCCCAAGTATAACATTCAATCAAAATATTTCAAATATTAACTACATTAAGGTTACACACTGATTGTGCTATGTTATGGTTATGAGTAACTAAGAGTATTACGCGTTACTTACACAGCCGGTTGACAGAAATTCCTTGACAAATTTTAGGAGGCACCAATATATTACACTGCCAGCGAAACATATTGATAAACTGCCGACATTCGATAGGTCTATTTTTATCCAGCTTGATGATAATGTTACTAAACTCTTGGTTTACTCAGATCTCATTATGTAGCAGCTTGGTAGCGACCCAAAATTGTTTGTTAATTAAGAAAACTTGGCATTAATTGGACACAGATATATATATATATATATATATATATATTTTCCATTAATTATCGATAAATTAGTTGCTAAGGAATTCAATTTACCATCAGCTGAAATATAACCGACTATAGTTAATGCTCGCAGTCTTGTTATATTTGTATCAGGTAAAGTGTTCAAGTTCAAGCCACGACTGTACTTGGTTATATTAATACTCATTAACATATCACGTCATAATAACATATCGACTACAATAAGAGTAATATTTAGCAAAATATACAAATAGCTGTCATACATAAGAACATAAGAAAATGGGAGTCTGCAAAAAGCCGTTTGGCCCACACAATGCAGATCCCTCTCACACCCAACCCTAATTATAAGGCCTAGTTATAGGCCCAACCCATGAGGACCGATATCTCGGATATATATTAATTATCCTTCGGCCCTACCTTAAAATTGACACAAAAATGAGGCGAAAGGTCTCAAAATCGCTAAACTAACGGAACGAACGTCTTAAGACCTCAACACTAATATGCTAAACATGAGGGAGAAGGGGGTCCGGAAAAATCTACCCCTTAATTAAGTTTGTGATGCATTATGACAGTCCATGATGGAGAATTATTTACTATCTATCTATCCATCTATCTATCTATTAACCGAATACTCTCTTACAACTGTTGCCTTGCTGGATATTAGGCGAAGTTTAAGTTACCTAGGCTACTATAATCAGGCATTATTATCGTTCATGTTCAGCATTTGCGTAGGAAGGGTTAATTTATTGATTAATCACACAACTAACTTTGTATAACATTGCCTAACCTAACTAAGGTTGGGAGGGGGTTGTCAAGGGCAATATACTGTATATACAGTATAATGTTGGTTTAGTAATATTACGAAAGTTTGAATTAGATTATTGGAAATAATCAACTCTCTCTCTCATACAGTCTCTCCTAACCTACCTCCCTCCTTCATTATATCCCTCCCTCCCTCCCTCCTAACCTACCTACCTACTTTCCTTCCTCCCTCCCTCCCTCCTAACCTACCTACCTCCTCCTCCCTTCCATTCCTACCTCTCTCACACTCCCTCCTTACCTACCTCCCTCCTTCATTACATCCCTCCCTCCCTCCTAACCTACCTACCTACTTTCCTTCTTTCCTTCCTCCCATCCTTCCATTCCTCCCTCCCTCCTAACCTACCTACCTCCCCCTCCCTTCCATTCCTACCTCTCTCACACTCCCTCCTTACCTACCTTCCTTCTCATATATATCATATAATTATACAAAACCGGAATACCAGATGCAAGACCAACTTGTGACATTAGGCTAGTCAGTGTGCAGTTGGGTGTGAGTACATGATTAGATTGATGTACAGTATTCGATAAATGGATATAAAATCGTAGGCATGTGCTTAACCTTTAACTGTATTGATGGTGTAATGGTTAGAGTGTTTATGATATGTGTGTGGTAACCCAGGTTCGAATCCCGGGAAGATCAAATGCTTTAATTAATTTCATTGCGAGGTGTTTGGTGTTGGGAGTGAAATAATAAATTAGATTATTACTCAGTTCGTCTCCATCCCACCCTCCCTCTGTCCCTCCTTTCCTTCCTTCCTTCCTTTCCTTCCTTCCTTCCTTCCTTCCTTCCTTCCTTCCTTCCTTCCTTCCTTCCTTCCTTCCTTCCTTCCTTCCTTCCTATCTACTGTCTTACCTACAAATTCCCTTCCCACTTCCTTTCCTCCCTTCCTTCCTCCTTTCCTTCCTTCCTTCCTTCCTTCCTTCCTTCCTTCCTCCTTCCTTCCTTCCTTCCTTCCTTCCTCCCTCCCTCCCTCCATCCCCTCCCTACCTATCAACCTACCTGCTTACCTACCTACATAACGACCTACCTACCTACATAACGACCTACCTACCTACATAACGACCTACCTACCTACATAACGACCTACCTACCTACCTACCTTCCTTCCTTCCTTCCTACCTCCCCTCCTATTTTACGAGAGAGTGGTGTTGAGAGGAGAATTGAAGTGAGTGATGGGAGGAAGAACGCCCATCCCACCTGCTATACCGCACATTTGTCTTATACACCCGGCTGGCATCTTTTCTTGAACCCTGTATATCAATGGCTCTCTGTCGTTCCTTAATTCTTACTTGTTATGCTTTCCTTTCTTCTTTCTTGCCTTCATTCATTCCTTCCTTTCTTTCTTTCTTTCTTTCTTTCTTTCTTGTGTTATTCCTTCCTTTCCCCTTGCCTTCCTTCCTTCCTTCCTTGCTTTCTTTCTTTCTTTCTTTCTTTCTGTCTTTCTTTCTTGCGTTCGTTCTTCCTTCCTTTCTTACTGCCTTCCTTCCTTCCTTCCTTCCCTTCCTCTTGCCTGCCTTCCTTTCTCGCTTCGTGTTTCCCTGCTTCCTTCCCTACTCTGTTAAAAGATTATACGTTTAAGCAAGGTATGAGGAGGTGATTGAAGTGTCCATAGTATTTAATCGTATGTATTATTATTGGCAGTATTACATTCATCCACTATAAGGATAGCAAGGTAAAGCATTATCAATATACACAATGATCGATACCTTTTTTTATATCCTTGATTACAGCATTTACACTGTACTAAAATACTTACTAACCTACAATATCTACCTACCTCAGTCCCTCCTCCCTACCTCCCTCCCTCCCTTTCTTCCTCCGTCCCTTCCTCCCTCTATCCCCCCTTCCCTCTCTCACTCACTCCCTCCATCTCTCTCTCCTTCCCTCCTTTCTCCCTCCCTCTCTTCCTGCCTCCCTCCCTCCCTCCCTTCCTCCCTCCCTCCTTCTCTCCCTCCCTCCTTCTCTCCCTCCCTCCCTTACTTTCTCTCTCCCCCCCTTCCTCCACATCCCTCCATCCTTCCATCTAGCTATCCTTGTATCCCCTTGCTCTCCCCCGCCTGCCGCCCACGACCCTACTCTATATACCTCTCCCTATTTTACGAGAGGCATCAGGAAAGGTGAGGGAGGGAGGTGACCTGAGTTATTGCAGGTACACCACACACCTCACCTTTCTTACGTGTGTCATGTATATCTTTATCTATATGTCTATCTATCTATCTATCTATCTATCTATCTATGTATCTATCTATCTATCTATCTATATATATATATATATATATATATATATATATATATATATATATATATATATATATATATATATATATATATATATATATATATATATATATATATATATTTATATCCTCATCAAGGACCACCGACAATTAGGATTACCGGTATACATGTTCTCGCTTTCCCCTCTCTCATTTTCTTTCTCCCTCCATTCCTTTTCCTGTTTCCTGTCCTCTTTTTCTTAACTTTACATATCTTCTTCAATCCTAAAACTCCACTTTTCTTCCCCCTCCCTGCATCTCTCTTCTTCCTCCACCTCTTCCTTCCACTATAATCTTTAATCTATCTCTGCTCCTCTTCCGCCATCTTCCCCTTCTATGCCTCCTTCTTTATCTTCATCTCCTCTCTCAAACTCCTCTCTTCCATCTTTCCCTATTCTTCCTACTCCCTTCTCTTCTCCCTCCATCTCTTCCTTCCTTCCTTCCTTCATCTCTACTCACTTCTTCCAGGGTGTGAAAGCAGAGCAATTTTGTTTGAATGAATTTGAGAAGCAATATAAGAACATTAACATAAAATAGCATTGTGTTGGTCATTTTAATCACCTCCAAAGCCATTATTAGAACTATAAACCGTAATGTTATCCTATCCACTTCTCCCTCTCGTTTTCTCTCCTATGTTCTCCTTCTCTCCTCTCTTCTTTCTCCTTCCATCCTCTTCCCCCTCTCTCCTCTGTTATCCTCCTCTCCTCTCTTCTTTCTCCTTCCATCCTCTTCCCCCTCTCTCCTCTGTTATCCTCCTCTCCTCTCTTCTTTCTCCTTCCATCCTCTTCCCCCTCTCTCCTCTGTTATCCTCCTCTCCTCTCTTCTTTCTCCTTCCATCCTCTTCCAACAAAATAATTGGCTTTATAGGCAGGGCATTTGAGCATAAATCCAAAGAAGTTATCCTAACCCTTTACAATTCCTTAGTCCGCCCTCTTCTGGAATACTGCGTTCAATCCTGGTGCCCTTATTACCAAAAAGATATAAACAAGCTAGAACGAGTTCAACGTAGAGTTACCAAAATGATACCTAGCCTAAAGAACAAACCATACGAAGAGCGTCTTAGAGAATTAAATCTATTTCCTTTAACCCAGCGCAGATTAAGAGGTGACTTAATTCAAGTGTTCAAAATCATCAAAGGCATCGACAATATGAACTGTAGTAAGTACTTCACTATCGACCAATCTAATTACACGCGGGGAAATGGTTGCAAAATTATTGGTAAATCTTTTAACTCGCACGAATCTAAGAATTTCTTCTTCAATCGAGTTGTCAACTTGTGGAATGGGCTTCCCCGAAACGTTATAGACTGCATCACCGTTGATTCATTTAAACTCCGCCTAGACAAATATCTCTCATCAAACCCGCGACTGACTGCGTTTGTAAATGAATAACTTTATTTTATCCCCTCCTCAGTTACTAACCCATCTGTCCTCTACTAACTTCCTAATCCTGCCACGGACATTAGTTCCAGGGCAGTAATTCCCTTTCCAATGTTCCCTTACCCACTCTAAACCACTGTTTGGACACTTGATCCTCAGTGTTTTGGAGGACAAGCAACCTAGAAGGGTCACTAGATCTGTTGTTGCTTGATTTCCTTTATTTCCTTTGTACTCCCCCTCTCTCCTCTGTTCTCCTTCTCTCCTCTGTTCTCCTTCTCTCCTCTGTTCTCCTTCTCTCCTCTGTTCTCCTTCTCTCCTCTCGTCTTTCTCCTCTCATCCCTTCACCCCTCCTCACTCCTCTCCTCTCCTTCCGCAACTAAACTAATACCTTGTAGCTCTCTATATTGACTCTCTGTATAGCAAGCGGAACGTCACACACACACACACACACACACACACACACACACACACACACACACACAGAGGCACGCACACAAGCACACATACATTAACATACTCACACGGGCCTATGCACACAGATATTCAATGCGCATTTACATACTCAAATATGCTATATACAACTAAGCATACACACACACACACACACACACACACACACACACACACACACACACACACACACACACACACCAGTTTCCACGAGCACAAACACAAATAAAGCCAAGTTTAGATTGCTTTCCACTTTCGCCCGTTGTGAGTGTATGTGTGTGTATGTATGTGTGTGTACTTGTTTGCGTGTTGCTGATTGCGTGTGTGTTTTTCTTTACTATGTAGCAGCTGTTGTGTTTTTGTTGTGGGCCGGCTTGTCTTTCCGGGGCTAGTGGCTGGGGGGAGTAAATTCAATGTACTGTATATATAACTTGTGTTGTATTGTGTGATGTGTTGAGTTGTGGGTTGTGTTGTGTGTGTGTATTTGTGTGTGTGTGTGTGTGTGTGTGTGTGTGTGTGAGAGAGAGAGAGAGAGAGAGAGAGAGAGAGAGAGAGAGAGAGAGAGAGAGAGAGAGAGAGAGAGATAAAGAGAGAGAGAGAGAGAGAGAGAGATAAAGAGAGAGAGAGAGAACGAGAGCGAGAAAGAACGAGAGCGAGAAAGAAAGAAAGAAAGAGAGATAGAGAGAAAGAGAGAGTTTGTGTGTGTGATAGCGTTTTGTATATAGACTAAACTAATTTCACGTCCAGTAAAGTATAAGAAAACATCAGTACCGTAAGATTTGCACTGTTACATCGTCTATATCTATTGGCTAATGCGAGGTCTAGCATATAAACTCTATAAAGTCATCTTGTGGTAGCCAGAAGTGGATGGAAAAAGGGTTATCGTGTTGAAAGAGCAACGTGTTCCTGTGATACTTAATTATTTATTTATTAGTTAATTAATATAATTTGTTTTTACCAATTTGAGGCTATTATACTCTGGTATTGGCAATGGACCACTTGCGAGTTTCAGGCTATAAGGAAGTTGGAGCCGTAAACATCGCAAATTAACAGAAATTCAATAATAATGTAGGTTTCTGATGGATAGAAAAAGTAGAATTGGAGTTTATATATTAGTAAATGTGTTACAACCGTATTTTCACTGGTAATGCTGGTAATTCTCCTAAATATCGATATCTACAGCTCCAACTCTCGATATGAAGAAATGAAGCTTCGATATTGCTGTTACCAATTATTGACCAAACCATACTTGGTGCCGAGACATCACTTATTAGCGGGATTGTACAGTCCCCCTTACTACGAGAGGTCCTTACTAAGCTAACTAAAATGGTCGGTCACACCAAAATAGTAATGCCGTGATAGTAATACAACTGCTAATGGATTTCTGCTTCAGAGAATGGTGTATTATTAAATTTGACGCCATTAGTATTTTTCATGGGCCGTAGACTTTTATTTTCCCAGTAATTGAGTGTGGTGCTGTTTGTGTAGTCTATTCGCTGTAAGTAGGCGAGAAATCATGACCTCTAACCTCTGTAGCTCAAAAACGACTAGAGTAACCGAGTTAATATTTCTACCATTTGGGAAGAGTCAGCCAGGGAATGGATTTGGGAATTTACAGCCTATTTGCTCTAGCCCTTTTTGAGTTACAGAGGATAGTGGTCATGATTTCTCGCCTACTTACAGCGAATAGACTATAGTATTACCTCTGCCAGCGAAGTTGGAGTAGTTTATGAATTGACCTCCGTTTGCCTGTCTGTTTATCTATTGGTCTGTTAGTCTGTAAACAAGATATCTCAAAAAGTTATGAACAGGTTTTAAAAAAAATGGCGGGTAGATAGGATATGCACCAAAGAAAAGAAAAATATAAATTTGTGAGGTGATCGGTAGAGCCCATGCCTCCACCAGCGCAGGCAGGTCACAAAGTTATGAACCGTTCACTCACTGTTTTACATCACTGATCAATCGTTAATTGTTCTATCTTGTCACCTAAAGGATAATCATTCACTATCGGACTGTTAGTTTGGTTTTAGGTCTAATTGGTCCTGTGTGTCAAATTTGCTGAGCTTCTTTGACAGAGTGATAGGAATAATACAAAAAAGAGACGGATGGGTAAA
>CM064488.1:46578323-46635823 GCA_032716605.1 Paralithodes platypus | reverse complement strand
ACACGGAAAAGCGTGATTTTTTGGCGGAATACGCATTACCAGGTTATACTCCCTTCAGCTGCGAAAGATCCCAAAGAATGGGAGGTGGGGTTCTGCTATATGTTAAAAGTAATCTTCACCCAATCGAGGTAACCAAACCTGCCATAAATAATATTGATACTAGTTACGTTCAAATAAATAATCAAGCAAGCAAGATAATAATTGGCCTAATTTATCGACCTCCTGCACAATCACCCGATACTGACGAGAAACTCTATGATCAAATAGCCGAAATAAGTTGTCAGGAAGAAGCAGTAATATTTGGCGATTTCAATCTGCCTGTCACAACATGGGGCGAACCACTAAATGCTCACGCGGGACATGATCTATATGCTAATCTTCAGGAAAGTGCCCTTTATCAACACGTAGAACACCCAACGAGGGGAAATAACATTCTGGATATTATTCTAAGGACAAATGAAAGACTGGTAAATAGCGTTAAAATCGGACCGGAATTTAGCTCTAGTGACCATAGGATAGTGTCCTTTAACATTAAAGTAAATAATGACAAAGAAAACGTGAGCACGGAAAAAGTACCAGATTATCGAAGGGCCGACTTTAACAAACTTAGAAGGCATCTTGCCAATACTGACTGGAGTGAAATGACCGAAACTCATGATGTAAATCGATTATGGAACATATTATCTAATAACCTAAACAAAGCAATAAATACAAGCATCCCTCTACGAAACCGGCGCCCAGCAGCAAATATAAGCCAAAATGGTGGAATAATGAAATAAAAAACATCCTCTTAGTAAAAAAGCAGGCATACCAAAAATTAAGGCAACTCAGAATAATAGCGATAAATTAGAACACGATAGACTGCGTCGAACAACCAAAAATCTCATCAAAGAAAGTAAGAAGAATCTGGAACTTCATATTGCCAGCTCCAGCAAGTCCAATCCGAAAGAATTTTACAGCTATATAAGAAACAGAAAAACGGTAACTTCAACAATAGGCCCACTTGTTGCGGAAAATGGAGATCATACAGATAACAAAGTACAAATGGCGAATATCCTAAATAACTATTTTGCATCAGTTTTCACGTCGGAAGATACTACCGGTAACCGACCTACCCCTACGAATCAATCAAATGGCACTGAGCTCGAAAACTTTACGATTTATGAAGACGATATCCTGTTCGCAATCAACAATTTTGAAAGTTAATAAAACCCCAGGCCCTGATAAAATATCCCCAAGGATCCTAAAAGAAGCAAAACACGAATTATTAAACCCACTCGCAAATCTGTTCAACAAATCATTGAATGTTGGGATAGTTCCAAACGAATGTAAACTAGCTAACGTGACACCCATATACAAAAAAGGAAATAAGTCCTCTCCCGGCAATTATCGACCAATTAGCTTAACATCGGTAACGGGCAAATTAATGGAAACCATTATAAGGGACAAAATAGTAAAACATTTGGAAGAAAATAATTTAATAAAAGATTCTCAGCACGGTTTTAGAAATAAACGTTCATGCTTAACAAACTTACTCGACTTCTTCAATGATGTTTACAAATCATATGATAAGGATAGAGCAGTTGATATACTATATCTCGATTTTCAGAAAGCTTTCGATACCGTACCCCACAAGAGACTAATTGACAAAATAAAAGCTCATGGCATAACAGGAAAAACTCTGAAATGGCTCGAAAATTGGCTCTTAGACCGTAAACAACGAGTTGTAATAAATGGTGAAGAATCGGATTGGTGCAAAGTAAATAGTGGCGTTCCCCAGGGTTCGGTATTAGGCCCTATTCTTTTTATAATTTACATAAACGACTTAGACGAAGGAATAGAATGCAAAATTTCGAAATTTGCTGACGATACAAAAATTACTAATAAAGTAACCTCAACAGTACATTGGCAAAAACTACAAGGTGACCTAGACACTTTAGAAAACTGGGCAGAAAAATGGCAAATGAAATTCAACATAGAAAAATGCAAAGTATTACACATCGGTAGTAACAACGCTAAAAAAGATTACTCAATGAACAACATTCAACTATCAAATACAAATAATGAAAAGGATCTGGGAGTTATAATATCAAGTGACCTGAAGCCGAGTAAACAGTGTACAGAGGTAATAAAAAACTGCTAATAAATTGGTGGGTTTCATCGGCAGAACATTCAAATTCAAATCAGAAAAAATCATACTTACTCTATTCAACTCATTGGTGCGTCCCCATCTCGAATACTGCGTGCAATTCTGGTCACCGTACTACCAAAAGGACATAAATAAACTTGAAAGGGTGCAACGCAGAGTCACTAAAATGATACCTAGATTGCGTAATAAACCGTACGAAGAGCGCTTAAAAGAACTAAATTTGTTTAGCTTAACAAAGCGCAGAATGAGAGGTGACCTAATAGAGGTGTTCAAAATCTTCAAGGGATTCAGCAACCTAAATGTAAGCGAATTATTTACGATCAATCAAGCAAACACGAGAAACAATGGTTATAAGATTATAGGCAAGCGTTTTCATTCTCACGAGGCGAAGCATTTCTTCTTCAACCGCGTTGTGAATAATTGGAACAGACTACCCTCGAACATTGTAAACTGTAATACTGTCGAAACATTTAAGAACCATCTGGATAAACACATGGCAAATAACCCCCGATTAACACAGTTTCTTTCAGAATAACGCGCAACGAAATGTCAACGCATACCGCAATGTATATTGATTTTCATACATCTGTTCCCTTTCAGAATTGTAGTAAATAGAGTTAGCTTAGATTACAAATCAACTTCTTTTTTCTCCCTGTCCTGTTCGAATTTCCGTGTCAGTTTTTCAATACTGCATGGTATTTTTCCTATCTGTTTCCATGCCAGCATTAGCTGGAGGGAGTGGTGGGTGGGGAGGAGCCTTCTTCTTTGCTATCCTTTTCTCTACCTCGTAGTCAGTAGATTAGTAGTTTTAGATATCCAAACTGCCCCGTAAGGACCAATAGGTCTGTTGCAGTTTGTTCTCCTTTGTATTCCTCCTCCTCCTTCTCCTTCTCCTTCTCCTCCTCCTCCTTCTCCTTCTCCTTCTCCTTCTCCTCCTCCTTCTGCCCTCCGCTTTCCTCTCTCCTTCCTCATTTCCCCAGTCTCCTCTTTCCTTTTTCTTCTCATCTCCTTCTCTCTCTCCTTATTCCTTCTCTCTCCACTCTCTCCTCTATGCTCCCCCTCTCTCTTTCTCTTCCTCTCTCCTCTTTCTCTCTCTCTTTCTCTCCTCTGTCCTTTCATCTCTTCATCTCTCCGCTCCGGTTCTCTCTCGCTCTCTTCCTCCTCTCTTCATTCTTCCTCTTCCCTCCTCCTCGCTCTTCTCCCTCTTCCTCTCCCCTCTTCTCTTCTCTCTCTCTACCTCCTCTTCTCCTCATTCTCCTCTTCTTTTTATTCTTTCTCTCTCCTGCTTCCTCTCTCTCTCTCTTATCTCTCGCGCTCCTCTCTCTCTCTCTCTCTCTCTTCCCTTTCTCCTCTTTCCCCTCATCTCTCCTCTTCTCTCTCCTCTCCTCTCTTTCTCTCTTCTCTTCTTCTCTCTCTCCTCTCTCTCCTTTTCTCCTCTCTTCTCTCTCCTTTCTCTCCTCCTTCCTCTCTCTCCTCGCTCTTTCTACTCTCCTCTCTCTTCTCCTCCTCTATCTCCTCTCTCTCTCCTCTTCTTCTCTCTCTCTTCTCTCTCTCTCGCTCTCCTCTCTCTTCTCTCTCCTTCTCTCTCTTCTTGCTCTCCTCTCTTCTTCTCTCTCTCGTCCCTCTCTCTCCTCTCTCTCTCTCTCTTCGTCTCCTCTCTCTCTCCTCTTTTCTCTTTACTTCCTCTCTCTCTCTCTTCTCCTTCTTGTGGTCACTCTTCCTCTCTCTCTCTCTCTTCTGCTCTTTCTCTTCTCTCCTCTCTCTCTCTTCTCCTTCTCTCTCTTTCTCTCCCCTCTTCTCTCTCTCTCTCTCTTCTCTTCTCTCTCTCTCTCTCTCGCTCTCCTCTCTCTTTTCTCTCTCTCTCTCTCTCTCTCTCTCTTTCTCTTTTTTTCTTCTCTCTTCTCTCTTCCTCTCTCTCTTTCTCCTCTCTCTCTTCTTTCTCTCTCTCTCTTCCTCCTCTTCTCCTCTCTCTCTCTCTCTCTTCCTTCTCTTCTCTCTCTCTCTCTCTCTCTCTCTCTCTCTCTCTCTTCTCTCCTCTCTCTCTCTCTCTCTCGTATCTGGGGAAGTTTCAATTTCATCATAATCCCCTTTTGGAGTAGTTTGGGAAGGATCAGAGGAAAATGCCCTTATGAATATTATTACATTTCCACAAAGTTTGGAGAGAGGGAGAGAGAGAGAGGGAGAGAGAGAGTGAAAGTGATATAGAGGGATAGAGAAAGCGGGTGAATAAGAGAGAGAGAGAGATAGATAGAGAGAGAGAGAGAGAGAGAGTGTGAGTGAGAAAGTATAGAGAGGGAGAGAATGCAGTAAACTCCATCATACGTGACGTATTTTATTCAGATTTATGTGTGTGTGTGTGTTTGAGAGAGAGAGAGAGAGAGAGAGAGAGAGAGAGAGAGAGAGAGAGAGAGAGAGTAATAGAGAGAGAGAGAGTAATAGGGACGTAAACATCCTTCTAATATATTCATAGGAGTAGTTAGCATAAGGTGGGCCTGGATAGAAGTTCAGATTATACAGATATTACGTATTATTCATTCGATTTAGATAAGCTATATAATGTTGCTTCATCTTACATATACTTTAAGTCCTTGTTTGTTCAGTTAACACTATCTGGTCCGACGTCCTGGCGGTTATTATGGTATTCAATTGTATTGTTATTGAACATTTTGCCTGCCTTTGCCATTTTCGAGCAATTTATTTTAGTTTGACCCCTAGGCTCTCTCTCTCTCTCTCTCTCTCTCTCTCTCTCTCTCTCTCTCAGATTTCCTTCAAACTAAAAAAAATCCCACTCTGACCCCCTTTAAGGTAAATTGTAAATTTTTCGTCAGGAGAATGTCTCGGCCGAGGCTGATTTATTCTAAGTTAAAGGCTCGCTATGGCTCGTGCAGAAAAGGAAATTGACACCAGACTGGGTATATGAAAGTCGGAGGGTTAATTGAGACACTATTTACCCTTATAATTGCCACAGCTCCTTCTTAAACTGTATACAGTCGTCTAATGATAGCCTGAATAAACTGTCAAATTCCGTCATGATCTTTAAAGGGTTAATAATATGCCACAATCAACTTCCATTCACAAAAACCTGTACATGGAGTCACAAACAACAGCCATTCACTACAAATGCCTTTATATAGTCTCTCAATGAACACCCAATCGCTACCATGCTCCAGTATGACGTCACAAGGTACAGCCAATGAGCACCCAGAGCCGGCATGAATCACCCCTAGAGCCAGCCAATGGGAGGCCTCCAGTGACGTCACGGGCCGCCCCCCAATCAATAAGAGGCGCTGGTGTGACGTAGTGGCCCGGTAGTACATAGGTGGTGGACAAGGGCAGCCATTTTGTAGTTTTATGTTATTATGATTTTTTTATTAAATTTGGATTAATTTCACGATGATATGACTAATTAGGCATCTCGATCTCTCCCAAAATGCGTGTTCCATCGATTACAACACTGAGCTATGAGAACCAGTTGGAAGTTTTCGATCCTTATTCAGTAGAAACACTAAGACCCATTTATCGAAGTAATTAAAATACCAAATAGTTATGGTTATAAACATATTTGTATGCCTCAAAAATGAGTATAACATTCAAGCATCCAGCCTGGAAGTTAAAGGGGAAGGGGTGAGGGGTTGTGGATCCCCTGCTCCCTCATGTTTAGCCCTATTATTGTGTATATTTTAAGACGTTCACCCCATTACTTTGGCGATTTCAAGACCTTCGTACCATTTAGCTGTTGATTATTAATTCCTAGCGAGCGATAGTGAGGCTGCAATGTAGGAGGAATCAGCCCTCGGCGGGGGTAGGTTACTACCAAAGATGCACACGTTTATTTTAAAGGAATGTCTTTTATAAGTTTGATGTGGGTCTAGGGAGCAAACTAAAACCCTCCCTTTAACAGTAGCCTTTTATGTCTACATTTTGTGCCATACATCTGTTCTGGCTGGATCATAGTTCCTTCCTAAGCTGTAAATAGTTCCACAGTGGAGCAGTTGGAGAAGAGCATAACCAGTATTTCGCGCACGCTGCAATGTACAATATAGTCTCTCTTTAAGGGACCATCTCGCTTTTTTTTTTTTTCTCTCCGTCTCTCTTTGGCTTGTATCATTTCGGCCCCATTCAGCCTACTGTTTTAAGACGTTTACCCCCATCCAGGTGTCAATATTTTCCTGGCGAGCGGTAGCAAGCCAGCATATACAGTATATATTTTTGTTTTTACAGCAAGCTAAATTTGTACATTTTTCGATAGAAAAATGTCTCCGGCGAAACCGGATTTCTCAATACAATACTGGCTCGCTATCGCTCGCCAGGAAGAAATCGACACCTGGATGGGGATAAACGTCTTAAAATAGTTGGCTGAATGGGGCCGAATGGATACAAGCCAGAGAGAGAGAAAAAAAAGCAGGTGACCCGCCTTAAATGAATCTCCTTGTAATGGACCACATAGTCTTTAGTCTTCTTTGTTAATCTTCATATCTCTAAATATTTCTGTATATCTATTTTTGTATATCTATCCATCATCATTGGGGACGTTTCATTAAGTATAAATAGGATTCCGACATTTTAGGGTTTTCTATCTATCTATTTATCTATCTATCTATCTATCTATCTATCTATCTATTTACTCAGGCCCAATCCCCACTTTTCCTATTGGTTTTTTCTTTTCTTTTTAGGTTTTTACAATTCACTAATTAGACAGTTGTGTGCATATTGATATGTTTATTTAGTAATTAATTCAAGTTGTCAGTGTGAATCAGTAGTCTATTTTTCACGCTAACAAAGGAAATATTCATAACTTTAAAGTATAGTATTTTCGTCTCTATATTGTTAGGAATTATCCTGATTATTTTACCTGTTGTGGCTATTGTGTTCAGGTTATGAGAAACGGTATGTTTAATTATGTGCATTTGTTTAGTTCAGAAATATAGTAGTTATTAGTTTGTTACTACTAAGGATATGAGCTACATGAGAGTCGTGGCTATAGGTTGACCATTACAAGATCAGGACGCTTTTTTTACAATATATCCTGGCTATTATTAGACGATTTTATGCAGATTAGAAAGGGTATGTGGACGTGAGAGGGTTAATTGAGATAGGCTTTACCCTTTTCCTTCCCACAGATCCTTCCTAAGCCGTATATACAGAATCGTCTAATGATACCCAGAATAAACTGTCAAAATGCGTCATATTCTTCAAAGGGTTAATTAATTCACCTTTCGGACCAGGTGTTTCAGTCCCCACTAATGATAATAAGACCGGTATCACACGAGCACTTTTTCCCTCAACATTTATCCTCAACACTGGTCTGGCAGCTTATGAAGTCAACATTTAATATATTTGTGTCGCTTACATTCATCTACCATCAGTCCTAGTTTCCGATACCAGTGCAAAATATTGGCAGAAATGTTGACCATCGAATGTTGACTATACAAACTCTCGTGTGATACCGGCTTAAGAGGCATTGAAGTAACATGTAGGTTATATAAATGTGTGTTATACTGATGAAACAACATATAGAGAACTCGGTATTAATTATCGTAAGAATATAAATTAGTCTATCGAGAAAATGAAAAACACACACACACTCTCTCTCTCTCTTCCATTAAATTAACTTTTCAAAAAAAACATCCGAGACCCCAATATGGCGATATGTGAAAAGTTGCCCGATATCTGTGTACTAAAGTAGCTGTTATGACGTAGCAACCACCAGCCAATGGGAGAGCAGCCCCTCGTGACGTCACACACAGGCAGCCAATGGGAGGTGTCTTCTCGATGACGTCACACAGGTAGCCAATAGCAGACGGGCTCTATATGACGTCACAGGCTGCCAATCGATAGGAGACCTGAACGTGACATCACTTTGAATTGCCGATCTCAAATTCACTGTGTTTCCCTAAAAGGCGGGGGGGGGGGGGCCTGGTAGTTTTTTATGGCCCCCTTTCTCCATCATGTTTACTCCCAATAGTTTCAGATTTTACGACATCCGGCCTATTAGTTTGGCGATTTTAAGACCTTTCGCCCCATTTCTTTGTCAATAGTAAGATTTTTCGTGTTACTTAGGAGTTGATTTTATCCTGACGAACGATAGCGAGTTTGTTTTTTCAGAGGAAGCGGCCTTCGGCCGGGACATTTTCTATCGAAAAATGTACACATTTATCTCGACAGGGGGTCTACGGGGTGTTTTTTGTTTTAAGCTTGATAGAGATCTAGCGAGGAAACTAGAAAATAAATACATAAACAAATAAATACATGTACCAACCAATAAACCCTGACCCCCTTAGCCTAACTTATTCTGGTCAGGACTTCCTCGTTCGGTTGTGTAGGAAGTATATGAGAGACCTTTCTGAAATACTAACGTTTTACTGGCAATCCATCCACTATCTGATTTTAGATAAGTGTAGTTTTTTTTCCATGTAGGCTACTGTATATGGAGTAATTTTTTTTTTTTTTTTTTTTTTTTTGTATGTGTATGGAGGAGACAATAGGCAAAGCTGCTCGCAACAAGTGCCTCCCACAAAGTTGAAACGGTGAGCGAGCCATCATAATATGAACGGTGTTGTCCATATTATGTCGAACAGATACACAGGACTTTAAGAGTTGCTATGGGAAAGATGAATGTATTATAGCACATTATCATAGCTCGCATAATAGTACATGTAATATCGTATAGCACATAACACATTATAGTACATATCATAACACATATCGTAGAACACATAACAAAGCTTTTAGTTTAGTGTAGTAGAAGTAACTATAGATACTAATCCTACATAATTATATTTTAACCATATGTAACAAGTATCTAACTTGAGGGGGTAGTGCTTGGTTTTTGGTCTATATTATTATGTATATTTCTGTATTATTTTTAGTATATTTCTGAGTTTCCTCGATAGACCTTCATCAAGCTTAAACAAATTCCTGCTTTCCCTTTCAACATATATTTGTATATTTTTCGGTAGGAAAATGTCCCGGCCAAAGGCCGGTTCTTTAAAATACAGGATCACTATCGGTCGCCAGGGAAATATCGACACCTAAATGGCACGAAAGGTCTTAACATTGACAACGAAATATGGCGAAAGGTGTGAAAATCGCCAAAATATTGGGCCAACCGTCTTAAAATCCCAAAACTAATGGGGCTAAACACGAGGGAGAAAAGGATCCAGAAAAACAAGCACTACCCCCTTAAACGCATATTGGATCTTGAAAGGGTTAAAGAAAACGGACTATGCTTCAGCCCCCCGCGCTAATTTGTTCGTTTTCTTTATCACCCCTTGCTATCAACCTCTTAAGGTTCACTTTTTGGGCGATTTTTGCATGTATTCATTATTTTTCTAGTTTCCTCCCTAGACTTCCATCAAATTAAAAAAAAAAGAAACATCCATTAGATCCCCCTTCGTCGTCGTCCTAGATTAATTTGTACATTTTTCGGTAGAAAAATGTACCGGCCGAAGGCCGGTTCTTTCAACATTACAGGCTCACTATCGTTTGCCAGGGAAAAAATCGACACCTAAATAGCACAAAAGGTCTAAATATTGACGAAGAAATGGGGCGAAAGGTCTTATAATCGACTAACTAATGGGGCAAACATCTTAACATCTGAAAACTAATGGGGCTAAACATGAGGGAGAAAGTGGTCCAGAAAACCGGCCCATGTCCCCTTAACGGATATTCTGACATTACACCCAGCTAAGCAATTACCAGCATAGGAGGTTTTAAGTGATTTTTTATATTTTGTATTTGTTATGACTATTATTTGTTATGTTTTGTATTTGTTATGACTATTATTTGTTATATTTTGTATTTGTTATGACTATTATTTGTTATGTTTTGTATTTGTTATGACTATTATTTGTTATATTTTGTATTTGTTATGACTATTATTTTGTTTAGTTTGCTCCCGAGACCTTCATCAAGCTTCAAAAAATACCCCCACGACCCTCCTTCGAGATAAATTTGTGCATTTTTCGGTAGAAAAATGTCCCGGCCGATGGCCTCTATATCGAATATCCTGACATTGCAACCAGCTCGGCAATTAAAAGTATACAATTTCATGACGTCACTTAAGGGGATGGTTTTAAGTTATTTGTCAAACTTGGTATTTTTGTTATTAGTATTATATTTTTTAGTTTGCTCCCTAAACCTTCATCAAGCTTAAAAAATAGCCCCAAGACCCCCCTGCGAGATAAATTTGTGAATTTTTTTATCGGTAGAAATATGCCCTGGTTAAAGGCCAGGAAAAATTGACACGTAAATTGCACGGAAGGTCTTACAATCGCCAAATTAATGGGGTGAATGTCTTAATATCTCAAAACTAATAGGGTTAAGCATGAAAATCACCAATATATGACGTCACTACCAACTAAGCAATCACAAGCCTCAGTTTCCATGACGTCACATCAACCAACCAATCACCGCCAGTATCCCCCGTGACGTCACAAAATCCCCCCTAAACCTCCTGGATTAGCCCCGGGGCCCGAAAGTTTAGGGGACGTTTGTTTGCAATTTGGGGCGCGAAACTCCGGCTGTATCAGGGAGGAGGGCTGACGAAGAGAGGGAGAAATGAGAGTTGGTCAGATTAATAAGATTGGAGGAAAGTTGGGGGGAGAGAGAGAGAGAGAGAGAGAGAGAGAGAGAGAGAGAGAGAGAGAGAGAGAGAGAGAGAGAGAGAGAGAGAGAGAGAGAGAGAGAGAGAGTGAGTACAATGGAAAACGTGCAACAGCAGACTTCTTCATCTTTACGAGGCTGCTTGTAACTTTATTTACCTAGCCTATGTTGAAGAGAGAGAGAGAGAGAGAGAGTGTGTGTGAGTGAGAGAAAGAGTATTATGTATGAATGTATAGAATTATGCATGTGCTTCAATAAATTACAAATCATATTTTGAATAGAAAAGCGAGATATATTGTGTGCGGATGCTGTATAGTATGTGGAAGAATAGCTTTGGCAGAGAGAGAGTGAGTGAGAGATAGAGAGAGAGTAATAGTGACTGTGAGAGTGAGTGTGTGTGTGTGTGAGTGGTTGGATGAATTATTACTATCATTCTTTTCTCTGACGTTTTCCATAATTGTCGAAATCATGATACAATTACGTTCCTCTTTCATCGCAGTCAACGAAATTAAAATACCATCGGTATCGGACGAATTATATTACATAGTGTGTGTGTGGTTTCTTGTAATATAGTAATGGATTTTTGTATATAGAGACGAAGAGGAGGAGGGTTTACAGGGGATATGGATATATAGATAGATGGATGGATAGATAGATAGATAGATAGATAGATAGATAGATAGATTGAGATTATATATCGATAGATAGAGAGATAGACATATAATTTCATAATTATATATAAATACGATGCGCACTAATAAGAAAATTATATATACAAAATATATTATGGAGAGAGAAGGAAATAAGGAAATAAGGTTTATAATTATTGAGAGAGAAGGAAATAAGGTTTATAATTATTGTACTGTATAATTTGCTAAAACACAATCTGGGTGTTTTTTTGGGTGTAAACATTTATACAATTATATCTAGTTGCTGGTTCAATGTCTACCAGCATATATGCTTGTGTGTGTGTGTGTGTGTGTGTGTGTGTGTGTGTGTGTGTGTTATGAGTGAATACGCATTGAACTATGAAAATAGATGTGCAAATAACTCGTATGCTAACTGTTCAGTCGAAAGCACACACACAAACACCCACACACACACACACACACACACACACACACACACACACACACACACACACACACACACACATCCGTATATATCATGCTGCCAAACAAAATTACCCAGCAACTAGAAATAATATACTTTTTGTACCGCTAACACATTATTATGTTTTACCTCTCTCTCTCTCTCTCTCTCTCTCTCTCTCTCTCTCTCTCTCTCTCTCTCTCTCTCTCTCTCTCTCTCTCTCTCTCTCTCTCTCTCTTAAACATATCCTTGTAAATGCATATCGAACATTGCTTACCACACATATAAACACACACACACACACTCTCTCTCTCTCTCTCTCAACCAATCAAGGTAGCCAGCTTAAGGTTCCGTGGGGCAAGAAGGACCTACCCAATATAGGTATTACTAACTTTCTTATTGAGGTGGCCAGAGAGAGAGAGAGAGAGAGACGGGGGGGTTGAGAGAGTGATTTAGTGAATGAGAAATAATACAAGGAAATTGATAGTTTTGAGAGAGAATTTGAATAAGAGAGAGATAAAATGTGATATATATATATTTCTAATCTCTCAGTGGGGTTCGAACCGCTGACCGTCAGGACGATAGCCGACGCTTTAATCAACTACACCACTAAAGCGTCGGCTATCGTCCTGACGGTCGGCGGTTCGAACCCCACTGAGAGATTAGACACATTAGACCATAATCCTGCGTTAATCCATAATCCTGCGTTAATCTCTAACCGTTTTGGTAAGATGATCCTCAGGGTATTAGAGTGTGAAGCCTATAATTGGGCTTTGTAATGAATTGGGGTTGTGTGGGACAGGGATCTGCCTTGCTTAGGCCAATCGGCTTTCTGCAGACTCCCATTTTCTTATGTTCTTATGTTCTTATTTAGTGGCTCACGTTTATTTGTGATATATACTCAATATATATATATATATATATATATATACCGGTATATATATATATTTTTTTTTCTATGTGATTGAGGGAGGCAAAAGGCATTACTGCCTATAGCGAGTGCCTCCCCCATAGTTGAAAGAGTGACAGGGCCAAAATCAAGGGACGTTCGAGCCAAAATGCCTGGACACACGGAGTTTGAAGCAATTTAAGTCATAGGAAGAGGGAAAGACTGATTCTGGGAGAGAGTTCCGGAGCTCAGCTGTTGAGTAGAAGAAAGTTTGAGAGTAACGTTTCACTCTTGGGTTGGAGAGTTGCACAGAGTAGGGGTGGGATTGAGTTGCAAGACGGGTACCACGTGCCCTACGTAAAGGAGGTGGTATGCACTGGGATAGCTCTGAGGAACACTGATTATTATAGTAGCGATAGAATAGCGAGAGAGATGCAACATTGCGGTGGAGAGAGAGAGATTGCAGAGAGTTGGTGAGTGGATGGGAGTTAATGATACGAAAGGCCTTCCTTTCAACTTTGTCTAGGAGAGCGGTGTGAGAGGAACCTCCCCACACATGTGAACAATACTCAATACAAGGGCGCACTATGCCCCTGTACAGAGCAAGAAGCTGTGCTGGGGAAAAGAACCCCCTGAGGCGGTTGAGCACACCCAGCTTCTGGGAGGCTGCCTTAGCAAGACTGGTAATATGGTCCTTCCAAATGAGAGCAGAAGAAAAAGAGACACCAAGAATATTGAGAGAAGATGAAGGGTTGATTTTTGTATTGTTGAAGAATAAGGGATAGTCCGCTGGGAGATCCTGACGGGTAGATAGATGGAGAAATTTGGTTTTGGAAGCATTAAAGTTAACAAGGTTTTCTCTGCCCCAATTGGAAATAGTATTTAGATCAGAATTTAAGAGTTCTATGGCTTCATTACGTTTGTCGTTGAGGAATTGCTGGCTGGGGCGTTCTGAAAAACTAATGGAGTAGTGTAAGGTTGAGTCGTCTGCGTATGAATCGATGGGAATTAAGGTACAGTTAAGGAGATCATTTATATATATATATATATATATATATATATATATATATATATATATATATATATATATAATATATATATATATATATATATATAATGTGTGTGTGTGTGTGTGTGTGTGTGTGTGTGTGTGAAAAGTCGTCAGTGTTTCTGGATGAACTGTACTGTATATATTAAACTTTGTAATCGGTCACTCACTTATATAATCTCTCAGGCTATTTCCAGTACTCCTAAGCTTAGCCAGTAATGCACACAAATACCCTCCCACACATATTACACTTACACACACACACACAGTCATACATCACTTACACACACATACAGTCATATATCTCTTACACACACACTTACACACACACACGCAGTCATACATCACTTACACACACACACACTCATACATCACTTACACACACATACGCAGTCATACATCACTTACACACACACACACACACAGTCATACATCACTTACACACACAGTCATACATCACTTACACACACACACACACACAGTCATACATCACTTACACACACACACAGTCATACATCACTTACACACACACACACACACAGTCATACATCACTTGCACACCCGCACAGTCATACATCATTTACACACACACACACACAGTCATACATCACTTACACACACACACACACAGTCATACACCACTTGCACACCCACACACAGTCATACATCACTTGCACACACACAGTCATACATCACTTACACACACACACACAGTCATACATCACTTACACACACACACACACACAGTCATACATCACTTGCACACACACACACACACAGTCATACATCACTTGCACACACACACAGTCATACACCACTTGTACACACACACACACACAGTCATACATCACTTACACACACACACACACACAGTCATACATCACTTGCACACACACACACACACACAGTCATACATCACTTGTACACACATACACACACACACAGTGTCACACACACACACACACACACACACACACACACACACACACACACACACACACACACACTCACTCATCTACTCATCCACACATCCGTATTACGTAAACACGATCTTAATAAACCCTCTTAGTAAAATAGGTCCTTCTTAAACTGCATAAAATCATCGAATGTTAGCCAGAATCAAAGGTAAAGAGACGTCATGGTGCTGAAGGGGTTAAGCTGCATGAAATCGTCAAATCATAGCTAAAATAAAGCGTAAGAAC
Organism: Paralithodes platypus; assembly: GCA_032716605.1. Taxonomy (NCBI): domain Eukaryota; kingdom Metazoa; phylum Arthropoda; class Malacostraca; order Decapoda; family Lithodidae; genus Paralithodes; species Paralithodes platypus. Next base: position 46,620,839 of record CM064488.1, on the reverse strand, counting down.
TCGTTAATCTTACTGAAGGGGTTAAGAGAGCTAAAATAATTTCTCCCGCTCGGTCTCCAGGGCTGCTGAGAACATAAGAATCCCCCCTCACCCCCTCTCCCCCCCTACCCTCCATCTCAACCCCCTTCTCCTCCCTCTTTCTTCTGCTCATACCTCCCTCCGCCCCCCTGTCTCTCATAGCCCCTTTCCCTCTCCCCCTCCCTCTCTCCTCCCCCCTTCCCTTCCCTCTCCCCCTCCCCTTCCCTCTCATACCTCCCCTTCCCTCTCACCCCCTCTCCCTTCTCTCATACTTCCTTCCCTCTCAAACCCCCTCTCCCTATCTCGTTCCTCTTTCCCTCTCAACCCTTCTCTCTCCTCCTTCTCATACCCCCTTCCCCCATCTCCCTCCTCTCATCCCCCACCCCCCTCCATCTCCCTCCTCTCATCCCCTCTTCCCCCCTCCATCTCCTTCCTCTCATCCCCCCTCCCTCCACCCTCCTCCTCCTGCCCCTCTTATGAGAATATGCGCCTGCCTCCTTCAACCCCCTCCCCCTTTTTTCCAGATTCCCTCGCCCCCCACCCCCCTCTTTCTCAACCACCTGCTCCCTCCTCACCCCACCCATCTGAACCACCTGCGACTCGTACTTTCCACCTTACTATCACCTTTCATCCCCATACTATCCACCTTACTATATCCTTCTATCCCCATACTATCCACCTTACTATTACCTGTCATCCCCATACTATCCACCTTACTATCACCTTTCATCCCCATACTATCCACCTTACTATATCCTTCTATCCCCATACTATCCACCTTACTATCACCTGTCATCCCCATACTATCCACCTTACTATCACCTTTCATCCCCATACTATCCATCGTACTATCACCTTTCATGCCCATGCTATCCACCGTACTATCACCTTCCATCCCCACACTATCCACCGTACTATCACCTTCCATCCCCATACTATCCACCTTACTATCACCTTTCATGCCCATGCTATCCACCGTACTATCACCTTCCATCCCCATACTATCCACCTTACTATCACCTTCCATCCCCATACTATCCACCTTACTATCACCTTTAATCACCATACTATCCACCTTACTATCCCCTTCCATCCCCATACTATCCACCTTACTATCACCTTCCATCCCCATACTATCCACCTTACTATCACCTTTCATGCCCATGCTATCCACCGTACTATCACCTTTCATGCCCATGCTATCCACCGTACTATCACCTTTCATGCCCATGCTATCCACCGTACTATCACCTTCCATCTCAATACTATCCACCTTACTATCACCTGTCATCCCCATACTATCCACCTTACTATCACCTTTCTTGCCCATACTATCCACCGTACTATCACCTTCCATCCCCACACTATCCACCGTACTATCACCTTCCATCCCCATACTATCCACCTTACTATCACCTTTCATGCCCATGCTATCCACCGTACTATCACCTTCCATCTCAATACTATCCACCTTACTATCACCTGCCATCCCCATACTATCCACCTTACTATCACCTTTCATGCCCATGCTATTCACCGTACTATCACCTTTCATGCCCATGCTATCCACCGTACTATCACCTTCCATCCCCACACTATCCACCGTACTATCACCTTCCATCCCCATACTATCCACCTTACTATCACCTTTCATGCCCATGCTATCCACCGTACTATCACCTTTCATGCCCATTCTATCCACCGTACTATCACCTTCCATCTCAATACTATCCACCTTACTATCACCTGTCATCCCTATACTATCCACCTTACTATCACCTTTCATGCCCATGCTATCCACCGTACTATCACTTTTCATGCCCATGCTATCCACCGTACTATCACCTTCCATCCCCACACTATCCACCGTACTATCACCTTCCATCCCCATACTATCCACCTTACTATCACCTTTCATGCCCATGCTATCCACCGTACTATCACCTTCCATCCCCACACTATCCACCGTACTATCACCTTCCATCCTCATACTATCCACCGTACTATCACCTTTCATGCCCATGCTATCCACCGTACTATCACCTTTCATGCCCATGCTATCCACCGTACTATCACCTTCCATCCCCACACTATCCAGCTTACTATCACCTTCCATCCCCACACTATCCACCTTACTATCACCTTCCATCCCCACACTATCCACCTTACTATCACCTTCCATCCCCACACTATCCACCTTACTATCACCTTCCATCCCCATACTATCCACCTTACTATCACCTTCCATCCCCACACTATCCACCTTACTATCACCTTCCATCCCCATACTATCCACCGTACTATCACCTTCCATCCCCACACTATCCACCTTACTATCACCTTCCATCCCCATACTATCCACCTTACTATCACCTTTCATGCCCATGCTATCCACCGTACTATCACCTTTCATGCCCATGCTATCCACCGTACTATCACCTTCCATCTCAATACTATCCACCTTACTATCACCTTTCATGCCCATGCTATCCACCTTACTATCACCTGTCATGCCCATGCTATCCACCGTACTATCACCTTTCATGCCCATGCTATCCACCTTACTATCACCTTTCATGCCCATGCTATCCACCTTACTATCACCTGTCATGCCCATGCTATCCACCGTACTATCACCTTCCATCTCAATACTATCCACCTTACTATTACCTTTCATCTCGATACTATCAGCCTATCCACCTTACTATTACCTTCCATCCCCATACTATCCATCTATCCACCTTACTATTACCTTTCATCCCCATACTATCCATCTATCCACCTTACTATTACCTTTCATCCCCATACTATCCATCTATCCACCTTACTATTACCTTTCATCCCCATACTATCCATCTATCCACCTTACTATTACCTTTCATCCCCATACTATCCATCTATCCACCTTACTATTACCTTTCATCCCCATACTATGTACCTATCCACCTTACTACCCTGTCTGTCCCTCATATATCCCTTCCACCCCTTCTTCTACGTCACCCCCCCCCCCCATCCCAAAACACCTTCCCTCACATCGCCTTTCCATTTCACATAATCCCTGCCACCCCCCTCCTCTGCCCCTCCCCCTTCCTTCCTTCCTTCCCTCTTACCCCCTTCCATCGCCTTTCCATTTCACATAATCCCTGCCACCCCCTTCCCTCCCCTCCCCCCTCTCAACGCCTTCCCATTTCACATAATTCCTGACACTCCTGTCTCCTCTGCCACTTCCCTCCCCCTTCCTTCTCTTCCCTCCCCCTCCCCCCTCCCAACACCTTCCCATTTCACATAATCCCTGCCACCCGCCTTCTCCTCTGCCCCTCCCCCTTCTCTCCTTCCCCCCCTCCCCCTTTCTCCAGTTTATGAATACGCTTATTGTGCCCCGGATAAAGACCGAGCTACCTGGGTCCATTTTAATCACGGACTTTTGGGGGCTCCGGCAGGTGACGTCACAGGTGCTGGATTTAACCCCTTTTGTACCGGGAGACGTCTTTCGAATTTTTTTCTAGCTATATTTAGACAATTTTATACAGTTTAAGAAGGATCTGAGGGGGTAAAAAGGGTGAAGTGAGATTGTTCGAACTTGTTAATTGCTGGAGGCTCTTTTTAAACTGGATCAAATCGTGTAATGGTAGCCAGAATTTTGTCAAAAGAATGTCGCAGGTACACTATAAAAGGGTGACCGGTCAACTCAACCAGTAGACCATTTCAACCAGTAGTTCTCAACCAGTACCAAATCAACCAATACGGTTAGGTTAGGTTAGGTTAGTACTATATTTTGGCACTGGTTTGGTTGGTCTTGGTTGATTTGGCACTGGTTGAGAGCTAATGGTTGAAATGGTCTACTGGTTGAGATGACATGGAACCCTATAAAAGGGGTGAAGGAGGGCGACACATGGCCGCTATTTCAGGCATTTTTTTCTTTCTCGGGAATTGAGAACTTTTATGGCAACTTCTAAATAATTGTGTGTAGGAATTCGGTTTCCTATAAAAAACACTAGGAAAATTTATATATTTAACTTGTACGGTAGCGCTAGTAAGTCATGTCTCAGCTGTCATTACACTTGGTTTGGCTTAATGTCTGCCAGATGTTGAGTAGGGTGGGTAAGTGTAGGCCCACCGTACTCAAAGTGGATCTGGTGGGCGCATTTTTAATTTGAAGGGGCTCTTGGTAGGTGTTTATCTATCTATCTAGCTATCTCTATCTATCTCTCTCTATCTATCTATCTATCAAAATGACACCCGAGAGTGGTCAGCCGAACAAAATACTGTAATCCGGTACAAACCTCAATATTGTGAAGCAGTTGTGTTTAACCAAGGAGTCCCGCTTTCGAATCCAGGCGGAGGAGATGTGGGGGCAGTTTCTTGATCTCTTGGCAGTGAAATAGATCAGTGCCAGGGTTAATTGGATCTGTTCCCTCATCCTTAACCCCTTCAGCACCATGACGCCTTTTTACCTTTGATTATGGCTACAAAATTAGATGATTTTATGCAGTTTCAGAAGGACCTATGTTTTGAAGAGGGTTTAGTGAGATCGTATTGACCCATTTGAGTCGTAGAGGTAGATTACAAACTAAAGATAATCGTCTAATGGTAACCAGAATATGATGAAAATTACGTTATGGGTGTGAAGAGGTTAACAAAAAATATATAAATTAAACAAAGCAATAATAATAATAATAATAATAATAATAATAATAATAATAATAATAAAAATAATAAAACAAATACAATAAAATAAAATCCTTAACGTACACAAAAATAAAAAAGATGAATAAATAATAAATAAATACCGGTAATAAAACCAATCATTAAGGGGAGGTTTTTAGTGGGTTTCCTAGACTTCCATCAAGCTTGAAATTACACTCCCTTGACCCCCTTTCAAGATAAATTTGTACATTTTTCGGTAGAAAAATGTCCCGGCCGACGGCCGGTTCCTCATAAATTACAGGCTCGCTATCGCTCGCCAGGAAAAAATCGACACCTAAATGGGACGAAAGGTCTTAAAAGTGACATACATGGGGTGAAAGTTATTAAAATCGCCAAACTAATGGGGCGAACGTCTTAAAATCTCAAAAGCAATAGGGCTAAACATGAGGGAGAAAGGGGTAAAGAAAAAAATCCCTCATGTGGAAATCTCCCCTTAACGGGTTTATTTCCTTGTCTCACACCTTCGCACATCATACCGCCCTAGAACAGTCCTCTTAAAGTCCCCCCTATTGTACTGATCCGTATGACGTCACGCTGGAAGGGGCCAATCAGAGGAGGAGGAGGCCGTATTGACTCGATCCAAACAGCAGCGGCAGCAAACAACACGAGGCCGATTTAAAGAGGCCGTGTTTTGAATTAGCCTCGTTAATATCCGGTGTGTGTGTGTGTGTGTGTGTGTGTGTTTGTGTGTGTGTGTGTGTGATTACCAGGAGGGGGGGATGGGGGTAACTGGGGGGAGGGAGTTGGGGGGGGGGGGGGCATTATTAAGACACATACGGATCTTAATCAGTGAGGCGGTGATTGATGGAGAAAGTAGTTGCATTGGAATTAAATTATCTCTCTCTCTCTCTCTCTCTCTCTCTCTCTCTCTCTCTCTCTCTCTCTCTCTCTCTCTCTCATTCATTATTGACGTATATACTACATATATCTAACTCATCTATCTATATATCGATCTATATATATATATTTATCTATCTGTCTATATATATCTATCCATCAAAGTATCTATCTATCTTTCTGTCTTTCTATCTATCTATCTATGTATCTATCGATCTAACTATCTATGTATTTATCTATCTAACTATCTATCTATCGATCTATCTATCTATCTACCTGTTTATCTATCTATCTATCTATCTATCTCTATCTCTATCTATCTATATATCTAGAGAGACAGGCATCATTGACATTATATATTGGTTTTCATTTGTGTCGTATATTTGCCATTCATATCATTATTCACCATGGGGGCTTCATTTCATATCATTAATATTAAATACTAATCAATTACGTCCCGCAGCCTGGCAATCATTTCCCGTTAGGCAAGATATATACATTTATTTATTATTATTATTATTATTATTATTATTATTATTATTATTATTATTATTAGCAGTAGTAGTAGTAGCAGTAGTAGTAGTAGTAGTAGTATTAGTAGTAGTAGCAGTAGTAGTAGTAGTAGTAGTATTTTATTATTATTATTATTTTGTTTCAATTGCCATTATATCTGGGATTACCACGGGCGGTTACCTATATTGGTTTTAACCCTATTTGGTTCGAGGAAGGTCTTTTTGGATCTCTATTACTTCGCTTAAGCTTAGAAGGGCCCTATGGGAGTCGAAATGATGATTCAGATAGTTTAATTCAGATAGGCTTTAATCCCTTCTGTACCGGCGACGTCTCTTCAATTATATTCTAGCTATATTTAGACGATTTTGTGCAATTTAAGAAGTATCTTTGGTAGTTAAAACTGGTTGATTGAGATAGTTCGAACCTTGTACTTGCTAAAGATCCTTCCTAAACTGAATAAAATCGATTAGTAGTAGCCAGGATATAGTGAAAAGGATGTCCACGGTACAGGAAGGGGTTATCCGTAGATGTCCTTCCTAAGCTGTATGAAATCGTGGTGTGATAGCCAGGATAGATGAAGGCTGCGTGTTCCTGTACTGCAAGGGTTAGTGTGTAGCTATTGCTTAGTCATGGTGCCTGGTTAACCTCATCACAAGTTAGATTAAGGGGGCCCACCTAGCTTAGTCTTTCTCTCTCTCTTGGTTGTATCCATTCGGCCCCATTCAGCCTACTATTTTATGACGTTTATCCCCATCCAGGTTTGGAATTTTTCCTGGCGAGCGGTAGCGAGCCAGCATATACTTTTAAACGTTTTTGACAGCAGGCTAAATTTGTACATTTTTCGATAAGAAAAATGTATCCGGCAAAGCCGGATTTCTCCATGCAATTCTGGCTCGCTATCGCTCGCCAGGAAGAAATCGACACCGGGATGGGGATACATGTCTTAAAACAGTAGGCTGAATGGGGCCGAATGGATATAAGCCAGAGAAAGAGAGAAAAGGGGAGAACAAAAAAGCAGGTCACCCCTCTTAAAATCCCAGGAAACTCTAGTTTTTATTACATTACATTCGTCGATATATCAGCATTTCCATATTCATAAGACAAGTTTGTGTGTTTGCATTGACTTGTATTACGTTAATGGGTATAAATGACCTTGTTAGCTATAGTGTACACTTGATGTAGATATGATATGAACAACACAAACATCACCAAACTCTTAAAGGTAGTGTGACATAGACGTAGGCTTGCTGTTCTGTACCTGTATTACGAATACATGTCTTATACTGAATATTAATGTAATATTGAAATACATTGAAACAATCATCTGGTATAGAATGATCTGGCTTCGTTGATATGTAGATTCAATTAACATTTTATGAGTTGCTAAAAAATGTACATGGACTTGGATCGACTAGGACATTTTATTTTATTTTGACTCGTATAGGTTGCATATATTATATACATTATTTTGACTCGTATAGGTTGCATATATTATATACATTATTTTGACTCGTATAGGTTGCATGTATTATATACATTATAATTTGACGTAGCGAATAAAGTCTTTTAACTTACTTTTACCTAAATTAATCTGGATGTAATATTTTGACTTAGGGTTAAGTTAATATATATTTTAAGGAAAATTATATGTCGACATACTAATAAATGCCCTTCGAATTACAGAATAATTTTGCCAAGAGTAGCAATGACCCATTAATTTTACTTATAGCTATATTATATAATAATATATTTAATATAAGATACAATTATGTGAAGGATATCAATCGACATACAAATAAATGTCCCTTGACTAATTTTTTTTTTTTTTTTTGTGAAATGTAATTGACGTAGAGTAACATTAATTATTGAATTTTACATAAGGTCCCATTGTATATTTATTCAAGTGACATTTACAGTATAATTATGAAACATATCAGTCGACATACCAATATATGCCCCTACAAATTAAGAATAATATTTGCGAAGAGAAATATTGATAGTTTATTATTTAGAAACAGACAAGTAATTATATTTATCTAAGTAATATAATATATTCAGAATATTTGTTGGCAAGACAATGAATGCTCCTCGAACAGTAACTAATTTTGATTAGAGTAACAATTATATATTATTTTGACCACCTAGTAATAAGTGACTATATATATTCAAATGACATTTATATTAAGGATATTAGTCGACGAACAAATTTATACCCATTGACTTAGAACAATTTTACATAGATCTAAGTTACTATAGTTATTTAAGGCAAATTTATTTGAAGGCTGTGAATCAATATACGAGTAAATGACCTACATTTTATAATTAATTTTGTCTAGAGTAACATTGATATGCTATTATTTTGACATAGAGTTAAGTTTATTTATCTAAGTTACGATATTTATTTAAGTGAGATTATGTGACGGCTGTGAGTCTAAGTACGAAATAATTACCCCTGGACTTTCAGAAACTTTTACCTAGAGTATCCATAATATATTATTTAAGTTAAGTTACTATATTATTTAAGTGAGCTAATATGAAAGCGACATATCACTAAATGTGTCCCACTTTTTTATTCTCAACCACAGCCGAAGACTTGAGAGGTCAGTGATCATCGCCACTACTATAGCATGACAGTACCTCCCACCTACCTACCATAACTACCATACGCCTACTACCATAAGTACCATAACCCCTACCATGAACCCTACCGTAAACTCTACCCTAACTACCAAAGCCCTACCATAACCCCTACCATGAAGCCCTGCCATAACCCTATCATAACTACCATGAACCCTACCATAACTACCATTACCCCTAACATAACTACCATAACCCCTACCATAGCCATTCTATAACTACCATAACCCCTCCCATAACTACCATAACCCCTACCATAGCTACCATGAACCCTACCATAATCCTACCATGACCCCTACCATAACCCTTACCATAACCCCTACCATAGCTAACATAACCCCTAATATAACCCCTACCATAACCCCTACCATAACCCTTACCATAACCCCTACCATAACCCTTACCATAACCCTTACCATAACCCTTACCATAACCCTTACCATAATCCCTACCATAACTACCATAACCCATACCATGACCCCTACCATAACCCCTACCATAACTACCATAACCCATACCATAACCCCTACCATAACTACCATAACCCATACCATGACCCCTACCATAACCCCTACCATAACTACCATAACCCATACCATGACCCCTACTATAACCCCTACTATAACCCCTACCATAACCCCTACCATAACCCCTACCATAACCCCTACCATAACCCCTACCATGAACCCTACCATGAACCCTACCATAACCCCTACCATAACCCCTACCATGACCCCTACCATAACTCCTACCATAATTCCTACCATAACCAGTACCATAACCCCTACCATAACCCCTACCATGAACCCTACCATAACCCCTACCATAACCCCTACCATGAACCCTACCATAACCCCTACCATGAACCCTACCATAACCCCTACCATAACCCCTACCATGAACCCTACCATAACCCCTACCATAACCCCTACCATGAACCCTACCATAACCCCTACCATGAAGCCCTGCCATAACCCTACTATCATAACTACTATGAAACCCTACCATAACTACCATTACCCCTAACATAACTACCATAACCCCTACCATAGCCATTCTATAACTACCATAACCCCTCCCATAACTACCATAACCCCTACCATAGCTACCATGAACCCTACCATAATCCTACCATGACCCCTACCATAACCCTTACCATAACCCCTACCATAGCTAACATAACCCCTAATATAACCCCTACCATAACCCCTACCATAACCCTTACCATAACCCCTACCATAACCCTTACCATAACCCTTACCATAACCCTTACCATAACCCTTACCATAATCCCTACCATAACTACCATAACCCATACCATGACCCCTACCATAACCCCTACCATAACTACCATAACCCCTACCATAACCCCTACCATAACCCCTACCATAACTACCATAACCCCTACCATAACCCCTACCATAACCCTTACCATAACCCCTACTATAACCCTTACCATAACCCTTACCACAACCCTTACCATAACCCCTACCATAGCTAACATAACCCCTAATATAACCCCTACCATAACCCCTACCATAACCCTTACCATAACCCCTACCATAACCCTTACCATAACCCTTACCATAACCCTTACCATAACCCTTACCATAATCCCTACTATAACCCTTACCATAACCCTTACCATAACCCTTACCATAACCCCTACTATAACCCTTACCATAACCCTTACCACAACCCCTACCATAACCCATACCATGACCCCTACCATAACCCCTACCATAATTACCATAACCCATACCATGACCCCTACCGTAACCCCTACCATAACTACCATAACCCATACCATGACCCCTACCATAACCCCTACCATAACTACCATAACCCATACCATGACCCCTACTATAACCCCTACTATAACCCCTACCATAACCCCTACCATGAACCCTACCATGAACCCTACCATAACCCCTACCATAACCCCTACCATGACCCCTACCATAACTCCTACCATAACTCCTACCATAATTCCTACCATAACCAGTACCATAACCCCTACTATAACCCCTACCATGAACCCTACCATAACCCCTACCATAACCCCTACCATGAACCCTACCATAACCCCTACCATGAACCCTACCATAACCCCTACCATAACCCCTACCATGACCCCTACCATAACCCCTACCATAACCCCTACCATGAACCCTACCATAACCCCTACCATAACCCCTACCATGACCCCTACTATAACCCCTACCATAACACCTACCATGAACCCTACCATAACCCCTACCATGAACCCTACCATAACCCCTACCATGAACCCTACCATAACCCCTACCATGAACCCTACCATGAACCCTACCATAATCCATACCATGAACCATACCATATCTACCATAACACCTAACATGAAACCGTACCATAACCCCTACCATAACCCCTACCATAACCCCTACCATAATCCCTACCGTAATCCCTACCATGAACCATACCATATCTACCATGAAACCGTACCATAACCCCTATCATAACCCGCCACTACCATCACCTCCTACCACTACCACACTCCTGGAACCACAACTACCATAACTCTACCAACACTACCATCACCTTCTACCCTTACCATCCCTATCACACCCACTACCACACTCCTAGAACCACAACTACCATAAGTGTTCCACCACTACCATCACCTCCTACCCCTACGATCCCAATCACACCCACTACCACACTACTGGAACCACTACTACCATAACTCTATCACCTCCTACCCCTACCATCCCTATCACACACACTACCACACTCCTAAAACCACTACTACCATAACTCTACCACCACTACCATCACCTCCTACCCCTACCATCCCTATCACACACACTACTACACTCCTAAAACCACTACTACCATAACTCTACCACCACCTCCTACCCCTACCATCCCTATCACACACACTACCACACTCCTAAAACCACTACTACCATAACTCTACCACCACTACCATCACCTCCTACCCCTACCATCCCTATCACACACACTACCACACTCCTAAAACCACTACTACCATAACTCTACCACCACCACCAATACCTCTGCCACCACCTAGAACCACAGCCACCAACACTACCACCACCTCTGCCACCACCCTACCAGTTTCCCTCACCCTTAAGTCCCTCCCACCCTCACTATCATTGTCACCCTAACTTTCCCTTGCCCTCTCACCCTATGTTTATTACTTGTATTAACTGTTATCACCCTAAGATCGGGTTCTCATTCGCCTCACCCTTAATTTCTATCATTTTCACCCTGATAAACTAAAAATAATCTCCACTATGTATCACCGTCTCCCTTACAACTCCCTTCACCCTTTCTCGTAGTATGTTCACCCTATTAGTAGTTGCCTTCTGACAGCATTTTATTTCCCTCTTTATTAAGCTTCGAACCCAGCATCAGCCTCACCCTTGTGCATCTGTTCACCCTTTCATCTGTATCTTTATCTATTGTCATTTTCATCTCGCCTCATTCACCCTATCCCACCTCATTCACCCTATCCCAGCCCCGTCACCCATCCAACCTTATTTTCCTGTCACACCATTGTCACCCTATCCAAACTCCCTCACCTTACCCCCATCCCTATCAACAAAACTCCCTCACCCTAGCCCAGCCGCCTCACCCTCATGCCTCTACTTACCTACAGTAGACTAGTACCCAGCTCACCCTAGACTTACTGTATACTACCCTATGCTGCTTCATCCTCACCCTATGCTCCCTACGTCTCTCCCTTTTCACCCTTCTTTACTCACCTTTATCTCATCCTCCTTCAATTTTCACCTTGACTGATCCCATAGTACCCACCCTATCCGAACCAGCCTCATGTTCACCCTCACACCATCCCAATGCCCTCACCCTGCAGCCCCCCCCCCCCCCATCACCCTAGCCCAGCCGCCTCACCCTATCCCAGACCCTACTCACCTAGACTAGTACCCAGCTCACCCTAGACTTACTGTATACCACCCTATGCTGCTTCACCCTCACCCTATGCTCCCTACGTCTCTCCCTTTCACCCTTTTGAGTTGATTGATTTATTTTCTCACCATTCTAGCATTTATGGCCCTCTAATCGGATCATTAATCCCTTCTTTACCGGCGTCGTATTTTTCTATTTGATGTCAGCTACATTTAGACAATTTTATTCAGCTTAGGAAGGATATGTGGTAACTAAAAGGAGTAATTAAAAGTGTGTAGCCTTTTAATTGGTAGACGTCCTCCCTAAGTTGAATAGAATTGTCTAAATATAAATTAAATCAAATAAATAATACCTCGTCGGCATAGAAGGGGTTAAGTTTAGTATTTGTTTGTGCTAATCCCAGATGATTTTATCCTGCTTGGATTGGATTTATATGACCCTATTGGTTGTATTGAGATATATTTGGTCATATCATAACAACCATACCTCTGACATAGACTACAGTAGATCTGGACTTGACACGAAAATTGAGCTTTGCAGTAAGGGACCCCAAATTGGAAAACGAGCCGATTTTGGGTCCCTTACAGCAAAGTTCCATTTTCGTGTCCAGTCCAGTTATACTGTAGTCTATGATACGACATATACTGTTCATATTTTATTCCGAGAGATCCTTTCTTAGCTAGATAAAATTGTCTGACTGTATGTAGCACAAGTGAAATGATTTTTTTATTTTGAAAAAGAGGGCATTCAGTATGGTACCCCACTTTTTATTCCTTATTTTGTAGATAATTGAATTCCTTGAACCTCCGAAATACTGAAGACGGTGTTCGTAAATCCCAATTACTTTCCTTATAATTTGCAATCTGTCTAGAAGATAAGATTGCTTTAATAAATTAGTTTCCGTATCTGTTACATGTATTTGCAATCTGGATGAACTAAAACAAGGTTGCTGTAGATTGTGTACATATCTGTGTAATGTAGAATATTTAAATATTTTTCCTGAAATCTATTGTGTTTATTTCACAGTTCGAATATTTCTGTGTTTCTAGTATATAATTAGATTTAATGTTAATTTGAATTATATTTGTGCTATAAAATAATCGATACCTTACCCTCCTCAAAAAAATAATAGTAATAATAATAATCCATATACACTTCTACCATATTCAAATTTCTTCCATTGTAGTTATTTTGTTAGCAGTAGTTACGATAGTACAGTTTAAAACAAAAATTATATGCAAATTTTCCTTCATACTTTTGTGTAAAATAAGTTATCCGTTAGTTTGTCTGTTATGCTTCACTGTTTATAAATTTCTGCTTCTACATATACTTTCCGTTTTAGTGTATTCAAGCTTTTCATTTATAGAGTAAAGGTTGGCTCGTTTTTTTTTTTTTTTTTTTTTTTTCTATGTGATTGAGGGAGAGAAAAGGCATAACTGCCTATAGCGAGTGCCTCCCCCATAGTTGAAAGAGTGACAGGGCCAAAATCAAGGGACGTTCGAGCCAAAATGCCTGGACACACGGAGTTTGAAGCAATTTAAGTCATAGGAAGAGGGAAAGACTGATTCTGGGAGAGAGTTCCAGAGCTCAGCTGTTGAGTAGAAGAAAGTTTGAGAGTAACGTTTCACTCTTGGGTTGGAGAGTTGCACAGAGTAGGGGTGGGATTGAGTTGCAAGACGGGTACCACGTGCCCTACGTAAAGGAGGTGGTATGCACTGGGATAGCTCTGAGGAACACTGATTATTATAGTAGCGATAGAATAGCGAGAGAGATGCAACATTGCGGCGGAGAGAGAGAGATTGCAGAGAGTTGGTGAGTGGACGGGAGTTAATGATACGAAAGGCCTTCCTTTCAACTTTGTCTAGGAGAGCGGTGTGAGAGGAACCTCCCCACACATGTGAACAATACTCAATACAAGGGCGCACTATGCCCCTGTACAGAGCAAGAAGCTGTGCAGGGGAAAAGAACCCCCTAAGGCGGTTGAGCACACCCAGCTTCTGGGAGGCTGCCTTAGCAAGACTGGTAATATGGTCCTTCCAAATGAGAGCAGAAGAAAAAGAGACACCAAGAATATTGAGAGAAGATGAAGGGTTGATTTTTGTATTGTTGAAGAATAAGGGATAGTCCGCTGGGAGATCCTGACGGGTAGATAGATGGAGAAATTGGGTTTTGGAAGCATTAAAGTTAACAAGGTTTTCTCTGCCCCAATTGGAAATAGTATTTAGATCAGAATTTAAGAGTTCTATGGCTTCATTACGTTTGTCGTTGAGGGATTGCTGGCTGGGGCGTTCTGAAAAACTAATGGAGTAGTATAAGGTTGAGTCGTCTGCGTATGAATGGATGGGAATTAAGGTACAGTTAAGGAGATCATTTATAAAAATTAGAAAGAGAATAGGAGATAGGACAGAGCCCTGAGGAACACCGGAGTTTATAGGGTGAGGAAGTGAACAGTGGCCGTCCACAACCGCGGCTAGGGAACGGCCGGAAAGGAAATTAGAGACAAAGGCACAGATGGAGGGATAGAAACCGAAGGAGGGTAGTTTAGAAATTAAAGATTTATGCCAGACTCTATCGAAGGCTTTCGATATGTCTAGTGCAATAGAAAAAGTCTCACCGAAGTCCCGGAAGGAGGATGACCAAGAGTTAGTAAGATATGAAAGAAGATCACCAGTAGAGCGACCCTTAAGGAAGCCATACTGGCGATCTGAGAGCAGATTATGAGAAGAGAAATGCTTAAGAAATTTGGAAGCAAGAATAGTTTCAAAAACTTTAGAAAGACAAGAGATAAGAGCAATTGGACGATAGTTGGAGGGTTGAGAGCGGTCACCCTTCTTTGGGACAGGTTGAATGTGAGCAAACTTCCAGCATGAAGGGAAGACGTTAGAGGATAGACAGAGACGAAAGAGTTTGCCTAGGCAGGGAGTCAGCACGGAAGCACAGTTTTTGAGAACAACAGGAGGAACACCGTCCGGACCGTACGCCTTATTAGTGTTAAGCCCAGAGAGGGTAGAAAGTACATCTTTAGAAGAGATTAGGATATTAGGCATAAGTAAGAGAGAGGAGGGCGGAGAGGGAGGAATAGCACCGGAATCATCCAAGGTGGAGTTTCTAGCAAAGGTTTGAGCGAAGAGTTTAGCTTTGTCAGAGGAAGAAGTGATGGTTGTGCCATCAGAGTGGGAAAGGGGAGGGAAAGACGAGGAAGAGAAATTGTTGGAGAGGTTTTTGGCTAGATGCCAGAAAGCTTGGGAAGAGCTAGAGTTGGATAGTTCAGTGCATTTATTATTGATGAAAGAGTGTTTGGCAAGTCGAAGAACAGATTTGGCTTGATTCCGGGCAGAAACATATGAAGAATGAGAGTCTTGAGTTTTAAGGCGTCGGTACCGTTTGAATGCTTCCTCCTTATTGCGGACAGCAGTAGAACAGGCGTGAGTAAACCAAGATTTTTTAGCATTAGTCTGAGAGAAAGAGAATGGAATGTATGCTTCCATGCCCGATAGGATTACCTCGGTAATGCGTTCAGCACTCTCCGAGGGTCCTCGGCCATGGAAGCAGAAATCATTCCATGGGAAATCAAAGAAGTACTGCCGAAGAGCCTCCCAGTCGGCAGCGCCAAAGTGCCACAAGCGCCGCCGGCTAGGAGGATCGGGTGGCTGTACTGGAGAGATAGGACAGGTGACAGAGATAAGTTTATGGTCGGAGGAGCCCAGAGGAGAGAAAAGATCGACAGTATAAGAAGAAGGGTTAGAAGTTAGAAACAAGTCAAGAATGTTGGGCCGATCTCCGATGCGATCCGGGATACGGGTGGGTTGCTGAACTAACTGCTCTAGGTCATTTAGGATAGAAAAGACGTAGGCTTGTTCACCAGGTGGATCAGTAGTGTGAGGGGAGAGCCAATGGCGGTGGTGAACGTTGAAATCTCCTAAGATGGAGATTTCTGAGAAAGGAGAAATGGATAGAATGTGTTCCACTGTAGAGTTTAGATAGTCAAAGAATTTCGGGACGTTGGTAGAGTTAGGGGAAAGATAGACAGCACAGAAATATTTAGTAAGAGAATGACAGGAAAGTTTGAGCCATAAAGTTGAGAATTCAGAGGAGTCGAAATCGGGAACACGAGAGCAAGTGAGTTTGTTGTGCACATATGCACAACATCCGCCTTTGGCTTTGAAACTAGGATAGAGAAAGTAGGAGGATACAGAGAAGGGGTTGCTGGAAGTTGCTACAGACACCTGAGTTTCGGTGAGGAAGAGAAGATCAGGTTTGTAGGAGGAGAGATGGTGCTCAACAGAGTGAAAGTTAGAGGAAAGTCCACGAATGTTGCAGAAATTAATAGAAAGAGTAACAGGCCGAGGTCCAGGTAATTGTGTGGGGTCGTCAGGGGATGGTCGGTCGGGTGAGGGGGCATAGTGTATTCAAGCTTTTCATTTATAGAGTAAAGGTTGGCTCGTTGTTCAATCGGTTTGTTTATTGTTTTATTTTGATTTAATGACGTCTACCTATTCGATTGATATCGGCATAACTAACCCATCTTTCTAAAAACACAGAGAATGGACAGTATTTTGCCATTACGCCATTTTGGGGAACTGACACACAACGTAAATGCCAGTATATAGTAATTAGTAAACTGGAAATCAAACCTATTGTTCATATGTTCAATTGTTGCATCCAAATTCATAATCATTATTAGGGAGATAAATAGTTAATGTTTGATGGTGAATTATTACGACACAATGTATATATAAATATATTTAAATTTATTATAACAACATTTTCGGCAGAGGGGTCTCTACTTGTGTCTTGTATTTCTGTAGTGTTGTTTTTGTTTGTAGTTCTCTTTAGTTTAATTGGCTTAGTTTGTGTATCTTGTTGACTTTGACCTCAAGCGGATTAGATACAGTAGACCCCAAAAACAACAACAACAACAACAACAACAACAGTAGATCCCATGGCGGGTGCCCAACTCCGAAAGGAGTTGAAGTAGGGGAGCTATCCCCCCGCCAAAGGCGGCTTTCTAGGGCCTTTCCTAGCTGATGCTGAGAGGATTGGGTTCTAGTCATATGGTGATGGGCTGGTCTATCAGAGTGAGAGCTGAGCGATCTCTGCCATACCCATAGCTTACTCTGACTTCCTTTTACTTATATATCTTCTAGATCTCAAGTGACGGCGTCTTTTCCGTGGATCGACCTCCCTACTGCCAACCTAAAAGTTGGCAGATTGGGAGCCAAAGCGTCACATTTTTCCCTTGCCCCTCAACTTTCCCTTCATAATTGCTGAGGGGCACAGGGCCTTGGGTGGGGCTTTGGTTTCTCGGGCGTTTCCGCGCCCTCCTCAGCTCCCTGCCTTAGAGTGGCTTCGGTCACCTGGGTTTTGTTAGTGGTAAGCAGGGAGGGTTTTGTGGGGGCGCTCTATGGCCTTGGCCTTGCTCGGGACCTTGGGGCTGTTCGGCCAGGCAACCTGGGGAACAACAACAACAACAACAACAGTAGATCCCAATGCTTACTATGCAATACATTTAGTTAAGGGAGCCCACCTTGCTTATTTTTGTTTTTACTTTCTCTACCTCTCTCTTTGGCTTGTATCCATTCGGCCCCATTCAGCCTACTGTTTTAAGACGTTTACCCCCATCCAGGTGTCAATATTTTCCTGGCGAGCGGTAGCGAGCCAGCATATATATACAGTATATATTTTTTACAGCAAGCTAAATTTGTAAATTTTTCGATTGAAAAATGTCTCCGACGAAGCCGGCTTTCTCCATACAATGCTGGCTCGCTTTCGCTCGTCAAATTTTTACACCTGGATGGGTATAAACATCTTAAAACAGTTGACTAAATGGGGCCGAATGGATACAAGCCAGGGAAAGAGAGAAAAGGAGAGAAAGATAAAAAAAAAAAAAAAACGGTGACCCCCTTTAACCGAATACAAGCCGTCAATTGGGAGAAACAATCGACTTCATTACAGTAGCCATCATGTTGCATATACCTCCCGTTGTAAACCGTGTGTTATTGTTCAAGAAAGTCGCCGCGGGGGGCCTCCGGTGGTTTGCAATGTACAAATATATGACCATTAGGATTAATTAAGGGGGTAGTACTCGCTTTTTATGGACCCCCTTCTCCCTCATGTTTAGCATATTAGTTTTGAGGTTTTAAGGCGTTTGTTCCGTTAGTTTGGCGATTTTGAGACCTTTCGCCTCATTTTGTTTTCAATATTAAGACCTTTCGTGCCATTTAGGTGTCGATTTTTCTACCGAAAAATGTACAAATTTATCTTGAAAGGGGGTCTAGGGGGTGTTTTTCTAAGCTTGATGGAGGTCTAGCGAGGAAACTAAAACATAAACTAATAAATAAATACATCTATAGACCAAAAACCAAGCACTACTCCCTTAAGGGGGGGTGGCCTGTTTTGGTTCTGTCCTTTTCTATCTTTCTCTGGCTTGTATCCATTTGGCCCCATTCAGCCTACTGTTTTAAGACGTTTATCCCCATCCAGGTGTCAATTTTTTACTGGTGAGCGGTAGCGAGCCAGCATAGTTTTTATTTTTGTTTGACAGCAGTCTAAATTTGTACATTTTTCGATAGAAAAATTTCTCCGGCGAAGCCGGATATCTTCATATAATGCTGGCTCGCTATCGCTCGCCAGGAAGAAATCGACACCTAGATGGGGATAAACGTCTTAAAATAGTTGGCTGAATGGGGCCGAATGGATACAAGCCAGAGAAAGAGAGAAAAGGACAGAAATAACAAAAAGCAGGTCACCCCCCTTAAAGTTACAGAGGTAAGGACTCGCGGGTTTTTCGCCTACCCACAATGAACGGAGTATATTGCAGGTGTGTGGATTACGCTCCCCTTCTCCCTCGTGTTCCGGGTTCGAATCCCGGTGGATCATATATACTTTAATTAATTTCATTGGGGGTGTGGTGGTGAGATTAATAAAAATAATATTATCCCTATTAGTTTTTGAGATTGTAAGATGTTCGGCCCTTTGATTTGGCGATTTTTAGACTTTTGGCCCTGGTTGAGAGTTACTGGTTGAAATGGTTTGCTGGAACCCATTAACCCTTTCTGTACCGCTGACGTCTTTTTTATTTTATGTTTGCTACACTGAGAGGACTTTGTTTCAGAAGGATCTGTGTTAGTAAAAAGGCTTGAGCGAGCTACTGTAGTTCGAAGCTTGTTAATTGGTGTAGGCCATTTTGAAACTGAATAAAACCGTCTGAGATATTTCGAAGCCAGTTGTTTGCTGCAGGTCCTTCTGAAACTGAATATAATCGTCTAATAGTCGCCAGAATAAAGGTAATTAGGACGTCGCCGGTACAGAAGGGGTTAACATACGATCCCTAACATTTGACCTTTGACCTTTACCCACACGAGACATGGCCATTATTAACCCCATTTTCCCCGTGATCCCATAACCTTGTTTTTTTGTGCCCCCACCCCCCCACCCCCCCCCTTCTCCCTCATGTTTAGCCCCATTAGTTTTCTGATTTTAAGACGTTCGGCCCATTAGTTTGGCGATTTTAGGAATTTTCGCCCCACTTCTGTTGTTAATATTAAAACCTTTCGTGCCATTTAGGTGTCGATTTTTTCCTGGCAAGCGATATCGGGCCTGTAATCTAGGAGAGAGGAATTTTTTCTACCGAAACATTTAAAAAATTATCTAGAAGGGGGATCTTGGGGATGTTTTTTAAAGCTTGATGGAGGTCTAGGGGAGGAAACTAAAGTATTAAAAGATATATTAATAAATTTACCATTAAATATAACCTTCCTCCCTCAATCTGCATGATCTACTGTATTGATGCATGTGACCCGTAACCTTTATAGGGCTGTATTTAACCCTTCATTATGTTCTCTGTAGCTTATTCCCATTCAGCCCATTATCTCCATTATCTCCATTATCTCTCTTATCCCTATTTCTCCCAACCCTCTATTACCCGACCCCTCCCCCACTCCATTAGTTCTACCCCATTAACTCACTCTCCATAGCTCATTAGTTTCATTATCTCCATTATATCCATTATCTCTCTTATCCCTATTATTCCTAACCCTCTATTACCCCCCCCCCTCCCTCAACCCCCACTCCATTAGTCCTACCCATTAACTCACTCTCCATTACTCCTATCTCTAAATACCCTTATCTTCCATTACTCCCCCCCCCCCCCCACTCCATTAGTCCAACCCCATTAACTCACTCTCCATAACTACCATCTTTAATTACCCGTCTTCAATTACTCCAACCCCATTACCCCTTTCCTCCGTTACTTGCCCCCATTATCCCTCACCTCTTGACCCCATCACCCTTGACATCCCCATCATGACCTACCATCCATCACATCCGCCCATCCCCAGACCCCTCGTCCCTCTCACCCCATCCCCCATGTCCTAATCATGACCTATTCCCTGTGACCTCCCTTCTCCATGTGCCTGACTGTCCATGCTTGACTACATAAATGCCCCTTGACCCCTGACCTAAGCCTTTATATTAAGTAAGCTACTCTAAGGTGATATCATTTTACATCAAGTGTAATTTCCGTTTGTATTTAGTGTTTCCATTTTATTTCTGACTGTGACCTTTCATTATTGTGACCTCTCATAAACTTTGACCGGTATTACTGTTATTCTCTTAAACAAAGTTGTGTGAAATTAATGGACACACACACACACACACACACACACACACACACACACACACACACACACACACACACACACACACACACACACATACACATACACACACACACACACACACACCCTAACCTATCTTCACCTAACACATAATTATCTAACTAACTGTAGTCTCACCTAATATGTAAAACCATAACTTAACTAACCTAATATAATAACTATCACGTAGCCCAGCCTGTCAATAACTAATATATAAACATCTAAACTCATTTAATTTGCTCACACTCAACCTTTCCTAGTGCACTATGGACTAATATAATCCCCTTCTGTCTTTTTAATATTATTCGAGCTATATTTAGACGATATTGTGGAGTTTAAGAAGGATTTGTGGTAGTAGAAAGGGTTAAGTGAGATAGTTCAAAACCTATTGATTGCTGGAGGCCCATTTTAAACGGAATAAAATCGTCTAATAGTAGCCAGAATAATGTTAAAAGGACGTCGCCGATACAGAAGGGGTAATCTAAATAATTATTGCTATCTTCGTCTTTACTAACCTAACCTATAATGCCCTATAATGCCTTTTTAGACAATTATAGTCTAACCTATTCTTTCATTATGTTGCATACAATAACCTAAGTAAATGTAATCATATATATAGCCTATAGTTCATTCATTATAGGTAGGCCAAAAATCCTGACCCCTAACCTCTGTGACTCAAAAATGTCTAGAGCAAATAGGCTGTAAATCTGTACACCTATTCGCTGGCTGACCCTTCCTAACTGGTGGAAATATTAGCTGGATTACTCTAGCCGTTTATGAGTTACGGAGGTTTGTGGTCAACATCTGTGGCCTACTTAAGGGGGGTGACCTGTTTTGGTTCTGTCCTTTTCTATCTTTCTCTGGCTTTTATCCATTCGGCCCCATTCAGCCTACTGTTTTAAGACGTTTATCTCCATCCAGGTGTCAATATTTTCCTGGCGAGCGGTAGCGAGCCAGCATATATATATTTTTGTTTTGACAGCAAGCTAAATGTGTACATTTTTCGATAGAAAAAAATTCTCCGGCGAAGCCGGATTTCTCCATACAATGCTGGCTAGCTATCGCTCGCCAGGAAGAAATCGACACCTGGATGGGGATAAACGTTTTAAAACAGTTGGCTGAATGGGGCCAAATGGATACAAGCCAGGGAAAGAGAGAAAAGGAGAGAAAGAGAAAAAAGCTGGTGACCCCCCTTAACCTAACCAAACTGTTCCTAACCTATCATAACTAACTTGATGTCACCTACGCTAGCCAACCTTACCCTACCCAAACGTTACCTAACCAATCCTCACCTCTAGTATCCTAACCTAACCTAACCTAATCTAACCTAAGTGAACCGGACATAACATTAATTAACTTGAGGGGGAGTTAAATTGATGAGTTATATGCCAATCAACATTACATTCAGTATGTTATTATAAAAACAGATGCTTTAATCTCTCCTTGAATGGATAAATATTTGTTTGTGTTCAGTATTTTACCTATTAGCACTATCACAGTCTTCATCATATAACGTAAATTATGATAACACATTGATTGCTCCATTTTATTCAAACATTATTCAGCAATGGCATACATACAGAAGCATACAACTATTTATATATTCAATTAATTAGTCATTAACACTGGATGTAGGTGATAACGCTTCATCGTTACCAGCCACCATTAGGAATTCACTTTTATATAAAGATATTTTTTAACATTTGTCATGACTCACACAACTATTATTATTTGCCATGTTACCAGTGCAGTTTTGTCTATCTCCTTTTACATTCTAGCATTTGTTTAGTACCTTGGAGGATAAATAGTTGCTAGGATAATATACATTGGTCATAGTTGCTAGGATAATATACATTGGTCATAGTTGCTAGGATAATATACATTGGTCATAGTTGCTAGGATAGTATACATTGGTCATAGTTGCTAGGATAATATACATTGGTCATAGTTGCTAGGATAATATACATTGGTCATAGTTGCTAGGATAATATACATTGGTCATAGTTGCTAGGATAATATACATTGGTCATAGTTGCTAGGATAATATACATTGGTCATAGTTGCTAGGATAATATACATTGGTCATAGTTGCTAGGATAGTATACATTGGTCATAGTTGCTAGGATAATATACATTGGTCATAGTTGCTAGGATAATATACATTGGTCATAGTTGCTAGGATAGTATACATTGGTCATAGTTGCTAGGATAATATACATTGGTCATAGTTGCTAGGATAATATACATTGGTCATAGTTGCTAGGATAATATACATTGGTCATAGTTGCTAGGATAATATACATTGGTCATAGTTGCTAGGATAATATACATTGGTCATAGTTGCTAGGATAATATACATTGGTCATAGTTGCTAGGATAGTATACATTGGTCATAGTTGCTAGGATAATATACATTGGTCATAGTTTCTAGGATAATATACATTGGTCATAGTTGCTAGGATAATATACATTGGTCATAGTTGCTAGGATAATATACATTGGTCATAGTTGCTAGGATAATATACATTGGTCATAGTTGCTAGGATAATATACATTGGTCATAGTTGCTAGGATAATATACATTGGTCATAGTTGCTAGGATAATATACATTGGTCATAGTTGCTAGGATAATATACATTGGTCATAGTTGCTAGGATATACATTGGTCATAGTTGCTAGGATAGTATACATTGGTCATAGTTGCTAGGATAGTATACATTGGTCATAGTTGCTAGGATAATATACATTGGTCATAGTTGCTAGGATAATATACATTGGTCATAGTTGCTAGGATAGTATACATTGGTCATAGTTGCTAGGATAATATACATTGGTCATAGTTGCTAGGATAATATACATTGGTCATAGTTGCTAGGATAATATACATTGGTCATAGTTGCTAGGATAATATACATTGGTCATAGTTGCTAGGATAATATACATTGGTCATAGTTGCTAGGATAATATACATTGGTCATAGTTGCTAGGATAATATATGGTCATAGTTTCTAGTTGGTCATAGTTGCTAGGATAATATACATTGGTCATAGTTGCTAGGATAATATACATTGGTCATAGTAAGTTCATTGGTTTAGGTGTTCATTACTAAACAATCTTAACGAAAGCCCTAACTAAGTCCATCGTTAAAATATACTTGTGACCGTAACTAAACTTTACATGTGATAGCAACAAGTAACCTGTATTGACTTGACACCTGTAGATGACCCCTAACCCTTCCAAGAGCAGTAGTAATAAGCCTGTACCCCCACTATATATGCCACAGCCATATATATATATATATATATATATATCTATATATCTATATATATAGTGTTTTTTTCGCTAACCCATTCTCACAGCTGTTTGTGTTGAACATCTCCCACTTCCTTCCTATTTACTAACTGTAATGAAAACACAATTATCCCGTGCCACAGTTCGATAACTTTTGTTGCCACTTGCATGAAAACACTGTATTATAGTTGATTATTCTGTTATAACTTGGAGAGTTTGTACATGGTCGGTTTGAGTACTTGGAGGTGATTGGCTGATGGAACTGTGTCCGAATAGATCTTTCAGTTGCTAAAACAAACACAAGACATATTCTGAACAGGATCACCAATCAATCACCTCCAAGTCGATTTATCTACCTCAAAGCGATCAAGCACAAATTCGCCAAGATAAAACATATATATAATAGTATCCATTCCTGTAATTTCACGAGGGCAGGTAGCTCGAGGTATGCAGCATGGTGGCTAGTGTAATGAGGTTGGTTTGGTTCTCCCTATACACGACACTGATGTTGTTAATAACCTGTTAGTGTAATATAACTATTGGGTCATGTATCCCTTTATTATAATACCCGGTTACCTAAACACCAGACCATATTGGTTACTGCTAGTATTATTATATATATATACAGTATATATATAGAGAGAGAGACCACAGCAAAATTAACTATGTATTCAAGTATATTATTATGTATACTATTATTTATCCGTATGCCACTTACATATTTTCTCTTAATTATATTTTACACATTATTCCCTCCATCAATGCCCTAAGTTAATTACATTATGTTGTGGCTGTAATTATGCCTGTATTAACACATTATCATAACTGTTATAACTTTCCTATACTTTCACCCAACGGTAAGTTCGCTAGTAGTTTTTCTAATCATAAATAATTAATGTATACAGTATATCATGTAGAAGTGCGATTGAATGTTTGTCTTGGAATACATGTTATGATTCCTGGAAAAGTTAAGGCGAAACGCTACTTACTGAATCGTAGAGAGTACAAAGGAGTACAAAGGAAATCAAGCAACAACAGGTCTAGTGACCCTTCTAGGCTGCTTGTCCTCCAAAACACTGAGGATCAAGTGTCCAAACAGTGGTTTAGAGTGGGTAAGGGAACATTGGAAAGGGAACTACTGCCCTAGAACTAATGTCCGTGGCAGGATTAGGAAGTTAGTAGGGGACAGATGGGTTAGTAACTGAGGGGGGGATAAAATAAAGTTATTCATTTACAAACGCAGTCAGTCGCGGGTTTGATGCGAGATATTTGTCTAAGCGGAGTTTAAATGAATCAACGGTGCTGCAGTCTATAACGTCTCGGGGAAGCCCATTCCACAAGTTGACAACTCGATTGAAGAAGAAATTCTTAGATTCGTGTGAGTTAAAAGATTTACCAATAATTTTGCAAACCGTTTTCCCCGCGTGTAATTAGATTGGTCGATAGTGAAGTACTTACTACAGTTCATATTGTCGATGCCTTTGATGATTTTGAACACTTGAATTAAATCACCTCTTAATCTGCGCTGGGTTAAAGGAAATAGATTTAATTCTCTAAGACGCTCTTCGTATGGTTTGTTCTTTAGGCTAGGTATCATTTTGGTAACTCTACGTTGAACTCGTTCTAGCTTGTTTATATCTTTTTGGTAATAAGGGCACCAGGATTGAACGCAGTATTCCAGAAGAGGGCGGACTAAGGAATTGTAAAGGGTTAGGATAACTTCTTTGGATTTATGCTCAAATGACCTGCCTATAAAGCCAATTATTTTGTTTGCCTTCTTAACAACTTCTGAACATTGTTGACTCGGTTTTAGGTTACTCGATATTGTTACTCTCAGATCGGTTTCTTTGTTTACATTCTTAAGCTGAGTGCCATTCATCGAATAGTTTGCTTTCTCATTTAGGTATCCGATATGTAGTACTTTACATTTATCCGCATTGAAACTCATTTGCCAAATTTGAGCCCAACATGACAATTTATCTAGATTGTGTTGCATATCGTCAACTTGTTCTTTTGAGAGTACGCTATTTGCAATTTTTGTATCGTCAGCAAATTTTGAGATTGTACAGGTGAGACCCTCATCTATGTCGTTGATGTAAATTAGAAAGAGAATTGGTCCTAGTACCGATCCCTGGGGTACCCCGCTACTTACATTGGTCCATTTAGATGCCTTACCGTTTATGACTACTCTTTGCTTTCTGTCGCTGAGCCAATTTTCTATCCATTTCAACACACCGTCTTGTATTCCATGCGCTTTTAGTTTTAGCAGTAAACGTTTGTGGGGAACTTTGTCAAAGGCCTTTTGAAAATCAAGGTATATAATATCTACAGCTTTACTCTCATCGTAGAGGTTGAGGATATCGTGGAAGAAGTCTAAGAGGTTTGTTAAACAGGAACGTTTTTTACGAAAGCCGTGTTGAGTATCTTTAAGTAAGTTATTTGCCTCTAAGTGATTTACGAGTCTGTCTCTTATGACCGTTTCTAGCATTTTACCTACAATTGAGGTTAAGCTAATTGGACGATAGTTACTGGGTAGGGATTTGCTGCCTTTTTTTAATATCGGTGTTACGTTGGCTAGCTTCCACTGATCAGGCATAGTCCCAGACTGCAAGGATTCATTGAATAGCAATGTCAGTGGTTTGGAGAGCTCATCCTTAGCTTCCTTTAGAACTCTAGGTGAGATTGTATCAGATCCAGGCGTTTTATTTACCTTGAGTTTATCTAAACAATTCAATACTTCTCTCTCTGTAACGGTGATATTGCTTAGAACATCTGAATTATCAATCTGAATCGGCGATGGTGTAGGGATATCACTGAGGTCTTCGGTTGTAAAAACTGATGCAAAGAAGGTATTGAGGGCATTACTCATTTGTACTTCGTCTTTGGTGTATTCTCCATTTTCATCGACTAACGGTCCAACAGTTGAAGTAACTACTTTTTTCTTTCTGATATGACTATAGAATTCTTTCGGGTTTGTTTTACTTTGATTCGCAACATGTAACTCCAGGGTCTTTTTACTTTGCTTAATTAACTTTTTGGCTTTGCGTCGTAGCTCTACAAATTTCACCCGTTCTTCGTCATTTTGTGCGGATTTTAATCTATCATTAGCAAATTTTTTAGCAAGCAGACAGTCTGAAATATCTTTATTCCACCATTTGGGCTTATCATTATGGCCTGGACGCCGTATTTTCGATGGTATGCAGTCTTGCACTGCCTTAAGGTAAGTGGTTGTGAAACACTCCCAAGATGTATTTATGTCGTTATTGTTAGTCAGAAAGCTCCAGTCTGTTTCTTTAAGCTTTGATTTAAGTTTAGGAAAATTTGCTTTCTTGAAATTAGGGACTTTCTCAATGCTGCTATTTGATTTGTTACTAGTAAACTTTAAAGTGAAAGTTATCGTACGATGGTCGCTGTTACTGAATTCATCACCAACATTCAAATTCTCTATTAATTCTTCTTTTGTTGCGAGTACAAGGTCAAGCACATTAATACCACGGGTCGGAGATTGTACAAATTGAAAAATTGATAGTATAGAGTGAGTATAGAGGTTGTTTCCAGATTGTGAAGTAAGAATATCGCCCCATTTAGTCACGGGTAAGTTGAAATCGCCAAGAATTACGGTATCTTGTATGTTAGTTATTTCTGCAATTTGTTCATAAATATCACTGTCAGTTTGCACTGATTGAGATGGGGGTCTTTATAATAAAGCTAGTGTTATTTTAGTTCCTCGTTTATTATTTAATAGTACGTAAGATATGTCTATATTCGCAATTTGAGGTTTTGACATTAAGACGGGATTAAGACTTTCCTTTATAAAAAACAGAACTCCTCCTCCATTTCTATTGATCCGACTTTTCTCAAACATTGTATAACCAGGAAGCGTATATTCGGCTAAAAAGTCTCTGTCTTCCGTATTTAACCAAGATTCTGTAATGCCGATTATATCATAATGTTCTGTAAACACGATTTCCTCTAGATCTGAAAATTTATTGCGTATGCTACGAGCATTTACATAAAACACCTTAAGAGTATTAGAGTTGGATGTTACTGATTGTGCATTGTCTGAATTTTCAGTTCGTATTTGACTTACACTACCCTGTCTGGGGTCTGGTTGACCCCGTTTTTTAACGGAAATCCTTGACTGCATCGTTCAGCAGACGACCAAGACGTGCAGCTCCTACTTCATTGAGATGTACACCATCTCCTGAAAACAAAGATTTATCATAGTAAAAATGATCCCACGTGTCGACAAAGCCGATGTCCTCCTCCCTGCAGAGTTTGGCTAGTCGGCGATTTGTACTGGTAGCTATGTTGTAGAATCGGTTTTCTACATCAATCCGGGGAACAATTCCTGAAATTAAGATTCTATTAGATTTTTCCTTGAAGGACCTGATCAGCCGCCGGTACTTGCAAAGTAGTTCCTCTGACCGCGTCCGTTGGACATCGTTAGATCCAACGTGGATGACGTACGTAGTGCTTGCGGGGGCGAGCCTGGAAACCTCTTCCACAGCCGCAACAATGCCGTCCACGCCGCCACCTGGGATACAGAATCGCTTTCTGGTCCTGGGTGCCCTGGCGCAGAACTCGGTTAGTTGGCCACGGACCATGGAGTCGCCCACAAGCCGAACTTCTTCCGTTTCCTCTTCCTCGTCAATAGCCAGAATTTTGAAGCGGTTTTGGCATGTTGTCGGGATGACCTTCCTTGTACTGGTACTGGGATGCACATTGTTTCTCACTAACTGAAAGTTGTCCTGGGGGGGAGTGAGAGTAGAGTCATTATTATTATCTGCAACATCTAAGGTAGCTGCTGGTGTGGGTACCGGTACCGGTACTGTATGCACTGGAATGGCGGTTAACATCGTAGTGGTTTCTTGGGCCGAGGGCACTCCTACGTTGAGTGTGGCAAATTCTTGAAGGGATTCAAGCTTCGTAGTCAGGGCATCGATCTTGCGGTGAGCTGCATTCAATTCATCCGCAATCTTCTCTCGGAGCTGGCAAAATCTACAAATTTGGACATCAGTATCAACAAACATGGTAGGGCCAAATTTACCGGAACAACTCGTGCAGGTTCGTTGCGGCGCCATGACGATATAATCACAATATGCCTGAAAATCACACAAATTTATGTTAGCAAAATGGTACAATTAAAGCCTGAAAATCACAAAAAATGTATGTTAGCAATGTGATACAATTAATTCCTGAAAATCACACAAATTTTTTTTAGCAATATGATAAAATTAATATGCCTGTAAATCACATGAGAGAGAGAGAGAGCGAGAGAGAGATAGAATGAATGAGAGAGAGATAATGTGAGCAATAAAAGCCTTGCCTCTGGAACCAAGGGGGAGAAAGAGAGTGAAAAAGGGACCGCCATTGTCGTTTCTCACCCAAGTCGATTCGCAAACAGGTATTTTCGTGTCCAATTCATTTTGCGCACAAGTTGTAATGTTGTATTATTATTATTATTATTATTATTATTATTATTATTATTATTATTACTAAATATTATACAATGTTAAGACCTTTCGTGCCATTTAGGTGTCAAACTTTTCCTGGCGAGCGATAGCGAGCCTGTAATTTTAGAAGGAAACGGCCTTCGGCCGGGACATTTTTCTACCGAAAAATGTACAAATTTATCTTGAAAGGAGATCTAGCGGGGTTTTGTTTAAGCTTGTTGGAGGTCTAGCAAGGAAACACAAAAATTATATTTATACTAATATATAGAGATAAAAAAAAACAAGCCAATTGACCACTTGCGAGTTTCAGGCTATAAGGAAGTTGGAGCTGTAAACATCGATATTAAACACAAATACAGTAATTATGTAGGTTTCGGATGGATAAATGGTATGTTGAATTGGGTTTGATGTATTAATAAATGTACTAAAACCGTATAGCTGGTTATTCTGCTAAATATCGTTGTCTACAGCTCCAACTTCCTTATAGAATGAAACTCGCAAGTGGTCAAGTCGCAAAGAAGTATTTTCACGGACAATTCATTTTGCGTACAAATTGGAATGATTTTGTGTTTTTATTAATATTCTCTGTCTCTGGGTCTTCTCCTGGACGACCTAGATGTGTGTGTGTGTGTGTGTGTGTGTGTGTGTGAATTTGTATTTTGTCTGTGTATTCATTGTTTTCGGTTGGGTTTTGTGTTGTCCCTATTCTGGCTCTGTCCTGAGTCCCCCCCCCCCCCAAAAAAAAAATTAAAAAAATAAAAATATATATACCGTATAATTATATATACCGGTATATATAGTATATATAAATAAAAAAGAGGAAGAAGAAGAATAGGGGGTGGGGGGGGAATGGGGATTGGGCCTGAGTATATAGATAGATAGATTATTATTCTAACTATCTATTTACTCAGGCCTATTCCCCATTTTTTTCTATTGTTTTTGTTTATTATTATTATTATATATTATATTATTACTATACTGTATATTATACTGTATATTATACTGTATATTATACTGTATATTATACTGTATATTATACTGTATATTATACTGTATATTATACTGTATATTATACTGTATATTATACTGTATATTATACTGTATATTATACTGTATATTATACTGTATTGAATTGAATTGAATTGGAATATTTTATTTAGCCTTTAGTATACAATACAATTTTGCTTACACATCATTATTTGTTAAAACTAAAATATATAATAATAATACAAACAAACAAGGCTGAGCCTTTTGAGAGATGTCTCTCTTAAAGGCACCTGGCTATAACTCCATCTATCAAAATGCAATTGTATATAATATACTTAGTCACAGCTATGTGCCCTGGGAACTACGGGTTGTAAAGAATATTTAACTTCGAAAAGGGATGTATGTGGGCAAAATATAATAAAATAAAATACATTAAATTAATGGTGATTAACACTGAGGTTACACTCACTTCCCAGAGCTCACAGCTGATTATTGTTATCACAATTACCGGTACCTATTTAATACCATTTATAAAATTGAATATATATAATATACATTGTACAACTATTGACTTGATGTTCAAAGGCCATACTCGCAATTATACCCATAATTCGACACAAAGACATACGCTTCCCTAACAGTATATGTCTTATTAGTAAAGGACATAAACTGTATTGTGCATGGAGTACACACTTACACAATTCTTTTAGACCTATATATGAGAACATGGTGAATCATTTACTGTAGACTATATATCCATTTCTATTAAAACATTTGTATACAAATGCTAACTACACATACATTATATACACCTTTACAGACAAAAATAGAAGCATATTTATTACAAAATAGTATTCAAACTCATCCAACCCTTTACGTGACTCTACAGCTACACATATATACACGCACAGTCAGCGTAAATATTGTTAAAGGTAATACATTTGTCGAACTAGGTAATAGGGATGTTGTAATTATTGGTAGTTTAATTGGTTACTAGCATGGGGTACCCGGCGTTGCCCGGGTACTACCACCACTACTACTACCATAATCACCATCATCAATCACTACTACCACAATCATCACAATACTACTACTACCATAATCACCGGCCTCGACCTCCCTGTGCCTCATTAAACGGCGACCTCGATTTCGGCCGCTAAATGACCTCCGATTTTAGATCTGACCTCATCCGTACCCCCATTTTGGGGGGCTGCGAACAACTTTCGTTCCATACACCTTTTCGATCGGAGGCCTCCTTCTGGCCCAAACGGCATTTGTTTTAATGTTTTTTTCTTCAATTTCGGCCTCGAAACGACCTCCGATCGTGGCCTCGCCCCCTCTTTGACCTGACCCAGGTCAATTGACACCCACATGCAAAGTTTCAGTTCCCCAGGTCCAAAACTGCGGCCGCCTATTAAGAACACACAGACAAACAGACACACGAACTGATTTAATAATATAGATATACCGGTACCTATTTTAGTAGTCACTGTTGATATATTGTGTTAATAGAATTTTGTTTGTCTCTTAAACCGAGATATTTCCTATATATGTATTAAATGTTGCGGTAATCTGTTCTACACCTTAACTCCATGATATTTTATACATGGTGTTCGTAAAGTCCTTGAGTAGGTTCAATTATTTATTTAAGGGGGCTCACCTCTTTTTTTTCTCTTTCCCTCTGGGTTGTATCCATTCGGCCCCATTCAGCCTACTGTTTTAAGACGTGTACCCCCATCCAGGTGTCAATATTTTCTTGGCGAGCCGTAGCGAGCCAGCATATATACATATACCGGTATATATATATTTTTACAGCAAGCTAAATTTGTAAATTTTTCGATAGAAAAATTTCTCCGGCGAAGCCGAATTTCTCCATACAATGCTGGCTCGCTATCGCTCGCCAGGAAAAACTCGAGACCTGAATGGGGATAAACGTCTCTAAACAGTTGGCTGAATGGGGCCGAATGGATACAAGCCAGAGAAAGAGAGAAAATGAGAGTAAGATATAACAAAAGCAGGTGACCCCCCTTAAGGACTTGAGTGGTGTTATATATATATTTAAGGGGGTAGTGCTTGGGGTTTGGTCTATGTATTTATATATTAATGTATTTATGAGTTTCCTCGCTAGACCTCCATCAAGACTAAATAAAACAACCCATAGACCCCCTTTCAAAATAAATTTGTACATTTTTCGGAAACAAAGAAAACAAAATATATATATACCGGTATATATATATTATAAAGTTTATATAAAGAACAATAATTCACAGATTAGAGGGACAATGGTAGGAACATACAAGCGATGTAATGAAATAGCCTGAAGAGAAGAAAATGAACGTTTATCTATAGGCCAATATAAAACTAAATTCCTATCAACTAAGTATTTTTGAAGACCTGCCTGAGAAAGAATCCAATCCAATAGAATACGCCCAGAAAAGATCAGAATAAAATGGAAAGAAAGAGAGAGAGAGAAGAGAGGGAGAGAAAGAAAAAGCCCAGTAATTGATATGCGGGAATGAAAAAGAAAAGCGTTGACAATACGGTAAAAAAAATTTACAGGGGTGGGGTGATAAGAAAAGTGAGAGAGAGAGAGAGAGAGAGAGAGTCCAACAGTATTTCAGAGATATAAAGATGTGAAAAGGAAATACCTCCCTGGGGATTGAAATGGCAGGGAGGGGGCACAATATTAGTGAAATAGCACCAATTAAATATATTCATTTACAAATTCAGTCAACCTTGTATTCAGAGGAAGGTGCTTGTCAAGGCGAACTTTGAACATCTCGGGGAAGTCCATTCCACAAGTTGACGAGTCGATTGAAGAAGACATTCTTGGATTCGTGCGAGTTGAATGATTTACCAATGATTTTGCAACCATTTCCCCGTGTGTAGTTTGATCGGTCAATCGTAAAGCATTTACTACAGTTCATATTGTCGATGCCTCTGATGATCTTAAAGACTTGAATTAGGTCGCCTCTTAATCTACACTTTGTTAGGGGAAACATTTAATTCTTCAAGACGTTCCTCATATGATTTGTTCTTTAGAGTGGGTATCATTTTAGTGACTGCATTGAACACATTCCAGTTTGTCTATATCCTTTTGATAGTAAGGGCATCAGGACTGAACGCAATATTCCAAGAGTGGGCAAACTAAGGAATTATAAATAGTGAGGATTACATCTTTGGATTTATGCTCAAAGGACCTGCCTATGAAACCAATAATTTTGTTTGCTTTCTTAACAACTTCCTTGCACTGTTGACTAGGTTTCAGGTTACTTGATATTGTTACTCCTAAATCCGTTTCTTTGTGTACAGTCTTGAGATGGGTGCCATTCATTGAATTGTTCGCTTTCTGATGTTGGCTTCCAATGTGAAGTACTTTACATTTGTCTTCATTGAAACACATTTGCCATATTTTATCCCATTGAGACAACTTATCTAGATTGCTTTGCATGTCCTGAATGTGTTCTTTTGAGATTACGTTATTTGCAATTGTTGTTGTATCATCTGCAAACTTTGAGATTGTGCAGGTGAGGCCCTCATCTATGTTGTTTATGTAGATTAGGAAGAGAACTGGCCCCAGTACTGATCCTTGTGGTACTCCGCTAGTTACATTGGTCCATGTTGATGCTTTCCCATTTATGACTACTCTTTGATTTTTTTCACTGAACCAATTTTCCATCCATTTCAAGGCAACTCCTTGTACGCTGTGTGGTCTTTTAATTTGATCAATAAGCGTTTATGTGGAACTCTATCAAAGGCTTTTTGAAAATCGAGGTATATAATATCTACAACTTTACTCTTATCATATAGATTTAGGATATCATGGAAGAAATCTAAAAAGTTTATCAAGCAGGTACGATCTTTGCAAAAACCGTGTTGGGTATCTTTAAGTATGTTGTTTTCCTCCAAGTGCTTTACTATTCTGTCTCTTATGATAGTTTCTAGCATTTTACACACAACTGAAGTCAAGCTGATTGGGCGATAGTTACTAGGCAAGGCTTTGTTGTTTTTATTTAAATTGGGGTTACGTTCGCAAGTTTCCACTCATCCGGCACAATCCCAGTTCTCCGAGAATTGTTGAGTAGCAAGGGTCAGCGGCAAAGTTTGTTTTGATCGCCTCACAATTTTGCTTGTCATCCTTGCGCAGGGGCCATGCTAACCTTCTCTGTATCGTTCCAATGTTTGTATATGTACTGCCGAAGTAAGAGAGAGAGAGAGAGAGAGAGAGAGAGGAGTGATAAGAAATTAAGAAAGAATGACAGAAGAAAGAGAGAGGAAGAGAAGGAGAAATGTGAATGAATGACAAGAATGAGAGAGAGAGAGAGAGAGATAGATAGATAGATAGATAGATAGATAGATAGAGAGATATAGAGGAATAGGTATAGGAGGAGGGAGGGAGAAATGTGAACAAATTACAAGAGAGAGAGAGAGAGAGATGGAACGGCGCGGAAGCCAGCCATTCTATTAACTGCGACACATTACACGCTACAGTGAAGCAGGGGATGAAACAGGGTGAGGCATTTGAAGCAGTGAACCATTAGAATCAGTGAAGCATTTGAAACTGAAGTATTTGAAACAGTGAAGCATTTGAGGCAGTGGAACATTTGAAGCAGTGAAGTATTTGAAACAGTGAAACATTTGAAGCAGTGAAGCATTTGAAACAGTGAAACAATTGGAACAAGGTGAGCCATTGAATCTGAAGTATTTGAAACAGGATGAAGCATTTGAAACTGAACATTTGAAACAGATTGAGGCATTTAACTCAGGGTGAGGCATTAAAGCAGTGAAGCAAATTTTATAATTATATAAGATAGAAATAAATGAATCTGAAATGGAATATACACTTACATACCTACTGATTTATAGTGTATTAATTCATATTAAACGGGAGAGAGAGAGAGAGAGAGAGAGAGAGAGAGAGAGAAGAGGATGAAGATGGGGAAGAGGAGAGAGAGAGAGAGTAGGGGAGTAGGGGAGTGATATTAAGGGGTAAGCCAAGGAATAAAGAGGGGGTGGGTGGGGATAAGATAGCATTAGTGTGTACTGAGTGCCTTGGGACGGAAGAGAGAGAGCGAGAGAGTGAAAGAGAAAGAGAAAGAGAGA
This sequence comes from Paralithodes platypus, assembly GCA_032716605.1. NCBI lineage: Eukaryota > Metazoa > Arthropoda > Malacostraca > Decapoda > Lithodidae > Paralithodes > Paralithodes platypus. The sequence continues at coordinate 46,584,699 of CM064488.1, read as the reverse complement.
GAGAGCGGGGGGGGGGGATCATATTAAGGAGTAAGCCATAGACTACATATAACCTAGACGAAAGCGTGACGTCACACGGTTAGTTTGCCGCGCGTCCTAGGGATTTGGTTGCAGCACTATTGTATTGTACTGTAGCAAAGCACCTCAGTGGCTTGTCCTTATTATATAGATAGTCTGTGCGCCGCGCGCACCTGCCAGCTGGCTTGCTGCAGTGTTTCCAAAGTTAAGGGAATATCCGCAAAACGAGGGAGCAATAGATTAAAGAGGGAACGTATTTTAGAGTTAATTAATGTTGGTAAAAACACTTGTAAATTATTTAGTATAAATTAGATAGATATATAAGCAAGATGAAAACATTAAGTATACATATACACTATAAAACATTCCCCGCGTGTAATTAGATTGGTCGATAGTGAAGTACATACAGTTCATATTGTCGAAGCCTTTGATGATTTTGAACACTTGAATTAAGTCACCTCTTATTCTGCGCTGGGTTAAAGGAAATATATTTAATTCTCTAAGACGCTCTTGCTCTTCGTATGGTTTGTTCTTTAGGCTAGGTATCATTTTGGTAACTCTACGTTGAACTCGTTCTAGCTTGTTTATATCTTTTTGGTAATAAGGGCACCAGGATTGAACGCAGTATTCCAGAAGAGGGCGGACTAAGGAATTGTAAAGGGTTAGGATAACTTCTTTGGATTTATGCTCAAATGACCTGCCTATAAAGCCAATTATTTTGTTTGCCTTCTTAACAACTTCTGAACATTGTTGACTCGGTTTTAGGTTACTCGATATTGTTACTCCCAGATCGGTTTCTCTGTTTACATTCTTAAGCTGAGTGCCATTCATCGAATAGTTTGCTTTCTCATTTAGGTATCCGATATGTAGTACTTTACATTTATCCGCATTGAAACTCATTTGCCAAATTTGGGCCCAACATGACAATTTATCTAGATTGTGTTGCATATCGTCAACTTGTTCTTTTGAGAGTACGCTATTTGCAATTTTTGTATCGTCAGCAAATTTTGAGATTGTACAGGTGAGACCCTCATCTATGTCGTTGATGTAAATTAGAAAGAGAATTGGTCCTAGTACCGATCCCTGGGGTACCCCGCTACTTACATTGGTCCATTTAGGTGCCTTACCGTTTATGACTACTCTTTGCTTTCTGTCGCTGAGCCAATTTTCTATCCATTTCAACACACCGTCTTGTATTCCATGCGCTTTTAGTTTTAGCAGTAAACGTTTGTGGGGAACTTTGTCAAAGGCCTTTTGAAAATCAAGGTATATAATATCTACAGCTTTACTCTCATCGTAGAGGTTGAGGATATCGTGGAAGAAGTCTAAGAGGTTTGTTAAACAGGAACGTTTTTTACGAAAGCCGTGTTGAGTATCTTTAAGTATGTTATTTTCCTCTAAGTGATTTACGAGTCTGTCTCGTATGACCGTTTCTAGCATTTTACATACAACTGAGGTTAAGCTAATTGGACGATAGTTACTGGGTAGGGATTTGCTGCCTTTTTTGAATATCGGTGTTACGTTGGCTAGCTTCCACTGATCGGGCATAGTTCCAGACTGCAAGGATTTATTGAATAGTAATGTCAGTGGTTTGGAGAGCTCATCCTTAGCTTCCTTTAGAACTCTAGGCGAGATTTTATCAGGTCCAGGCGTTTTATTTACCTTGAGTTTATCTAAACAATTCAATACTTCTCTCTCTGTAACGGTGATATTGCTTAGAACATCTGAATTATCAATCTGAATCGGCGATGGTGTAGGGATATCACTGAGGTCTTCTGTTGTAAAAACTGATGCAAAGAAGGTATTGAGGGCATTACTCATTTGTACTTCGTCTTTGGTGTATTCTCCATTTTCATCGACTAACGGTCCAACAGTTGAAGTAACTACTTTTTTCTTTCTGATATAACTATAGAATTCTTTCGGGTTTGTTTTACTTTGATTCGCAATATGTAACTCTAAGGTCTTTTTACTTTGCTTAATTAACTTTTTGGCTTTGCGTCGTAGCTCTACAAATTTCACCGGCTCTTCGTCATTTTGTGAGGATTTTAATCTATCATTAGCAAATTTTTTAGCAAGCAGGCAGTTTGAAATATCTTTATTCCACCATTTGGGCTTATTATTATGGCCTGGACGCCGTATTTTCGATGGTATGCAGTCTTGCACTGCTTTTAGGTAAGTGGCTTCGAATAACTTCCAAGATGTATTTATGTCGTTATTGTGAATTAAAAAGCTCCAGTCAGTTTCTTTAAACATAGCTCTAAGTTTATGGAAGCTTGCTTTCTTGAAATTAGGGACTTTTTCGATGCTACTATTTGGTTCGTTACTAGTAAACTTTAAAGTGAAAGTTATCGTACGATGGTCGCTGTTACTAAATTCATCACCAACATTCAAATTCTCAATTAATTCTTCTTTTGTTGCAAGTACAATGTCAAGAACGTTATTACCACGGGTCGGCGTTCGAACAAATTGATAAAGCGAACTCTCTTGCAAGTTCGTATACAAGTCATGTCCAGAGTGTGAAGTAAGAGTATCGCCCCACTTGGTCACAGGTAAATTAAAGTCGCCAAAAATTACGGTATCTTGTGAGTTACTTACATCTGCAATTTGTTCGTAAATTTCTCGGTCAGTTTGCACTGATTGAGCTGGAGGTCTGTATATTAATGCAAGTATTATTTTTGTATCTTTATTATTCTTTATTAGCACAAAAGATGCGTCGACGTTCACAATTTGAGGTTTTGACAAGAGGGTAGGGTTAAGACTTTCTTTGATATAAAGTAAAACGCCACCTCCATTTCGATTTATTCGGCTTTTCTCAAACATTACATAACCGGGAAGTGAATACTCTGCTAAAAAGTCTCTATCTTGTGTATTGAGCCAAAATTCTGTTATGCCAATCACATCATAATTTTCTGTAAACACTAGCTCCTCTAAATCTGAAAATTTATTGCGTATGCTACGAGCGTTTGCATAGAAAACCTTTAAATTTGTTATTTTAGAACTCACGGAACGCTCTTTAATAATATTTTTGGTTATTGTCGGATCTACATTTATGTTCATGGCTGTCCTCGGTCCTCGCTGTCTTCGGTCCTTATCGCTTGTGGTCTTCGGTTGCCTCTGTTTTTTTCTTGGCGTTGGATGATTTATGTCACTGCTGCTTCTTCTCGGATGGCGTTTTTTGATCCATGGCTGCGGACTGCTTCGTGTAGGAGACGACCCATGCGTGCTGAACCCACAGGGTTTAGAGGAGTGCCATCCTTGCGGAACAGAGTAGGCTGGTTGTAGAAGTTGTCCCAGAGGTTGATGAATTCAACTTCTTCCCTCAGACACAAATATTTTAGTCGGCTATTTGTGCTGAAGGCCTTGTCGTAGAATTTGTCAGGTGCGTCGATCTTGGGGAGAATGCCTGAGATGATGAGAGAGAGAGAGAGAGAGAGAGAGAGAGAGAGAGAGAGAGAGGGAGGGGGGGGGGGTAGGAAGCGGGTTATGGGAGGCTGGGCTAATAAGGGGAAACATTTATGGCAGGAGGGAAGGAAGCCCCCCTCTCCCCCAACCCCCATTTTCCTTTCTTTACCCACCATGACCCCTACCTCTCTCTCTCTCTCTCTGTCTCTGTCTCTGTCTCTGTCTCTGTCTCTCTCTCTCTCTCTCCTTCTCTCCTTCTTTTTCTACTTTATTGTCCTATTCTTCCAATAAACTGTCCCTGTCTAGTAGCATTAAGGCCGGACCACCTAGTTGGGGTCCGCAAGGTCTGTGTGGTCTGAATATCTGTGGAACTCTCTCTCTCTCACCCCCCTCTTTACCACCCATTCCTCTCTTCCTTCCCTCCCCCTTCTCTCCCCTATTCTCTCTCTCTCTCTCTCTCCATCTCTCCCTCTCTTTATCACCCCTTCATCTCTTTATTCCTCCTATTTACTACTTCCGGTCTTTTGTTATCCTTTTATTATTATTTTGATTTTGTTTAATTTATTACTGTTCAATGTGTAATACCTTAAGGGGAGACGGGTCGTTTTTCTGGATCCCTTTCTCCCTCGTGTATAGCCCCATTAGTGTTGACACTTTAAGACATTCGGCCCATTAGTTTATTGATGTTAACACCTTTAGCTTCATTTTGATGTCAATGTTAAGACTTATCGTGCCATTTAGGTGTCGATTTTTTCCTGGCGAGCCTGTAATTAAAATAGGAATCGGCCTTCGGCCGTGACATTTTTCTACCGAAAAATGTACAAATTTAGCTTCAGGGGGGATCTAGGGGATGTTTTCTAAGTTTGAAGGAGAAAACTGAAAACATTATTAAAAGATTTATAAATAAATAAATAAATACGCCCATCCCTCCTTAAGAAATATGAAGACTCACCTCGAGAGTCACTTCGTTTAACGTTCCTATATTTATCTGGTGTATACGTTGGGAAAAGTGTGAACACGTTTCTTGAGTCACCATATCTATCTATTTATCTATCTATCTAGCTATACATCTTTTTATCTATCTATCTATCTATACATCTATATATCTATACATCTATATATCTATACATCTATCTACCTATTTATCTATCTATCTATCTATTTATCTATCTATCTATTTATCTATCTTTTATATCTCTCTATGTATCTATCTATTTATCTGTCTTTGTATCTATCTATTTCATTTTTATTACCCAGTTCCCATGTTCTGTTCCATAACATCTCTCTCTCTCTCTCTCTCTCTCTCTCTCTCTCTCTCTCTCTCTCTCTTAATTTAGCCAAGTTAACTTACAATTATAATACATTAAGTACATAATTATACAGTATATTTTAAAATACATATCAGTTTTTGGCTGAGCCTTTTGAGAACATGAAAGTTCTCTTTAAAGGGAAATGGTCGGTTTTTCTGGCCCCCCTTCTCCCTCATGCTTAGCCCCATTAGTTTCCAGATTTTATTATGTTTGGCCCATTAGTTTTTTAAGATCTTTCGCCCCTTTTCTGTGTCAATATTAAGACTTTTCGTGTCACTAAAGTATCGATTTTTTTCCTGGCGAGCGATAGCGAACCGGCGACGTCTTTTCAATTTTATTCTTGCTATAATTAGATGATTTTATGCAGTTTAACAGGATCTGTGGCAGTAAAAAGTGTTAAGCGAGATAGTTGGATGCCTGTTAATTGCTGGAGGCCCTTTATAAACTGAATATATTCATCTAATAGTAGCCAGAATAAAGGTAAAATTACGGAACCTGTAATGAAAGGGTTAAGAGGAAATCGGCCTCTGACTGGGACTTTTTTCTACCGAAAAATGTACTAATATATCTTGAAGGGGGGTCCTGGGGTTGTTATTGTAAGTTTGAATGAAGTCTAGGTAGCAAACCAAAAAAGATAATACAAAAATGACAAAATCGACCAAAACATTAATTATGGGAAACCGGCTAATCTACCGAAAAATGTCCAATTTATCTGGAAGGTAGATCTTGAGGATAATGTATTGAGCTTGATGGAGGTCTAGGGGTAAACTAATACAACACTAAATACATTAATGAATAAACTAATAAATAAACCCTACCCCCTTAAGGAAGCACACCTCGCTTTGTTTTCTCTTTTTCTCCCTCTCTCTTTGGCTTGTATCCATTCGGCCCCATTCAGCCAACTGTTTTAAGACGTTTATCCCCATCCAGGTGTCGGTTTCTTCCTGGCGAGCGGTAGCGAGCCAGCATATATATATTTTTGTTTTGACAGCAAGCTAAATTTGTACATTTTTCGATAGAAAAATTTCTCCGGCGAAGCCGGATTTCTCCATGCAATGCTGGCTCGCTATCGCTCGCCAGGAATAAATCGACACCTGGATGGGGATAAACGTCTTTAAACAGTAGTCTGAATGGGGCCGAATGGATACAAACCAGAGAAAGAGAGAAAAGGAGAGAAAGATAATAAAAGCCGGTGACACCCCTTAGAATATCACGTATCATCAAATTATAAGGAATTAATTTGATATATTTTAATTAGCAGTGCCTCCGGAAATGTCAAACTAATCACACTAGATTACTCGGTATAGTAATTATATCTGGCTGTCGTATATTACAGTTCATTATATGTATGAGAGAGAGAGAGAGAGAGAGAGAGAGAGAGAGTGTGTGAAAGAAAGAGAGAGAGAGTGTGTATAATTTGCATATAAATAAATGATGCTAAACACTAATTAAATGAGAGAGAGAGAGAGGGGGGGTATAATTTGCCTGTAAATATAAGATCTAAACACTAAGTAATTAAGAGAGTGAGTGGGTGTGAGTGTGTGCGTGTGTATATGTGTGTGTGTGAGAGAGAGTGAGTGGGTGTGTGCGTGTGTATATGTGTGTGTGTGTGTGTGAGAGAGAGAGAGAGAGTGAGTTATAATGTA
>CM064488.1:46479551-46578223 GCA_032716605.1 Paralithodes platypus | reverse complement strand
CATACATCACCACCTGCTGCACCATCCATCTCTCAGCCCCTCTACTATATATCGTAAGAGAGCTACAGAATACATTATCTACCTTTACAGAGTCCATACATCACCTATACCCTTCTTATCTCTCTCTCCCCCCCCCCTCTCTCTCTCTCTCTCTCTCTCTCTCTCTCTCTCTCTCTTCCTCTCTCTCTCTGCTTCTCCCCCTCAAGTCTCCAGTCCTCCATCTCTCTCTCTCTCTCTCTCTCTCCTTTACATAGATTTTGTAGACATCCTTTACTTAGATTTTCAAAAAGCTTTTGACAAAGTGCCTCATTGCAGGCTAATGTCAAAAGTGAGTGCGCTAGGTATCAATACAGAGGTCACAAATTGTATAGCAGTTTGGCTAACAGGTAGACAACAACGAATGGTAATCAATGTTGTTTCTTCTGAGTGGACTGTAGTCACTTCTAAAGTTCCACAGGGATCTGTCCTTGACCCACTTCTGTTTATCATATATGTCAATGACATAGATATTGGTCTGTTGAGTATGATCTCCAAGTTTGCAGATGGCATAAAACTTGGAATGAATGTGAAAGACCCCCAAAGAGGTTGAACAGCTGAGGATGGACCTCATCAAACTGGGTGAATGGTCAGAGACATGGCAGATGCCTAGATCTAAACTTGGAAAAGTGCAAGGTGATGCATATCGGCCAAGGAAACCCCAAGTCAGGCTACTCACCATTGGGAATGCCTCTGGAAGTGACTGACTTGGAAAAGGATTTGGGTGTTCTGATTAGCAGTGACCTAAAGTTTTCCAAGCAGTGCATTGAAGTAGAGAAGAAAGCTCAGAAATTATTGGGATATATTAAGAGGCAATTTATGAATAGAAATAAGGAAATAATCCTCACACTTTACAACGCTCTGATACTGCCTCTCCTGGAGTATTGCCTGTTTTTATTCTGGTCTACATCACTCAGTAAAGATATAGAGCGCCTAGAAAGAGTACAAGCTAGAGCTACAAAGCTTATTCCATCGCTTAGAAGAATGAGCTATGAGGACCGGTTGAGAGCTCTAGATCTCCGTTGGAGACACGCAGACTGCGAGGTCAGCTCATTGAAGTATTTAAAATACTTAATGGGTTTGACAATGTGGGTTATAGCAAAATGTTTAGCCTCAATATGAATACAACACGCAACCATGGCTGAAAATTAGAATTGAAAAGGTTCAGCACTAGTATCTGTGGAATGTTTTTCACATATAAGATCTGTTCTATCTGGAACAAACTTCCCTCCGAAGTTGTAAGTAGTTCTTCAGTAGAGCAGTTCAAGAAGAGAGTAGATAGTGTTTTGCACACTCTGTAAAGAGTGTAGTGCACTAAACAGTCTCGATCTCTCCTTCATTTTTGAGTATCTCCTCGGAATGGACCGCAAGGTCTCTGATATGCTAACTATTCCTTGTAATTCTCTCTCTTTCTCTCTTTATCTCTCCATACATCACCTATAACCTTTTATCCATACTGACACCCTTTGTATCTCACTCACTCTCTCTCTCTTTCTGTCTGTCTGTCTGTATGTCTGTCTGTCTGTCTGTCTGTCTGTCTCTCTCTCTCTCTCCACGACCCTTTAACTGTTATCATTACCTACCATAATATTTTCTCCCACCTCTGCCACGATCTTATAACCTTAGTTTCAGCAGGTTATACTTCCTCCGTTATTTTCTTTCTATTAATTTGACATTATTGCTATATATACCTCTAACGAATATCAGTGATCCATCACTGAACGAAGAAAAGATTGATGAAAAAGCTAGATTTGTATTCTACATTAAAATGTCATCAACTGAGTAGTATTTTATAATGTATTACACACACACACACATATATATATATATATATATATATATATAGAGAGAGAGAGAGAGAGATGATCCCCCATACTTATCTTCCTTCATTTCCTCTATCAAAACTTCCGATTACTCTTATTTTTTCCGTCTCTCCGAATATCCTATCACAGGCTCGTCGCCCCCAAATAAATAATCGCCATCCATTACGTAGAAAAATATAATGGTGTTTTTATTTTTATGTTTGATTTTCACCTCTTGCCTCTCCCTCCATGTATTATTTTTTTCATGGGCTCGTTCACATCGACGTCCTGTTCATTGACCTCCAGCGAAATAGGTCATACATTTTGTTTTATTATTTTTTCTATCCCCCATTTTCGTTGGTAGTTTTCCTGCAATAAACCTTTTCCCTGCAATATCTAGTAATTTTCATCATTCTCGCCAACGAATTCCATCGTCTTCTGCTACGAAAGTCTCCTAAATCTTCTCAAAGTCTTCACTACTCTTTAAAATAATATCAACCACTTTTTGTTCACACCAAATAAGCGCATAAATCTTCGTTCACCCCAGGTTATTGATGATCAATACCATAGTTATTCACGACTCAAGTCCTCCCTGATGTGGTCAACTAACCACACAATCTCTCTCTTTCACCCCCAGGTTTGTGATCATCGGCACCTTAGTAATCGATGACCTAAAGACCTGATATGGATCAAGAACTCCGCGGCCTTTAAGTTCCACCATTTATCCCCAACAATAACAGTTTAACTTAATCTCCATCATTCTCCTCAGTTAAGGGGAGATGGGGCGTTTTTCTCGTCCCCTTCTTCCTCCTCATGTGTAGTCCCATTAGTTTGACGATTTTAAGATGTTCGGCCCACTAGTTTGATGATTTTAAGACCTTTCGCCCCATTTCTTTGTCAATAATAAGACCTTACGTACAATTTAGGTGTCGATTTTTTCCCTGGCGAGCGATAGCGAGCCTGTAATATATTAGTAACCGGCCTCCGGCCGGCACATTTTTCTATCGAAAAATTTACAAATTTTTCTTGAAGGGGGATCTTGGGGATGTTTTTTATAAGGTTGATGGAGGTCTAGGTAGGACACTATAAAATAACGAATAAATGAAAACATCGACTACAATATCCATCAACTAACCAAACATTCTCTCTCTCTCACTCTCCCAGGTTTGTGATCATCGACATCATAGTAATCGACGACTTGAAGACCTCTCTGATGCGGCTCAAGAACTCCGAGGCGCGGATCCTGCTACTGTACTCGACCAAGGAGGAGGCCTCGACCATCATGAAGGAGGCTACCACACTGGGCCTGGTCGACAAGAACTATATGTGGATAGTGACCCAGTCCGTGGTCGGGGATGGGGTCACCAACGATCTGCCCGTCGGAATGCTCGGTACGTGGATAGTTGGCTTGATAATTGATGGATAGTTAGATAAGTTATAAAAACTGGGACTCCTGTACAGAGTTCGAGAATTCTTCACTGACGAGCAGTTGGCCGTAATATATAAAAGTCATGTGCGTTCTCACGGATTTACTGTTCACCTCTGTGGAGTGGAAAGTGGAGTGGTTGCATTGAGGCAGTTTGGAACAAAATTCAAATAAAGGCTATTAGATTTAATCAATAACCCTGCAATCACACAAGGACCTTCCTACATTATCCATACGAAGAAACGTTGCATCCCTTGCATTATTCTAACAGATATTTTTCACAAGCAATTGTTCCAGGAACTTGCTTCAATTGTGCCGCCTGCCTCTCACATCTTTGCCCCGTAGAACTAGGGCAGCTTAGAGAGCAAATGAATTTACACTTTTCCCTCCTCGCACAATGCAGAACTTCTGCTTATCAAATTCATTATTATCCCTAGAACTACTACTCACATCCTTTGGAATTCACTTCCCTCGAATTGCTTTTCCATCCACAACTTACAATCTACAAATGTTTAAATCCAGTTGTTACAAACATTTTATGAATGGAGGATGCCTTTATGCACATGGACCTTTTTGTTTTATCTGTGTTTTTCTTTCCTCCATTCATTGTCTCTTTAAAAAAAAAAAAAAAAAAAAGTAGGATAGTTGGTTTGATAATTGATGGATAATCTATATTTTGTAAATTTCAGCCCAACACCAAACACCCCCAATGAAATTAATGAAAGCATATATGTGATCCACCAGATAAGTAGGATAGTTGGTTTGATAATTGATGAATAGTCAGATAGGATAGTTGATTTGATAATTGATGGATAGTCAGAGATGTAGGATAGTTGATTTTATAATTGATGGACAGTCTGATAAGTAGGATAGTTGGTTTGATAATTGATGGACAGTTAGATAAATAGGATAGTTGGTTTGATAATTGATGGACAGTCTGATAAGTAGGATAGTTGGTTTGATAATTGATGGACAGTTAGATAAATAGGATAGTTGGTTTGATAATTGATGGACAGTTAGATAAATAGGATAGTTGGTTTGATAATTGATGGACAGTTAGATAAATAGGATAAGTGGTTTGATAATTGATGGACAGTTAGATAAATAGGATAAATGGTTAGATAATTGAATTGGACATTAGAGTTAAATAGGGAGAGTTGTTTTTGATAATTGATGGACAGTTAGATAAATAGGAGGTTGGTTTGATTAATTGATGGACCGTTTAGATAAATAGGATAGTTGGTTTGATAATTGATGGATAGTCAGATAGGATAGTTGGTTTGATAATTGTACAGTTAGATAAATAGGATAGTTGGTTTGATAATTGATGGATAGTCAGATAGGATAGTTGGTTTGATAATTGATGGATAGTCAGATAGGATAGTTGGTTTGATAATTGATGGATAGTCAGATAGGATAGTTGGTTTGATAATTGATGGATAGTTAGATAAATAGGATAAGTGGTTTGATAATTGATGGACAGTTAGATAAATAGGATAGTTGGTTTGATAATTGATGGACAGTTAGATAAATAGGATAGTTGGTTTGATAATTGATGGACAGTTAGATAAATAGGATAAGTGGTTTGATAATTGATGGACAGTTAGATAAATAGGATAAGTGGTTTGATAATTGATGGAACAGTTAGATAAATAAGGATAAGTGGTTTTGATAATTGATGGACGTTTAGATAAATAGGATAAGTGGTTTGATAATTGATGGACAGTTAGATAAATAGGATAAGTGGTTTGATAATTGATGGACAGTTAGATAAATAGGATAAGTGGTTTGATAATTGATGGACAGTTAGATAAATAGGATAAGTGGTTTGATAATTGATGGACAGTCAGATAAATACGTATAGTATATATGTTAAATACGTGGAAAGTAGATGGTTGAACTATTGACTTATATCTTAAAGGATGTCTCTGTCCAGATGTTGGGTAGGTACAGTCTTAAACAGTTCCTTTTGGGACACCTGCTAATAATTAATTTACAATTAGAAGTAGGACAATTCAATAATTATAAATAGGTAAGTTTGCGAATATTTACGAGTGGGCTCGATTCTATGGCATCCGATTGTACATTAGAAAGGAGAAAATTAAGAAAGTTGGGAAGTAAAGACATAGAGAGACGTAAGAGAATAAGAAGTAAAGTGTGCAGGGCAATAACGAAGAAAGAGGAACGATGAGAATAAGGAATGAAGGAAGGAGTAAATAAGAGGATACTAGAATGAAGAACATTAAGGAAAACACAAAGTCATTTGGAAAGTAAGGAAATTAATGAAAAAATAAAAAGGAAAGCAAAAGGGAAGGCGAAAGAAGAAGGAAGGAAGGAAGGAAGGAAGGAAGGAAGGAACATGAGAAAGCAAGTAAATACGAGAAGAAACGCATATAGTCAGTTGAGAAGTAAGGAAGTAAGAAAGGGAAGGAAGGAAGAGAGTAAGTAAGTAAGAGAGAATTTGAGAGGAAGTAAACAACTAAGTAAAGAAACAAGATGGGAAGTAAGGAATCAAGCAAGGAAGGAAGGAAGGAAGTAAGGAGATAATTAAGCAAGGAAACAAGCAAGCAAGCAATTAAATAAGGAAGGAAGGAAGTAAGGAAGGAAACAAGCAAGCAAGCAATTAAATAAGGAAGGAAGGAAGTAAGGAAGCAAGCAATTAAAGAAGTAAGGAAGGAAACAAGCAAGCAAGCAATTAAAGAAGTAAGGAAGGAAACAAGCAAGCAAGCAATTAAAGAAGTAAGGAAGGAAGTAAGGAAGGAAACAAGCAAGCAAGCAATTCAAGAAGTAAGGAAGGAAGTAAGGAAGGAAGGAAACAAGCGAGGAAGCAATTAAGGAAGGAAAGCAGTAAGAAGAAAAGTAAGAAAGGAAGTAAGCAAGCAAGCAAGGAAGTAAGGCAGGAAGTAACGCAGTAAGGAAAGAAGTAAAGAACCAAGCAAGGAAGTAAAGAGATAAATAGGAGGGCAAGTAAGTAAGGAAGTAAGGAGAGAAGTAAGGGAGGAAGTTTAAGGAGGGGGAGATGGAGAAGTGTTTGGGCAGTAAACATATTGAGTGTTGGGTTAGGAGAGAGAGAGAGAGAGAGAGAGAGAGAGAGAGAGAGAGAGAGAGAGAGAGAGAAAGAGAAAGAGAGAGAGAGATAGAGATAGAGAGAGAGAGAGAGAGAGAGAGAGAGAGAAAGAGAAAGAGAGAGAGAGAGAGTATTGAATATTGAATATAAACACCATATGAGGAGAACCACTTTATTGACAACGTTTGAAGCTATCTGCGAAACGTTGTCAATAATGTACTCCTACTGAAATGGTATATATATATCTATATATATATATATATATATATATATATTCTGTCATTACTTTATCCATAGACTACATGAGATCTGGACTGGCCACGAAAGTGGAACTTTGCAGTAAGGGACCCAAAATCGGAGAACGAACCCCCAAGTTCGAACCTCGAAACCGTGAAAATGTGATATTTTCGCGGTTTCGAGGTTCGAACTTGGGGGTTCGTTCTCCGATTTTGGGTCCCTTTCTGCAAAGTTCCATTTTCGTGTCCAGTCCAGATCTACTGTCGTCTATGCTTTATCATTAGATTATTTATTTCAGTTCAGGAAAGACCTACAGTATAGGAGTTAATAGCGTGGCAGCAAATTATTATGGTATTCTGATGTCTGCTTTAGTCCATTCACTATAGGCAGGCTAGAAATTGTAATTCCTTCACTCCGTAACTCAAAATGGGCTAGAGCAAATGGGCTGTAAGTTTGCACATCCTTTCACTGGCTGACTCTTCCCAATTAGTAAACATACTAGCTCGATTACTCTCGTCGTTTTTGAGTTACACAGGTTGAAGGTCACCATTTCTGCCCTACCTATAATGCTGGACTATAATACTTTAAGGGGGTAGTACTCGCTTTTTATGGACCCCCTTCTCCCTCATGTTTAGCATATTAGTTTTGAGGTTTTAAGACGTTCGTTCCGTTAGTTTGGCGATTTTGAGACTTTTCGCCTCATTTTGTTGTCAATATTAAGACCTTTCGATTTTTTCCTGGCGAGCGAAAGCGAGACTCTAATTTTGAAAGGAATCGGCCTTCGGCCGGGACCTTTTTCTATCGAAAAATGTACAAATTGATCTTGAAACGGGGTCTAGGGGGTGTTTTTATAAGCTTGATGGAGGTCCAGCGAGGAAACTCAAAAATATATTAATAGACAAATATATGGACCAAAAAGCACTACCCCCGTAAGAGATTTACTGTACCATGATAAACAAGCTTACTAACACACACACACACACACACACACACACACACACACACACACACACACACACACACACACACACACACACAGACACTCACCCCCACACACAAACACACCTGACCTACACATACATAACCCCAAGGAACCAAAGAGATTAAGTGTTACCTACATACACACACATAACCTACACTCAAACACAACCTAACCTACACATACATACACACACGCCCCGACTCACACACATACTTACACGCACACACACACACGCCCCGACTCACGCACATACTTACACGCACACACACGCCCCGACTCACACACATACTTACACGCACACACACACACACGCCCCGACTCACGCACATACTTACACGCACACACACGCCCCGACTCACGCACATACTTACACGCACACACACGCCCCGACTCACACACATACTTACACGCACACACACACACACGCCCCGACTCACGCACATACACGCGCACACACGCCCCGATTCATGCACATACACGCGCACACACACACACACGCCCCGATTCATGCACATACACGTACACACACACTAGCATGCACACACACACACACACACGCATATACTTACACGCACACACACACACACGCCCCGACTCACATACTTACACGTACACACACATCCGTCTATATCTTCGGGCAATATTGGTCTGACAACTTCAAAATGTACGCTTTATCAGAATTATACCGCCTAACCCCTTGGCAACCGTACCGCATTTTCATAGTTAATTCTGGCTGTCATTAGACGATTTTATGTAGCTTAGGAAGGATCAGTGGGAATTTAATTGGTAAAGACCATCTCAATAATTAACCCTCTGACTTCCACACCACACCCTTCCTAGTCTCAATACAATCGTTGAAGGGGGTAGTACTCGCTTTTTCTGGACCCCCTTCTCCCTCATGTTTAGCATATTAGTTTTGAGGTTTTAAGACGTTCGGTCCGTTATTTTGACGATTTTGAGACCTTTCGCCTTATTTTTTTGGTACCAATATTAAAACCTTTCGTGCCCTTTAGGTGTCGATTTTTTCCTGGCGAGCGATAACGAGCCTCTAGTTTGAGAAGGAACCGGCCTTCGTCCGGGACATTTTTCTACAGAAAAATGTACAGATTTATATTCAGAGGGGTGTCTAGGGGGTGTTTTGCAAAGCTTGATGGAGGTCAAGTGAGGAAGCTCAAAAATAAATTAATAACTATATTTATAGACCAAAAACCAAGCACTACCCCCTTAATACTAGCCAGAAAACAGAAAGAGAATGCGTCCTCGTATCTTGAAAGGGTTAATATTATGCACTATCACTCTAGTTACCGATTCCAGTGCAAATGAATCTCCAAATATTACGAGAACAAAAAATTGCTCAAGGAAAATTGGCCGAAAAAGAGCTCGCGTGATACCGTCTTTAGGTATGTTCAGGGGCATTGAATCGTGTACGCATTTACATCCTATCTCATTATATGTGTTCAATTGCGCACATCTGACACGCACACACACACATACGCACACACACACACACACACACACACACACACACACACACACACACACACACACACACACACACACACACACACACACACACACAAACACGGACACTATTAGAACCCCCTTAAATAGTGGCAGGTCAAAATAATAATAATAATAATAATAATAATACTGATCATAATAAAAAATATAATAATAATAATAATAATAATAATAACAATAATAATAACTTGAGGGGCAATCGGTAGAGCGTATACCTTGGCTTACGCTTGCTTGTGTTTACCAAATTTCAGAAAATCTCAGAAAAATCACTTCTGCCTTGGCGCATAATATCGTATCTGCCCGCCAAGTTTCGTGACAAATGGGTTCATGCGCTTGTGAGATATCTTGTTTACAGACAGACAGACAGAGACAGAAACATATAACCTCCGTCCAACTTCGCTGGCTGAGGTGGTAATAATAAAACAATAATACCTCTTCCCTCACACCTCCCACCAAAAACTTTTCACACACCCACATATTTTCACAGCCTTTTTATATCTATTATCAAGTTTTCTATTTTCCTCCGGTGTGTGTGTGTGTGTGTGTGTGTGTGTGAGGGGGGGGGGGGAAGTTGAGGAGAGTCTGGGAAGTTTTGGAAGGAGAGTGAGTTGAGTTTTATCTCTTGTGGGGTGTGATTATTAGAGAGAGAGTGAGAGAGAGAGAAAGAGAGTGAGTGAGAGAGCTTATTCATATACTGTATCGCAATCGTGTGTGCGTGCAAGTGTGTGTACTCAGTTACTTGTGCGTGCAAGTGTGTGTGTGTTACTCAGTTACTGGTTCGTCAAGGGGAATCCACGCAATGCGAGCTAAGCTCATTATTATCGCGCCTCCTTAACTGGGAATGTATTGCGTGAAATGCATGTTAAGTGTTTTATGTACTGTTGGAATGGCTGTGGATGTGTGTGTAGTCTGTATTTAGCCAATTGACGACATCGGAAACGAAGGCTTAGGGTGGATCTTTATGGTACCATTCTCACTATAGACGGTACCGTCTCGCCCGAAGGCTTAGGTAGCCATCAGCTTAGGTGAACCATATGATACCCATCTCGCCTTGTACCATTTCTGCCAACCCCAGAGGGGACGTCACAACGTCGTCCACTTATTCCAGGTACCTATTTACAGCTAGGTGAACTGAGGCTAACACATGAAAGGAGACAAGCCCAATTTGTCTCCGCCCGGCCGGGGATTGAACCCACGACCCCTCGTGTGTGAGACGAGAGCTCTACCTACTAGGCTACGGGCTGTGTGTGTGTGTGTGTGTGTGTGTGTGTGTGTGTGTGTGTGTGTGTGTGTGTGTGTGTGTGTGTGTGTGTGTGTGTCTTCACCAATGCAGTCTGTAATTAGCTTGTCTGTCTGTGTGTCCGAGTATTACATTGTTCACAATTAGTCCGGATTAGCGGCACCTTTGTTTTCAGGTAGTTATATAATATTGTTGAATGGATTACCGAGTCAATGGTGGAATGAATGGCTAGCATAAGGTATGTACAGTAGTAATGCATGACTAACACAATAAATTGACGAATGAAAACATTAATTAATGAATGAATAATTAATGAATGAATTAATAATGAATGAATGAATGAATGAATGGATGAATGAATGAATGGATTAATTAATTAATAATGAATTAATTAATTAATGAATGGATGGATGGATGGATGAATGAATGAATGAATTTATAATAATCTTGATTAATATATGAATGACTAACAAAATAAATAAATACTTGAATGAATGATAAAATGTATGAGTAAATGAATGAATGAACGAACGACTAACAAATCTAATGTATAAATTAATACCATAATACACTATCGAGTGAATTTAATATAGCACTAATGCATACATTAATAGCTAACTTAATATTATTGAATACATGAATGACAAAGAATGAATAAATGAATGACGTAGCAAACGAATAAATTAAATAACTAATAAATACATGAATTAACTAATGAATGAATGGATAAACGAATGTACGAAAGAATGAATGGATACATGAATGAAAGAAGGAATGGATGGAAGAAAGACGGAATAAATGGAGGAACGAACGAATTTATTCATTAATACATGAAACATATGGATAAATGCACGAACGAACGAATGAACTAACTAAATTAACGAATGAGTGGATGAACGAACGAATGCATACATTAATAAGTAGAGCTCCTCAGGGACCCTCAAGGTAATTCGATTCCCCTACCCTCCAGTTCTGTGTCCTTAAATAAATAGATTATATAAGGGGGAAGGGTTAGTGGCCTTATGTTTAGCCCCCTTAGTTTTCAGATTTTAAGACTTTCGGCCCATTATTTTGGCGATTTTAAGATCTTTAGCCCCATTTATTTGGCCACATTTCTTTTCGAATAATTTAGGTGTAATTTTTTTCCTGGCGAGCGATAGCAAGCCTTTACTTAGGAAGAGACCGGCCTTGGGCCGGGCCATTTTTCAATCGAAAAAATGTACAAATATATCTAGAAGGGGAATCTTGGTGGAGGTTTTTAAAGTTTGATGGAAGTATCGGGAGGAAAATAAATGTGGATGTTTTTTTTTAAAGTTTGATGGAGGTATCGGGAGGAAACTAAATGGTGGATGGCTTTTTTAAGTTTGATGGAGGTATAGGGAGGAAACTAAATGGTGGATGGCTTTTTTAAGTTTGATAGAGGTATAGGGAGGAAACTAAATGGTGGATGGCTTTTTTAAGTTTGATAGAGGTATAGGGAGGAAACTAAATGGTGGATGGCTTTGTTAAATATGATAGAGGTATAGGCAGGAAGCTAAATGGTGGATGGCTTTTTTAAGTTTGATGGAGGTATAGGGAGGAAGCTAAATGGTGGATGGCTTTTTTAAGTTTGATAGAGGTATAGGGAGGAAACTAAATGGTGGATGGCTTTTTTAAGTTTGATAGAGGTATAGGGAGGAAACTAAATGGTGGATGGCTTTTTTAAGTTTGATGGAGGTATAGGGAGGAAGCTAAATGGTGGATGGCTTTTTTAAGTTTGATGGAGGTATAGGGAGGAAGCTAAATGGTGGATGGCTTTTTTAAGTTTGATGGAGGTATAGGGAGGAAGCTAATGGTGGATGGCTTTTTTAAGTTTGATAGAGGTATAGGGGGAAACTAAATGGTGGTGGCTTTTTTAAGTTTTGATAGAGGTATAGGAGGAAACTAATGGTGGATGGCTTTTTTAAGTTTGATGGTGGTATAGGGAGAAACTAAAGGTGGATGGCTTTTTTAAGTTTGATAGAGGTATAGGGAAACTAAATGGTGGATGGCTTTTTTAAGTTTGATAGAGGTATAGGGAGGAAACTAAATGGTGGATGGCTTTTTTAAGTTTGATGGAGGTATAGGGAGGAAACTAAATGGTGGATGGCTTTTTTAAGTTTGATGGAGGTATAGGGAGGAAACAATGGTGGATGGCTTTTTTAAGTTTGATAGAGTATAGGAAACTAAATGGTGGATGGCTTTTTTAAGTTTGATGGAGGATAGGGAGACAACTAATGGTGGATGGCTTTTTTAAGTTTGATGGAGGTATAGGGAGGAAACTAAATGGTGGATGGCTTTTTTAAGTTTGATGGAGGTATAGGGAGGAAACTAAATGGTGGATGGCTTTTTTAAGTTTGATAGAGGTATAGGGAGGAAACAAAATGGTGGATGGCTTTTTTAAGTTTGATAGAGGTATAGGGAGGACACTAAATCATAGGAATAATCAATCGACCCCAAAATATAGCCTTCCCCCTAAATTAGCGAGCATATGAAGTGAGCGAGCCTGTATCTTGGGGAGTCTGTGTTATAATATTAGGTTTGATTCGTGCTTAACCCCTTCTGTACCGGCGACGTCTTTTTAGTTTCATTCTTGCTATTTTTAGACGATATTGTGCAATTTAAGAAGGATCTGTGTTAGTAAAAAGGTTTAAGCGAGATAGTTGGAAGCATGTTAACCCTCTCCGACATATGAGCGTGAAAGGGTTAATCGCTAGAAGCCCTTTATAAACTGAATATAATCGTGTAATAGTAGTCAGAATAAAGCTAAAAGGACGGCGTCGGTACAGAGGGGGTTAAGATGTGTAAGGTTGTATGTTGTAATTATGTGGACGTTGTATGTTAAAATAGTAGACACATACGCACATATATACTGTACACACACATGAACAAGCCTGTATCTTGGGAGGTTTGTGTTATATTATGATGTTTGGTTCATATTTAAGATGAGGAAGGTTGTATGTTGTAATGATGAGGAAGGTTGTATGTTGTAATGATGAGGAAGGTTGTATGTTGTAATGATGAGGAAGGTTGTATGTTGTAATGATGAGGAAGGTTGTATGTTGTAATGATGAGGAAGGCTGTATGTTGTAATGATGAGGAAGGTTGTATGTTGTAATGATGAGGAAGGTTGTATGTTGTAATGATGAGGAAGGTTGTATGTTGTAATGATGATGAAGTTGTATGTTGTAATGATGAGGAAGGCTGTATGTTGTAATGATGAGGAAGGCTGTATGTTGTAATGATGAGGAAGGCTGTATGTTGTAATGATGAGGAAGGCTGTATGTTGTAATGATGAGGAAGGCTGTATGTTGTAATGATGAGGAAGGCTGTATGTTGTAATGATGAGGAAGGCTGTATGTTGTAATGATGAGGAAGGTTGTATGTTGTAATGATGAGGAAGGTTGTATGTTGTAATGATGAGGAAGGCTGTATGTTGTAATGATGAGGAAGGCTGTATGTTGCATTGAGGCAGTTGGACAAAATTCAAAATAAAGCTATTAGATTAATCAATAACCCTGCAATCACACAGGACCTTCCTACATTAGCCATACGAAGAAACGTTGCATCCCTTGCATTATTCTACAGATATTTTCACAGCAATTGTTCCGAGGAACTTGCTTCAATTGTGCCGCCTCTCCACATCTTTCCCCATAGAACTAGGGCAGCTGAGAGCGCCCATGAATTTACACTTTCTCCTCCACAATGCAGAACTTCTGCTTATCAGAATTCATTTATCCCCAGAGCTACTACTCTTTGGAATTCACTTCCCTCGAATTGCTTTCCACAAACTTACAATCAACAAATGTTTAAATCCAGTTGTTACAAACATTTTATGAATGGAGGATGCCTTTAGGCACATGGACCTTTTTGTTTTATCTGTGTTTTTCCTTCCTCCGTTCATTGTCTCTTAAAAAAAAAAAAAAAAAAAAAAAAAAATGATGAGGAAGGTTGTATGTTGTAATGATGAGGAAGGTTGTATGTTGTAATGATGAGGAAGGTTGTATGTTGTAATGATGTGGACTTTGTATTTAGGTTCGTGTTTTAAGGGGGTCCACCTCGCTTTTTTTCTCTTTCTCTCCCTCTCTCTTTGGCTTGTATCCATTCGGCCCCATTCAGCCTACTGTTTGAAGACGTTTACTCCCATCCAGGTGTCAATATTTTCCTGGCGAGTGGTAGCGAGCCAGCATATATATATATTTTTGTTTTGACAGCAAGCAAAATTTGTACATTTTTCGATAGAAAAATTTCTCCGGCGAAGCCGGATTTCTCCATACAATGCTGGCTCGCCATCGCTCGCTTGGAAGAAATCGACACCTGGATGGGGATAAACGTCTTAAAACAGTTGGCTGTATGGGGCCGAATGGATACAAGCCAGGGAAAGAGAGAAAGGGAGAGAAAGAGAAACAAAAGCAGGTGACCCCCCCCCCCCCTAAGTTGTGTAAGGTTGTATGTTGGAATTATGTGGACTTTAAAGCATATTACATGTTTTGTCTTTTTCCTTCCTCTATTTTTTGTCTCTTAAAAGATATAGACATAGACGCACACATGTATACACACATGAGTGGGTACATACACAAACACAATACAAACACACACACATAAGGCTCGGCCACACGATGCCCAAAACATAGCCCAAAACATGACTGGTAGGATGCCTTGAACATGACTGGTAGCATGCCTTGAACATGACTGGTAGCATGCCTTGAACATGACTGGTAGCATGCCTTGAACATGACTGGTAGCATGCCTTGAATATGACTGGTAGGATGCCTTGAACATGACTGGTAGCATGCCTTGAACATGACTGGTAGCATGCCTTGAACATGACTGGTAGGATGCCTTGAACATGACTGGTAGGATGCCTTGAACATGACTGGTAGGATGCCTTGAACATGACTGGTAGCATGCCTTGAACATGACTGGTAGCATGCCTTGAACATGACTGGTAGCATGCCTTGAATATGACTGGTAGCATGCCTTGAATATGACTGGTAGCATGCCTTGAACATGACTGGTAGCATGCCTTGAACATGACTGGTAGCATGCCTTGAATATGACTGGTAGCATGCCTTGAACATGACTGGTAGCATGCCTTGAACATGACTGGTAGCATGCCTTGAACATGACTGGTAGCATGCCTTGAACATGACTGGTAGCATGCCTTGAACATGACTGGTAGCATGCCTTGAACATGACTGGTAGCATGCCTTGAACATGACTGGTAGCCTGCCTTGAACATGACTGGTAGCATGCCTTGAACATGACTGGTAGATGCCTTGAACATGACTGGTAGCATGCCTTGAACATGACTGGTAGCATGCCTTGAACATGACTGGTAGCATGCCTTGAACATGACTGGTAGCATGCCTTGAACATGACTGGTAGCATGCCTTGAACATGACTGGTAGCATGCCTTGAACATGACTGGTACATGCCTTGAACATGACTGGTAGGATGCCTTTGAACATGACTGGTAGCATGCCTTGAACATGACTGGTAGCATGCCTTGAACATGACTGGTATCCTGCCTTGAACATGACTGCTAGCATGCCTTGAACATGACTGGTAGCATGCCTTGAACATGACTGGTAGCATGCCTTGAACATGACTGGTAGCATGCCTTGAACATGACTGGTAGCATGCCTTGAACATGACTGGTAGCATGCCTTGAACATGACTGGTAGGATGCCTTGAACATGACTGGTAGCATGCCTTGAACATGACTGGTAGCATGCCTTGAACATGACTGGTAGCATGCCTTGAACATGACTGGTAGCATGCCTTGAACATGACTGGTAGCATGCCTTGAACATGACTGGTAGCATGCCTTGAACATGACTGGTAGCATGCCTTGAACATGACTGGTAGCATGCCTTGAACATGCTCCATACATAAACCTGAACAAGCCCCAAACATGATGGTAAACCTGCCATCCAGTTTAGGTTCAACATGCTACAAACACAGCCACGAAACTTCCAGACTACAGTGTTTCGAAACATGTTCGTAGGTTTGAACGTCCACTGAGAGATTTCGAACATGAATGCCAACATGGCCAAAGCAATGTTTCGAACATGCCTCAATACATGTCTCCCTACCGTGTGGCCGAGCCTTTACACATGCCTCCCTCTCTCTCTCTCTCTCTCTCTCTCTCTCTCTCTCTCTCTCTCTCTCTCTCTCTCTCTCTCTCTCTCATCTCACTCCTCTCTCTCTTACTCTCTCTTTCTCTAATCTCTCTCTCGATCTTCTCTCCTCTCTCATTCGCTCTCCTCTCTCTTCCCTCCCACTCTCTCCTCTCCATCTCTCTCTCTATCTGCTCTCCCCCGTGTCCTCCGACATCCTCTCTCTACGTCTCTCTCTCCCCTTCCCTCCCTCTCATCTCTCGTCTCCCTCCACTCTCATCCGTTGTGGGCTCTTCAGTCCCCCCTCTCCTCTCTCTCCCCTTCTCTCTCATCCTCTCTCGCGTCTCTCTACCTCCCAATTAAATGCCAACCCACCCATTTATCCAAAACAAAAAAACACCCACATACCCACTTATCGAGCAACCCACACACACGCCCCCACCTATCCAACCCCACACATCCACTTAATCGAGCAACCCACACGACTTCAACTATCCAACCCCACACCCACATATAACCACCCACACGAATACCCACATCTGTCCAACCACACCTACGCACACCCACACGACCCCACCTATCCAACCACACACCCACACATAACCAGCCCACACACCCACACGCAAAACCACACCTGTCCAACCACACATAACCACCCACACGACCCCACCTATCCAACCACACATCCACACGCAAAACCACACCTGTCCAACCACATACCCAGCCCACCTATCCACACGCAAAACCACACCTGTCCAACCACACACAACCACCCACACACCCACATGCAAAACCACACCTATCCAAACACACAACCACCCTTGCATCCACACGCATACCCACACCTGTCCAACCACATACCAACACCCACCCACACACATACCCACACCTGCCCACCCACCCACGCACCCACACCCACGCACCCAGCAATTAATCATAGCGAGTGTTTACCCTTGCAATTCCACCCGAGCGGCCGAGTCCAGTGTTGTCTGTCTGGAAGTAAACGAGACTAAATTACCGAGAGACCCCAGAGACTGTACACGGGGGGAGAGAGAGACTAAATTACCGAGTTACCCCAGAGACTGTACACGGGGGGAGAGAGAGAGACTAAATTACCGAGTTACCCCAGAGACTGTACACGGAGAGAGAGAGAGAGAGCGACTAAATTACTGAGAGCCTCCAGAGACTGTACACGGAGAGAGAGAGAGAGAGAGAGAGTGAGAGTGAAGTGTGTGTGTGTTTGTGACTGTATTTACCTAGTTGTAGTATACAGGATTTGAGATAAGCTCGTATTATCCTGTCCCCATGACTACACATGAGTGTGTGTGTACTTACTCTAGTTGTACTTACTCTAGTTGTATTGCGGGAGTGAGCATGCTCGTTATTTCCCGCCTCCTATATGTGGTAGTCGTTATATGTATCGTTGGAATGGCTGTGGATGTGGGTGTGTAGTCCTGTATTAGCCAATTGGCGTACAATCGGAAACGACGGCGTAGGGTGGATCTGTATGGTACCATTCTCACTATAGACGGTAAACCCGTCCTCGCCCCCGAAGGCTTAGGGTAGCCAATCAGCTTAGGTGAACCATATGATACCCATCTGCCTTTGTACCATTTTTTTGCCAACCCCAGATGGGACGTCCCACAACGTCCGTCCACTTATTCCAGGTACCTATTTACAGCTAGGTGAACTGAAGGCTAACACATGAAAGGAGACACGCCCAATTTGTCTCCGCCCGGACCGTGATTGAACCCCCGTCCCCTCGTGTGTGGATGACGTGGAGCTCTACCACTAGCCTACGGGCTGTGTGCTTGTGTGTGTGTGTGTGAGTCAGAAACTGTCCTGTACGATTGCCCCCCCCCCCAGAGTTTGAAAGAGTGATCAGGGCCAAAATCAAGGGCCCGTTCGAGCCAAAAATGTCCTGGACACACGTAGTTTGAAGCACTTTAAGTCCATAAGGAAGAAGGAAATAACTGATTCTGGGAGAGATTTCCAGAGGCTCAGCTGTTGAATAGAAGAAAGTCTGAGAGTAACTGTTCTTACTCTTGGGTTAGAGAGTTGCAACCAGAGTAGGGGTGGGATTGTGGTTGCAAGACGGGGTACGAACTGCCCTACGCTAGAGGAGCATGTGGTATACACTGGGTATAGCTCTGAGGAACAGCTGATTATTATAGTAGCGATAGAATAGCGAGAGAGATTGCAACATTTTGCGGCGGAGAAGAGAGAGATTGCAGAGAGTTGGTGAGTGGATGGGAGTGATGAATACGAAAGGCCTTCTTTTCCATTTTGTCTAGGAGTGCGCTGTGAGAGGATCCTCCCCACACATGTGAACAATACTCAATACAAGGATGCACCGTGCCCCTGTACAGAGCAAGAGGCTGTGCAGGGGTAAAGAACCCCTTGATGCGGTGAGCACACCCAGCTTCTGGGAGGCTGCCTTAGCAAGACTGGTAATATGGTCCTTCCAAGGAGTGCAGAAGAAAAAGAGACACCTAGAATATTGAGAGAAGATGAAGGATTGATTTTTGTATTGTTGAAGAATAAGGGATAATCCGCTGGGAGTTCCGGACGGGCAGATAGATGGAGAAATTGGGTTTTGTAAGCATTAAAGGCAACAAGGTTTTCTCTGCCCCAATTGCCCACTTGCGAGTATCATTCTATAAGGAAGTTGGAGCTGTAGCCATCCATATTCAAGCAGAATTAACAGCTAAAATACGGTCATAATATATTTATATATTCATAAAACCAAATTTATCATACTTTTTATTCCTCCACAACCCACATTATTATTGCACTTTCTCTTAATATCGACGTTTCACGGTCTTTCATCACTTCCCTAATTAATAGCCTGAAACTCGCAAGTGGTCAATAGGAAATAGTAGTTAGATCAGCGGATAAGTGTTATATGGCTTCATTACGTTTGTCTTTGAGGGATTGCTGGCTGGGGCGTTCAGGAAAACTAATTGAGTAGTGTAAGGTAGAGTCGTCTGCGTATGAATGGATGTGTGTGTGTGTGTGTGTGTGTGTGCGCGAATGTGCATCGATGCTATAGTACATGGATGTATTATTATTTATTCATGTGTGTGTTTTTAATCAACAGTATATGCATGATTTATGTGCATTTGCATACATATGTTTACATATGTATAAACATGTATGTATGAATGTACATATATTTGGATGTTGCGTAAATGCACACATGTACACTATAGCCGTTCGTGTGTACGTACGTTGTGTGTGACTCATTATTAAAGAAGCTCCATTTTCCGCAGGCCACGCTCATCATTATTTTAATCATAATTTTTCAAGCTAATTTTTCCGAGGCTCACCCTACCGTCATCTCTCGCTTCTCTCGTCTCTCCTCCTTCGGCTCACTCTCGTCCTCTCTCTCCTCCTCTCTCCATCATCATCCCTCTCCTCTCCATCTCTCTCATGTATATATATATAGTATATATATATGATATACTATATATAGAATAATATATCTACTACACAGTATATATGTTTGTTTATGTATATCTCTATCTATCTATCAATTTATCATTCTATTATCATTCTCCCCCTCTCTATCACTCTCACTCACTCGCACACACTCACTCTCACTCACACGCTCTCTCTCTCACACGCTCTCTTTCTCTCACACGCTCTCTCTCTCACACGCTCTTTCTCTCACACTCACTCTCTCTCACTCTCTCTCTCTCTCTCTCTCTCTCTCTCTCTCTCTCTCTCTCTCTCTCTATTGGCAGTAAAGGCTGGATGCTGAGAATGAGTGTGTAATTTGATCTCTTAATTGGGGGCTAGTTTGAGAGAGAGAGAGAGAGAGAGAGAGAGAGAGAGAGAGAGAGAGAGAGAGAGAGAGAGAGAGAGAGAGAGATGATGATAATGATGAAGATGGAGGCAAATCATAATAATAAGAAAGTTATATTATTGAACTACAAAGAAGGATGGAAGGAGGAAGCAGAAGGAAGAAGGGGACAGCAATAAAGCGAAGGAAGAAGGAAAGGAGGAAGGGGAACGAAGGATAATTGGTAAAGGAAGAAGGAAAGGAGGAATAAAGGAAATAGATAATAAAGGAGAAAGATGAGAAAGATATACGCAGAAGGATGAAGGGGAGAGCAATAAAGCGAAGGAAAGGAGGAAGGAGAATGAAGGATAATAGGTAAAGGAAGAAGGAAAGGAGGAATAAAGAAAACTGATATTAAAGGATAAATATAAGAAAGAGATTATAAAACAATGCTAATTAATAATAAAGGAGTGAATGGAGGAATATAGGAGATACAAATATTAAGCTGCGAAGGATATAGTATGATACAGTGATAAGAAGATAAATAATAAGTCAAATGGAAAAGAATGACCTAAGAGCATGAACAAGAGTAATAATAGAGAACAAAAAAAGGTTTAACCCTTTGGCTGCGGGCTGTTTTGGGCTATTTAGGGCATATTCAGGCACTCCTGAATGATAAATCAAGCATCTGCATTAAATGAAGTTTATTCTGCCGAAAAGTAGGTGAAAATAGCTTCAAAATGACACCAGAACGGACCGTATACGTGGTCTGGTTCACCCGCAGTGATCCCAGTGAAACGCGGGAACCCCGCTATTATGTAACACTCGCTCGCTTGGCTACACTGATGAGAGAGACAGAGAGAGACTCGCCCGACACACAGCTTAGCTCAGTGAGCCGCTCGGTGCTTTGAGGGTCGGAGGTGGGTCCCTCACGCTCCCACCCACTGACACTCGATTCTTACGGTTTTTACAGGCTTTTAAAGCCTGGAAATTGCTGTAACTTGCCAAAACATTCCAGAACGTCACCCGCAGCGAAAGGGTTAAGGACGAAGAAAATAGAAATTATATGGAAATAAGAAGTGTGTTTGAATTTATACAAACAAACAAACAAGACTGGACATGGACAGGTTAAAATGAGAGAGAGAGAGAGAGAGAGAGAGAGAGAGAGAGAGAGAGAGAGAGAGAGAGAGAGAGGAGGAGAGATAGGGGGCGAGAGAGAGAGAGAGAAAGAGAGAGAGAGAGAGATAGAAGGAGAGAGAGAGACAGAGAGAGAGAGAGAGAGAGAGAGAGAGAGAGAGAGAGAGAGAGAGAGAGAGAGAGAGAGAGAGAGAGAGAGAGAGAGAGAGAGAGAGAGAGAGAACGGAGGAAGCAGACAAAAGGAGGACCCGGAGGAGAAAACAAAATACCGAGACGAGGAGAGGCAAGAAATAAAACAACGAAGGAAGAAGCGAATTGGTGAGAAGAGCGTAAATAAAGACAAGGAGACGGGGTAAAAATGAGTGAAGGGAGAAAGAAAGGAAGGAATAGAGAAGGAGGGACGGGAGGACGAAGTGAAAGCAGGAAGGATGGAGGGAAGTATCAGGGAAGGATGGACGGAAGGAGGGAGTGAGGGAGGAAGGAAGGATGGAAGGCAGTAAGGAAGTGAGGAAGGAAGGAAGGAAGGCAGGAAGGATGGAAGGCAGTAAGGAAGGAACAGAGAAGGATGGACGGAAGGAGGAAGTGAGGAAGGAAGGATCAGGGAAGGAGGAAGGAAGGCAGGAACAGAGAAGGATGGACGGACGGAAGGAGGGAGGAAGGAAGGAAGGAAGGAAGGAAAGATGGAAGGAAGGATCAGGGAAGGATGGACGGAAGGAGGAAGTGAGGGAGGAAGGAAGGAAGGAAGGCAGGAAGGAAGAACAGAGAAGAATGGACGGAGGGAGGAAGGAAGAATAGAAGGATAGAAGGAAGGAACGAAGAATAGAATTAAGGAAGGAAGAAATGAGGACAGAAATGCAATCAGGACTAAGGAAGGACGGAAGGAATGGGAAAATGAAAGAAGAGAGGAAAGATGACAATGGTAAAGTAAACATGAATGCCATAGAATCGAAGAGGGAGGAAGGAAGGAAGGAAAGAGATAAACATTTAACCCTTTGAGTACCAGCGACGTGTCATACATTTTATTCTAGCTATATATAGACGATAGTTTGTAGCTTAGGAAGGATCTGCGGTACGTAAAAGGGTCGGACGAGATAGTTTGAAGCCTTATTATTGCAAGAGGTCCTTCTTAAGCTGAATAAAATCGTCTTATAATTGCCAGAATATAATGAAAAGGACGTCCCTGGTACTGTATGGGGTTAAGAAACAGGGGAAGAGGGAGAGTGAGTTAAGGACAGAACAATAGAGGGAAGGAAACACGAAAGAGAAGGA
Organism: Paralithodes platypus; assembly: GCA_032716605.1. Taxonomy (NCBI): domain Eukaryota; kingdom Metazoa; phylum Arthropoda; class Malacostraca; order Decapoda; family Lithodidae; genus Paralithodes; species Paralithodes platypus. Next base: position 46,555,582 of record CM064488.1, on the reverse strand, counting down.
ATGTCGGAATCTCTGGCAAAGGAAGAGAATAAAGAGAGACTCGTATTCTTAAACATATAATATTTCCCTTCGCAGCGCCGATAATAAATGAAATAGCTTGAAAAATTTTGTAATCTTTAGAAATGGAAGTGCTAATCCACGTATTCTCTGTAAACAACACTCACTTCTATAGTATCCGCTCGGTATCAGGCGCTGAAGAATGCCAACCAAAGAAGCTTGGATGATGGAAAGGAAAGCGAATGAGAACGAAAAGGAATATGGATGAATGTATAGAGGAATTTTATTGTGTTTTATAAATAAGAAAAACAAAACATATGGATACACTAAAGCCGGTATCACACGAGCGCATTTTCCCTCAACATTTATCCTCAACACTTGTCTGGCAGCTTATGAGGTAAACATTTAATACACTACGGTTACCTAAATTGATCTACCACCAGTCTAGTTTCCGATACCAGTATGAAATATCCCAGAAATGTTGCCAGGAAAATGTTGATCATCGAATGTTGACTATGAAAGTTCTCGTGTGATACTGGCTTTTTAAGGAAGATCAGAAGCTTAGAGGATTTAGGATTTAACCCCACACAAAATTATGTACAAAATAAAAACATAACAATATATATAATTGAATGACGATAAGCGGAAAAGAGTGTGAACAAGAAATCCGAATTCGATAAAAACAGCAGTAAATTACTTTTTAAATATATGTAACAAAGAAAGACTGTGAAAAGGAGAAGCATTATTATTTAAAATGAGATAATAAAATTTAAGATGTGGCTTACAGAGGGAGAAAAGTAGGAATGTGGAGAGAGAATCAGAATCAGAATATTTATTTTTCCATTTTACAATGGTTCTTCACATAAAACATTAAAAAAATATTAAAATACATACATTATATATATACATATTTACAATAAGAAACATCTCTAGTATGTTACTGTGGACAGTCTTCAATATCTATAAAACAAAAATTACAGTTACAGTATTATTAAATTTTTTGTTTATAGATCCATTTCATGTTTCAGAATATAATCTTTTAATATATGCTAAAACGTGTTTAGGTTATTTGTGTCCTTTACTGATCTCGGCAACCTATTCCATATTTTAGGACCTGCTACCAAAAGCGATCGTTCACCATAAAAGGTGTTTGTTCTCTGTACATATAGATGGTTTTGCTGTCTTGTGTTACTATTTATGATTTCATTAACAATAGGAAAGTGTATTAGCCAGTTTGGAATTAGCTTATGCCTTTCTTTATACATCGCAATAGCTGTATCATATATATATTTTTGCTTTATTTTTAGCCACTCTAATTCCTTTATTATCGGAGTTACATGGTCGTATTTTTTTGCTCCACCCACTGCTACCTTTGCAGCAAAATTCTGCATTTTTTGTACAGTATTTAATATAGTGCAATTAGTTGAACCCCATATCATTATGCAATAATTTATCAAACTTAAAATTAGCGATTGAATCACAATGACCCTAGTAGCTTTGTCAAAATTACCTTTTATACGATTCACATACATCAACGTTCCCATGACTTTCTTGTTCAGTTCACTTGTGTGTTTGTTGAAAAGCATGTTACAATCTATATGTAGACCTAAATTTGTTACATGTGTACAAGGTATAATTTTATGATCATCGAGTTGTATACATACATTTGAGGGTATTTGAGATAAAAGCTGTCTAGTGCCAAGGAAAATGCATTGAGTTTTATTTGCATTCAACATAAGACCATTTCTCTGGAAATATTGTTTCACTATTTTGAGTGTATTTTCTGTTTTGCTAATTACATTAGTTAGTTCATCCAAAGTGCCTGAGTGAAGTATCTGTGTATCATCAGCATACTGAATGAGCAAACAATCTCTAACATAGTTTAGTAAATCATTGACAAATATAATACATAGAATGGGTCCTAGAATAGAGCCTTGAGGCACTCCATATTATTGGTAAATCTTTTAACTCGCACGAATCTAAGAATTTCTTCTTCAATCGAGTTGTCAACTTGTGGAATGGGCTTCCCCGAGACGTTATAGACTGCAGCACCGTTGATTCATTTAAATTCCGCCTAGACAAATATCTCGCATCAAACCCGCGACTGACTGCGTTTGTAAATGAATAACTTTATCCTCCCCTCAGTTACTAACCCATATGTCCCCTACTAACTTCCTAGTCAACGTTAGTGGCACTTTCCAATGTTCCCTTACCGACAACCACTGTTTGGACACTTGATCCTCAGTGTTTTTGGAGGCCCAGCAACCTAGAAGGGCCACTAGATCTGTTGTTGCTTGATTTCCTTTGTATTGTACATATTTACCTGTAAAGTAGATGAGACTGTATCACCCAAAATCTGCACAGCCTGTGTCCTTCGGTCAAGTAATTCATAAGCCAGAGTCAATATGTTGCATTTTTCTAACAATATTTGATGACACTGTCGAAAGCTTTAGAAATGGGTTAGTAAAGACACTTTTTTTGTTACAATATTAGTATATATTTTATTTAATAAAGGGCTGTTCCGTTGATAATTTGGCCGAAAACCAGACTTATAGAAAGTAGATTGTTGTTTTCCAAGTGCGACATGAATTTGTGGCGACTTTCTCTAAAACTTTTGATAATATTGGGAGAAGTGAAATGGGTCGATAATTACCAACACAATCTTTGTCTCCAGTTTATATATTGGTTTAATTATAGCATGCTTCCACATTTTCGGGAACTTACCAGTTACTATCGAGGTGTTTATTATACAGGTTAAGTAAGATATTGTAACATACAATGCATCTTTTAACATCTGAAGAGAAATCCCATCAGAACCACAAGCTTTCGTGTCTTTAAGCTGCTTAAATGTTAGAATGATAGTATTTGTGTCAATTGGTTTTAGTCTAAAAAGATTGTTAGCAGTTGTAGAAGTCTCATATCGTTGGTCGGTATTCTCATCTGTGTCTAGTGTAATGTTATTTTGTGATTTCTCATACGATGATTTGCCTACATTTGCAAAGAAATCGTTAAATTTGTCTACTTTTTCTATCGTGTTATCAAAGGATTGGATACTTGAAGATTTCTTATTACTGGGAACTATTTGTTTTATTAATTTCCAAGTTGATGCTGTATCACCTTTACAATTATTAAATTGGTCATGGTAAAATTTACTTTTTTGTTCCTGCTATGAGAGACTTGACTCGTTTTTTCTCAGTTTTATACTTTGACTCTAGATCTCTGTTTTGTCTATCGTGTTTTAATGCAGCTTGTAGCTTATTCCTTTCGCTTATTGCGGTTTTAATGGTGTTGTTTATCCAAGGGGCATAGGGCCTTTTTATCTCCTTTGTAGTTATTGGAGCATATTTATCGAGACATTCTATAAATACAGTTGTAAATATTTCTACCTGTTTATCTACATCATCAGTATCCATTATCTTATTTAGGCTATCAGTTTTCACCCATAATCAAGTCACAAAAATTATCTTTATCATAATTACTCATTTGTCTAAAAGTCTTAATTACGGGTTGACGTTTGGGTTTTCTAGCATTTACTTCCACCATAATTTTTTCGTGATCTCCAATTGAGTGTAATACAACATCTGCATAGTGTACTGTGTTAAGGTTATTAGTAATTATGACGTCTAATAGGGTGCTAGAGTGAGAAGTGATTCTTGTGGGTTTCTGAATAAGCTGATGGAGATGATTGGTAGTTATAATTTTACTAATCTTATTTGTACTAAAAACAGGTCATCGTTTAAGTCTCCTAAAAGAAAAAAAGATTGTTTACGTAGACAAACAGACTTTAACACTTCTTGAATATAATCAAATGACGACACAGGAGCTTTGGGGTGACGATACATACAACCAATGAGAATTGTAGGTAACTTTCGAATTTGTACACTGAGCCAGATATTTTCTACTCCACTTTGTTGATCTATATTCATAGTTATTTTACTAGTTTGTAAATTATCTCTTACATATATACACACACCTCCTCCCCTACCATTATCATTTCGGTATATACTATAGCCATTAATATTTACAAAACTGTCTGGGATATTAGAAGAAAGCCATGTTTCACTAACACAGAGAATGTCCAAGTTTCGTTCATTGATCATCAATAATATTTCATCAAAATTTGCTAAGAGTGACTGAGCATTCAAAATTATGTTCTATGGTTAAGTGATCCATGTGTTTTGGTAAAGTTCTTCCGGCAGTTTCTTCATGGCCTAGTTCCTATTTGCTATAATGATTACATAATCGGCTTTTGTGACCTAGTTTGTTACATGAAGAGCATCTTAATTCATAGTCGTATCTACAGTTAGCTTGTCTGTGATTATACTCGCCACAATTGTAGCACCCTCTTTGTGTGGAATACGGTATTTGTGGTCTTTCTCTAGTACCATTTGATGAGTGATAGTCATTTCTATTGTGCCTATCAGTATAGTGTCCTTGATTTGTGGGTCCTTCTCTATGGTTATATTCATGCCTATGCCTATGTGGATAATCCTGCCATGCACTAACTTCATATCTATTATTTCTAGGCACCTGGTTACTCTCTTGTATTTGTGAGTCAGTGTTATGATAACTATAAGGGAGAGTAACACCATGCTTGGTTTCATTCCAGTTAGAACAGAGACTAAAATTAGAACATTGTTTTTGCATAACTTCTAATAACCTTATAACTCCAAGCCTGTTTAGTGTCATACCCTTGGTATTCCCTTCCGAGTAAAAGCAGAGTTCATCGATATCTCCAGTACCGAGTCTGAAAGCAAGTTCTGGTTTTATTATTCTTATATCATTTGCATTACTCCAATTTAGGATATGCTCATTTAGATCGTTTTATTCTAGCGTGTAAAATATCTTGCTCCAGGCTAGGTACAATTTTGACAAATGAATATTTGCATTGCTTCATTCTTATCTTTCAGTTCTCTTATTAGGTAACCAATATTGTCTAGTACTACTTCAGGTGATTTGTCTTCCAATAAGTCATACAAACCACAGTAAATAATACATGTATCTGGTATCCAGTTTAGCTTCTCTGCTACCCAGCATTTCATTAAATCAGCATTTGCATTTAGTATTGTTCTAACTGAGCATTTACTGTTGAGATCTGAAGTAAGTATTTCGCTGAAGTTGGTGTCTCCCAGGAGTAGAGTCCTATTTGTGCGCTGTGACGAACCTCCATTGTCAACGTTGCTCCTGTTTTCAGGGACGTCTCGGTCCCCTTGGTAGTGAACCTCCAACTCGGTGATTCGTTGATGTAGTCGCTCCATTGCCTCATTACCAAAGCCCAACCCAGGGCCCTTTGCCCCTCAGCAATTATGAAGAGAAAGTGAGGGGCTAAGGAAAAATGTGACGCTTTAGCTTCCAATCTAGGTAAAACAGATCATATATGTGAAATAATTTCCACAAATACTAGTGCCGAACATTGTCAATTCTAATTTCCAGCCATGGTTGCGTGATCTATTCATATTGAGTCTAAATGTTTTGATATAATCAAGAGAGAGAGAGAGAGAGAGAGAGAGAGAGAGAGAGAGAGAGAGAGAGAGAGAGAGAGAGAGAGAGAGAGAAGGAAGTGGAGGTTGAATTAATTACCACCATTGTGTCCATAATTACATACACAAAGACTGCTTGATTACTGACCCTACCCCCCCCCCCCCTCTTTACCGCCTCTCTCTCTCTCTCTCTCTCTCTCTCTCTCTCTCTCTCTCTCAGATACATTGAAATCGTTAATAATTTTATTTCCTGTACTGTACATGAAATTTCTTTCTTCATGTCTCAACTGTCTATTTATCTATTTATCTATCTATCTGTCTATCTATATATCTGTCTATCTATCTATCTATATCTATATCTATATATATTTTATCTATCTATATGGCTGTCTGTCTGTCTGTCTATATGCATGTATGTGTGTGTGGGGGGTGGGAGGGGTCGGGGTTCTTCCATCTATCAATCTTTCTTACCTCATTTCCCTCCGTCCCTCTTCCCAACACCCCTCCCTTCCCTATCCCTCCATCTGGTCCTGCCTCACCCACCATAATACTAATATTCCATCCCCGTTCATAACCTCTCTATATACTCTCTATCCCTCCCACAACACCTCTCCTCCACTCTCTGCTTCCCCTTCTCTGTTTAGCTTTTCCTCTTCCTTTCCTTAGTTTTCACCGTTTTTGTAATGTTTTCTCGCTTCGATTTGTTTCTATCTCTGTGTTAAGGGGAGGCTGGCCGTTTGTTTGATCTATTAATTCATTTATTCATATATTTTTTTGGTTTCCTCCCTAGACCTCCATCAAGCTTAGAAAAAACACCTCCTAGACCCCCATGCAAGATAAATTTGTACATTTTTCGGTAGAATAATGTCCCGGCCGAAGGCCGATTCCTCTTAAAATTTCAGGCTCACTATCGCTCGCCAGGAAATAATCGACACCTAAATGGCACGAAAGGTCTTAAAATTGACAACGAAATAGGGCGAAAGGTGTTAAAATCGCCAAACTAATGGGCCGAACGTCTTATAATCTCAAAACTAGTGGGGCTAAACATTAGGGAGAAGGGGGTCCAGAAAAACGGTCTGCCTCCCCTTAATTCATATGTAATAATGGAATTGTGTTTGTTTACTCTCTTGTCCGTCTGTCTGTCTGTATCCCTTTTAATATGTCGTTATCAGCCTATACATCCCTCGTTTCATCTGTTTCTGCCTTCCACATAATAAAAATTCCACCCTTTCTTCGGTCCACTTGATTATCACTTCCACACGACCTGTTTACTTTCTTCTTCATCCACCTATCTTCTTTTCTTTTCTCCTTCATATTTGTCTTGTTCTGTCAACCCTTTGTGCTTGTCTGTTTGTTACTATCTTTGTAAGCTCCTCGTTTGCCGTGTCTATCTATTTTATTATATTATAAAATGTGCAGTCTTCTCTCTCTCTCTCTCTCTCTCTCTCTATTTATATATATTATTCATAATTCTAATAATTAATCTCTACTTCATTTACAATCCCAGTCTTTCGCGTTCTTGCTTAGCTTATTACAATTTGCATCTCCTATTGTTTCTTATTTACATATTTATTGTCTACCCCTTTTGTTTTGTATTTTTGTTCGTCTATCTTTTGTTTTGTATTTTTGTTCGTCTATCTTTTGTTTTGTATTTTTGTTCGTCTATCTTTTGTTTTGTATTTTTGTTCGTCTATCTTTTGTTTTGTATTTTTGTTCGTCTATCTTTTGTTTTGTATTTTTGTTCGTCTATCTTTTGTTTTGTATTTTTGTTCGTCTATCTTTTGTTTTGTATTTTTGTTCGTCTATCTTTTGTTTTGTATTTTTGTTCGTCTATCTTTTTGTGTTACTTTTCTTTATGTTATTCATTTATTGTGCCGCGTATTTTTGTATTCTCCTCTTTTCTCAATATAGATTTCGTTGTTTGTTTTTTCCTTTTGGGTCTCCCCTCTATTGTCCCGTGTTCTAATTGCTTCACACTTTTGTTGCCTACTGCGTTTTCTATATTACTTTATTTCTTTCAGCCATTGTTTTCATGTTCCTGTATTCGTTTTTTTGTTCTCCTTTATTTATTTTGTTTTCAGTTAAATCTTCTTTATATTTTGTTTTGTCCAATATATTAATTTTTGTCAGCCATTGTTTTCACATTCCCTTATTTGTTTTGTTCGCCTTTATTTTAGTTTTCCCTCTGCATCTTTGCACCTCTCCGGGTGGTCAGGGGCCGGGGGAGTGCTGGAGCGACCTTGGTAACCCTGGTCTCTGGGTCTTCTCCTGGGTGACCTGGATGTGTGTGAGTTTGTGTTTTTTTATCTGTGTTTATTTTTTGTTTTATGTTGTTTTTGTGTTTTCCCTGTTCTTGCTCTGTCTTGAGTCGGCTACCCCCAAAATGGGGATTGGGCCTGAGCATATAGATAGATAGATAGATCTTCTTTACTTAATTTTCCTACCGTACATAATGGCGCAAAAATCTACCTCTCTCTTTCTCTGCTTACAATGTTTCCCTCTCTCCCTTTATCCCTTCCTTTCCATCTCCTCTCTCCCAGCCTTCCTGCATCCCCTCACATCCCTCCTCCTTTCCCTTGCTTCCTTCCCATCCTTCCTCCTTCCCCTCACATCCCTCCCATTCCTCCTTCCTTTCCCTCGCTTCCCTCCCATTCCTCCTTCCTCCCTCCCTTCACATCCCTCCCATTCCTCCTTCCTTCCCTCCCATCCTTCCCATCCTTCCTCCTTTCCCTCACTTCCCTCCCATTCCTCCTTCCCCTCACATCCCTCCCTCCTTTCCCTCGCTTCCCTCCCATCCTTCCTTCCTCCCCTCACATCCTTCCCATTCCTCCCATCCTTCCTTCCCCTCACATCCCTCCTCCCCCTACCTTTCCCTCATTTTCTTTTCATCCTCCCTCCACTCCCCTCCTCTCCCGTCTTCTTCACTGGTTTCTATTATTATTATTTATTTTTCCATTTTCCCCGACAACGTCAATTCCCCAGCGACAACTTCGCGGACACACGATTACATTTCTCAGAAGGGCGGCTTTTAAAATCTCTCTCTCTCTCTCTGTCTGTCTGTCTGTCTGTCTGTCTGTCTGTCTGTCTGTCTGTCTGTCTGTCTGTCTGTCTGTCTGTCTGTCTCTCTCTCTCTCTCTCTCTCTCTCTCTCTCTCTCTCTCTCTCTCTCTCTCTCTCTCTCTCTCTCTCTCTCTCTCTCTCTCTCTCTCTCTCTCTCTCTCTCTGCCCTTGGCACAATGTTGCCTGGATGAACTGACGTCTTCCTGAAGCTGTTCACAGTAAATCATTTTGCCGCGGTGAGTGAAATAAGCAGACACCAAGCGTTATATTTCCAACACTGGAGGTTAAAGGTTTATTTCTTGGACTGTGAGTGTTTTAATATCCTTTAGAAGATCCCGTGATTCATTTACTTTGTTTTATAGCCATTATTAGTGGATTTTATTCAGATTAGGAAGGGTATATGGAAGTCAGAGGATTGATGGAGATAACCTTTATCCATATAATTCCAACAGATCCTTCCTATACTAAGCTGTATAAACTCTTATAATAATAGTGAGCCTAAACTGTCAAAATGCGTCATAATCTTCAAAGGGTTAACGAATCTTGCTGTTATATATCTGTTATGGCTGTACGGATTATACCCTCTCTCGCTCTCGCTCTCTCTCTCTCTCTCTCTCTCTCTCTCTCTCTCTATATATATATATATATATATATATATATATATATATATATATATATATATATATATATATATATATATATATATATATATATATATATATCCTTGCCACATGTGCTTATACAGTAAACAGAAGTATGGGGTGTATGGTGACTGTCCATCCATATCCTCCTCCTCCTCGGTAATCGATCTCGTTGTTATCGTGCCATTATTCACACACACACACACACACACACACACACACACACACACACACACACACACACGCGCGCGCGCGTACGTTAATGTAAGCCCCCTGCACACCCTAATTTTTTTTTTTTTAAATATTAGTTTAACCAGACCACTGAACTCCACAAAATAACTCTCATAGGGATGGTCCGAAGGATTCGATCAAGATATATAACTAAACGAGTCAAGATAGATAGGGAAGGGCAGTAGGGGAACACATCGAGGAAGGTGAAGACACGCAGACATTTCTCGCCATTTCACCAGTTCAGCCGGACCACATGAGCTCCACATCAGAGCTTTTATAGGGCAGGGCCGAAGGATGAGGCAAGAACTGCTACACCGCAACACCAACCAAGAGGTGATCAGGGCGAAGAATGAGAGATCAGGTCGAAGGTAGAAAAACTCACATCGAGAAGCAAAAAATGCATTACCGAAGGGAATCAAGTCAGTCCGGCCACATCAGCAACCGAAGAGACAAAACGGGTCAGGAGTCTGCCACCTAGCCAGGCCAGGGAGACATGAGATATAGGCCGCCCGAGGACAACCAAATGGGACAGAATAAGAATAGAAGGGGAAAAACATAGAAAGAGAAATGGAAAACTACTCAAAATTAGTCAAGCTGACGACGAAAGCTCGAGGGGAGAGAGGAAGGGAAATTACCACAACCTTCCCCCATCAAGCCCCAGGCGTCGGCCCCGAAGCCCCCCAACCGCGCCAAGGAGAGTAGTAACAGGGGGCACACCCTTACTATCCTCGACTTGTCTACAAATGAGATACAGTACTAATTGAATTATATACTATAAGTGGGCTGGAACCAAAGTGAATTAGGTGTTTTATGGAATTTAAAGCAGCAACGCTATAAGACTCTGTATGCATGTTGAGATTTGGTTTATTTGAGCATACAGGAGCAAAATTATTATATATATATATATTATACAGTATATATATATATATATATATATATATATATATATATATATATATATTCATGAATTTATATATTATTTATTTAACGAGAAATGGAAAATAGTTAATTTTATATTACCGTAGCCATATTGATCAAATTCGTTTTTTTTTATGATACTCCTCCAGTTTATATAATGTTTGAGGAACTATTTGTAAATTACAATCTCTCTCTCTCTCTCTTTTCTCTCTCTTCTCTCTCTCTCTCTCTCTCTCTCTCTCTCTCTCTCTCTCTCTCTCTCTCTCTCTCTCTCTCTCTTTTTTCTCTCTCCCAGGCCTCCACTTCTGCACGTTCATCATCTCCTTCTTCTGCCCCTCCTTCAGAAGAACTCACCCATTTTTCTCTCTGTCTCTCATTTGGGAAGGGAAGTTTATATTTTATTTTATTTATGTATTTATTTATTTATTTATTTATTTATTCATATATATTAAAGTCTGAAGTAATTCTTCTCTTGAAAATATTTGCCCCTTTATCTTCATTTTTTTAAGGACTAAGTTACCCATCAATTACTTTGGCTCTCGTCTTCTTCCATTTTGACTTGACTTCCTCTTCAATTTCACTTCCCTTCCTCTTCCATTTTCTTCCTTTACTCTTCCATTTTCTTCCCTTCCTCTTCCATTTTCTTCCTTTCCTCTTCCATTTCTTCCTTTCCTCTTCCATTCCTTCTCCATTTACTTCCAATATCTTCCCTTCCTCTTCCATATAATATTTCCCCTTCCTCTGCCATTTTGACTTTACTTCCTCTTCAATTTCACTTCCCTTCCTCTTTCATTTTCTTCCTTTCCTCTTCCATTGTCTTCCCTTCCTCTTCCATTTTCTTCCTTTCCTCTTCCATTCCTTCTCCATTTACTTCCAATATCTTCTCTTCCTCTTCCATATAATATTTCCCCTTCCTCTACCATTTACCCTCCCTTCTTCTTCCTGTCACTGTCTTCCATTCCTCTTTAATTTCTCTGTCAATCGTCTCTTATTTTTCTTCACTGCCATTTCCCTTTCCACTAGCTAATTCTTCCGCCACTTCCCTATTCTTCCTTTATCTTCCATTTTGGCTTCTCCTTTTCTTCCGCCACTTCCCTATTCTCCCTTTGTCTTCCATTTTGGCTTCTCCTTTTCTTCCGCCACTTCCCTATTCTCCCTTTGTCTTCCATTTTGGCTTCTCCTTTTCTTCCGCCACTTCCCTATTCTCCCTTTGTCTTCCATTTTGGCTTCTCCTTTTCTTCCGTCACTTCCCTATTCTCCCTTTATCTTCCATTTGGCCTCTCATTTTCTACCACTTCTTTTTTCACCTGCCTCAATCTTCCATTTTTGTCTCTCCTTTTCTTCCATTTCTTCTTTTTTCAGCGACCTCATCCTTTACGCCTTTTTTTCACTCCCTCTTCAGCTAACTTCTCCACTAACTGTCACCCCCCCCCTTTTCACTCCCTCTTCAGCTAACTTCTCCACTAACTGCCACCCCCCCCCCTTTTCACTCCCTCTTCAGCTAACTTCTCTACTAACTGCCACCCCCCCACCTTTTTCACTCCCTCTTCAGCTAACTTCTCCACTAACTGCCCCCCCCCCCCCCTTTCCCTCCCTCTTCAGCTAACTTCTCTACTAACTGCCACCCCCCCACCTTTTTTACCCCCTCCTCCGCTATCTTCTCCACTAACTGCCACCCCCCCCCCTTTTCACTCCCTCTTCAGCTAACTTCTCTATTAACTGCCACCCCCCCCCCCTTTTCCCCCTGGCCGTTTAACCCCTTCTGTACCAGCGACGTCTTTTTCATTTCATCCTAGCTACATTTAGACGATGTTGTGCAGTCTGAGAAGGATCTGTGGTAGTAAAATTGGTTAAGCGAGATAGTTCGAAGCCTGTTCATTGCTGGTGGCCTTTTTGAAACTGAATAAAATCGTTTAATAATAGCCAGAATAAAGTTAAAAGACGACTCCGGTACAGAAGGGGTTAAGTTCTTCATCCACTTATTTATCCCTCATCCTTGCATTCTGTGTAATGTGATTGTTTGTCCCTACCCTTTCTGTCTAAGTGTATGTGTTTACGCCCGCCCGTGTGTGTACTTGTGTGTGTGTGTCGCTCATATCGTCATTCATATAGCTAAAGTGTTGCCTATTGCATATCGAACCAATACTAAGGAACTGACTTGAGACTAATGACGTTAATGTGATGAAGTTCCAGTATTTAAGTATACGTCCATCACATTATCCTCTCTCGCTCTCTCTCTCTCCCCCTGCTTCCCATTTTCTTACAGCACCATTCATTCAACATACATTATCTAAATCATTCTCTATTGTTCTCTCCTTTCATTCATTCAACATACGGTATCTAACTTGATCTCTATTTTTCTCTCCTCTTTGCTTCCCATATTGTCTTATAGCACGATTAATTCATCATACAATATCAAACTCGATCTATTTTTTATCTCTCCTCTTCCATTCATTCAACATACATTATCTAACGCAATCTCTATGTTCAGATCTCCTCTTTCATTCATTCAACATACATTATCTAACTCAATCTCTATAATTCTTTGTTTTCATTCATTCAACATACACTATCAAACTCCATCTCTATTTTTCTCTTCTTCATTCATTCAACATACATTATCTAACTCAATCTCTATTTTGCTCTCCTATTTCTTTCATTCATTCATTCAACATACAATATATAATTCAATCTCTATTTTTCTTTTCCGCTTGCATTCATTCAACATATAGTATCTAAATCAGTCTCTATGTGTATCTCTCCTCTTTCGTTCATTCAACATACACTATCAAACTCCATTTCTATTTTCCTCTTCTTAATTCATTCAACATACATTATCTAATTCAATATCTATTTTGCTCTCCTCTTTCGTTCATTCATTCATTCAACATACATTATCCAACTCAATCTCTATTTTTCTTCTCCTCCTCCAGGCGTCCACTTCGACACGTCCATCGACTCACTAACGTCCTCCATTCTGACGGCGGTGGAGGTCTTCGCCTACGCCATCGAGGAATTCGTCAACCAGACCAGATTCCGTGTTGGGGACCTCAATCCGCGCCTCTCGTGCAAGGACCACAGGAACTCTAAATGGGCGCTGGGATCGGCTTTTTATAGGTGAGTTGCGGGCGTGGGTTTCAGGTGTGGGTTGTGGGCAAGGGTTGCGGGCGTGGGTTTTGGGCGTTGGTTGCAGGCATGGGTTGTGGGTATGGGTTGTGGGCGTTAGTTGCGAGCGTGAGTGTGGGTTGGATGTAGGTGACAGGAATTCCAATTGGGTGCTCGGATCGGCTTTTTATAGGTAGGTTGTGGGCGTGAGTTGTGTGCGTGGGATGCAGGTGTGGGTATAGGGTGTGGGTATAGGGTGTGGGTTGTGGGCAAGGGTTGCGGGCGTGGGTTGTAGGCGTGGGTTATAGGCGTGGGTTGTGGGCGTAGGTTGCAGGCATGGGTTGTGGGTGTGGGTTGCGGGCGTTAGTTGCGAGCGTGAGTGTAAGTTGGATGTACAGTAGGTGACAGGAATTCCAATTGGGTGCTCGGGTCGGCGTTTTATAGGTGGGTTGCGGGGTGTGTTTATGTGGGTAGGAGGGTGTGGGCTTTTGGCTTTGATCGTGGGTTGGGTGTGGGTGATAGACTGATGATGGGTATGAGTTTAGATGTGAGCTTGGGTGGGGTTATGGGTGACAGTGTGGATGTGGGTTGTAGTGTGGATATAGGTGGTATTGTGGATTCGGATGATAGTATGGATGTGGGTGGTAGAATGGATATGGGTGGCAGTGTGGGTGGGAGTGTGGATGTGGGTGCCAGTGTTAATGTGTGTGGTAGTGTGGATGTGGGTAGTTAGTGTGGTCAGAGTCAGGAATCACAAAAACTCCTAAGGTCGGCAATCTGTAGGTGGGTGTGGGTGTGACTGTATGTGTGTGCAGGTGGATATTGGGTTCGGGTTTATATGTGGATTGCGGGTGTTGTTTTGGGTATAAATGATAAATGGCAGATGTGTGAGTTGTATGAAGTTTATGTAACGAGTGGGGGTATGTGTGGGTGGTTTATGTGTGGGTGTTGGATATAGTTGTGTGGGGTATGATGTAGTGGGTGGTGGTGTGTGGGTGTTGGTTATGGTTGTGTGTGGTATGAGGTAGGGGGTGGTGCTGTGGGTGTTGGCTATGGTTGTGTGGGGTATGATGTAGTGGGTGGTGGTGTGTGAGTGTTGGATATGGTTGTGTGGGGTATGATGTAGTGGGTGGATTATGTGTGGGTGGTTGTGTGTGGGTGGTGGTGTGTGGGTGTTGGCTATAGTTGTGTGTGGTATGAGGTAGGGGGTGGTGCTGTGGGTGGTGGTGTGTGGGTGTTGGATATGGTTGTGTGTTGTATGATGTAGTGGGTGGTTATGTGTGGGTGTTGAATTGTGTGATTGGTTGGATAGTGTCTACGAATTTTTATGAATTACTGTACACGCGAGCATGGCATAGATCTCCACGGGAAAATATAATATAAATTGCCACCGGATAAACTCGACACTGAATAATTTGGCACGTAAAAACGGGCACTATAAGAAATGCTACCAGAAAAATGACTCCAGAGAAAATGCCGTCGAAAAAATTACACCAAAAAGATTGGCTCCGGAAAAACTGGCACCGAGAAACATGGCGTAGGGTGTCAACAAGAGTGATAGTTTTTTTTTCTTGGTATGAAGGCAAAGACGTCTTTCTTCGGTACTATTTTTTCCCTAGTGCTATTGTGTACTGGGCCCTTATACCCAGTGCCATTTTTCCTACGAGTTTGTAGTTTTTCCGAGGTGATCTGATCGTTCCTGCTGTTCCACAAGTATCCTGGCTACATCGACACGTCAAGAAAACACCCCCTACCCCTCGTCACGTATTCATATTCGACCATATTCGAATATGCTGTGAACGACAGTATAGCTGCTCTCTCCAAATCAAGTGGCGTGTATAAATAAGGTGTCGTCATCTAGTGTGGCAGAAAGGAAGCAACTAACACCTTGAAGCTCTACTGAGACCATCTAGTGCGACACTATGAAGCACCTAACATCTCGAAGGTTCAATCTATAATTTTGGGATCTCGTAAGATTTACAGGATACTGAACAGCCTACAGTTCCGAGGTTGAGACAAACATATGTGGAGGTGGATTGTGAAAACAAAACAATGGGTAAGAGAGCGAGAGAGAATTAAAGTCAGATATCAACAGACACAAAGAAACAGTGACATATGCAAAAACAAAACACAAATACTAACCCCAACACTCAACCAAAACTTCATCATCCCAAACTCATATTAATATACACCACCTCCCACCCATCCACCCTCCTGCAGACAGCCAGCCTCTCATAGAATTCTCCGTCCAGAAAGTTTTTATTTAAGACGAGAAGTTCCCCCCACACCAGCTGCCACGGACACTGAATTCCTGATTAGACAGTACGAGTTATAAGGTGCGACTGCAGACGTGAAGGTAACGCTTAATGAATTTTGGTGTGTTTCTGTGAGTGCGTGTGTGTGTGTGTGTGTATGCTCCTTGTGTATATATGAGTGTGTGGTTGTGTGTATATGTTTGTGTGTGTGTGGTGGATGGATATGGATGGAAATAGGAGAGAGACATTGTATTCCTGATTAAAAGTTAGTTAAAATAGGACTTCAGAGGCTATCAACCCTTCTGGATTATTTAGCCAGCACACTGTAAGTCAAGAATAGTCAAATTAGACAGTAGCTTTCTACTTATAACGTGTGACTGCGGACGTGAAGGTAGCGCTTAATGAATTTTGGTGTGTTAGTGTAGGTGGGTAGGTGTGTGTGTGTGGGGGGGGGGGGGGTTGTGTTTATTGGAGAGAGAGAGAGAGAGATACACTGAATTCCTGATTAGACAATACGACTTATAGTGACTGTTGACGTGGAGGTAGTGTCTAATTAATTTGGCGTGTTTGTATGTGTATGTGGGTGGGTGGGTGTGCGTGTATTGGAGAGAGAGAACAAAAATAATAAGAGTAAGAGAGACACTTACCTTAATAATAAGACTTCAGAGACTATCAACCCTCTGGATTATTAAGCTAGCACAATGCAAGTCAAGAATAGCATCTGGACTGAGCCCCTTTTCGAAACTTCAGTGTCTTCCCACACTGAGCTGATTTGACAGTACAATTTATAAGGTGCGACTGCAGATGTGAATGTAGCCCTTTATGAATATTGGTGTGGATGGGTGTGGAATGTGGATGCATCTGTGTGTGTAAGCGAGAGAGCGAGAGAGACTAAGTTTCTTTAGTTAAAATTGGACTTCAGAGGCTATCAACCCTTCTGGATTATTAAGCCAGCACACTGCAAGTCAAGTAAAGCATCAGGACTAGAGCGTATTCTTGAGAACTCCATGTCCCTTGCTAAATTTATGATTAGACAGAACGCTTTATTACGTGGGACTGTAGACGTGGAGGTAGTGCCTAATGAGTTTCGGTGTGCTTTTATGAGAGAGAGATAGAGAGAGAGAGAATTAAAGTTAAAGTTGAGAGGGGATAGACTGGTTGGAGATGTGAGAGGTTTCTAAGAATGAGATAGAAGTAAAGGAGGCAATATAGAGCAAAGTAGAAGAGTCCTCCCTGAACTCCAGATAAGACACTACTTTTTATAAGGTGCGACTGCAAACGTGGAGGCAGCGCCTAATGAATATCAGATGTTCGCGAGGGAGTTAACCCTTTTGGTGCTGGGACACTTTACTCACTATATCAGTGGTGATGGGCTGGTCTATCAGAGTGAGAGCTGAGCGATCTCTGCCATACCCATAGCTTACTCTGACTGTTCCTTTTACTTATATATTTTCTAGATCTCAGTGACGGCGTCTCTTCCGTGGATTGACCTCCCTACTGCCAACCTAGAGGTTGGCAGATTGGGAGCCAAAGCGTCACATTTTTCCTTTGCCCCTCAACTTTCCCTTCATAATTGCTGAGGGGCAATGGGCCTTGGGTGGGGCTTTGGTTTCCCGGGCGTTTCCGCATTCTCCTCAGCTCCTCGCCTTGGAGTGGCTTCGGTCACCCAGGCTTTATTAGTGGTAGGCAGGGAGGGCTCTGTGGGGGCCCTCGTGTATGGCCTTGGCTTTGCTCGGGACCTTGGGGCTGTTCGGCCAGACAGCCTGGGGAACAGCAACAACAAAAAAACAAACTCACTGTATCATGGCTATCATTAAACGATTTTACTTAGCTTTGAAAAATCCTTTAGGAGGCGAGGGGGTAATGTCAATCTCAATTAATCCTCTGACCCCTGCTATTTCTTAGTATTCTCAATTGTTCTACGTTCCTCATTTACTTCACTTTATTAGTTTTCTCAGTCACTGAATTATCCTCTAATGTGTTTCATCTACAATAGTACCTCTCACTTACTTACTTTATTAAAATATCTCGCCATTTCCTCGCTGTTTTTACTAATTATCTCACGTTTCTGTTGTTATTTTTCCGTACTATTTTCCTACATTCTTCAGTCACTATATTAATCTTATACTTTCCCATTTACCTCGCCTTTTCGGTCACTCTATCCCTCTTCTATTTCCATCATTATCCTTGCCATTTTCATCAATCTAATTGTATCTCAATTGTACTCACTACTTTCCCTCTATCCTCCATTACTTTCTCCCTCCTACTGTCCTAATCTCCCTCGCTACTTTCCCACTTTCCTTAACCCCTTCAGCACGATTACGTAATTTCCATCATATTCCGGATGACATAAGACGATTTCCTTTAACTTTTAATCTAACTCTACGACTCGTAGGGGTAAATACGATCTCGATAAACCTTCTGAATAACACAGATCTTTCTTAACCCCTTCTGTACCGGTGATGTACTTTTAATTATATTCTGGCATTGATTAGACGATTTGCATTTAGTTTAGGACGGACCTCAAGTAATAAATAAGGTTTCAAACTATCTCAACCAACCCTTTCCAGTACCACAGATCCTTCTTAAAGTGCATAATATTGTCTACATATACCTGTAGCTAGAATGAAATACAGCACACGTCGCTGGCACTCAAAGGGTTAAACTACATAAATTCGTCTAATATTAGCCAGAATTCAAGGTAAAATAAGCCGTCATCGTGCTGAAGGGGTTACTAATTTGTCCTACTGTCCTACGTGTACTGGTGTCTTGTTTTCCTGTCACTGTCCAAACACTACTCGCCTACTTTCTCCAGTTAACCTGTGACTTGCCCATTACTTTCAACTCCACCACGCATCTACTTTCCTTATTCACGTGTCTCTGTCCTTACTTTTCACTGTCCTTACCCTTCTACTTTCTTCCTCTTCCTCGCCACTTTCCTTAGCCACTTTCTCCCTCCTTCACCTCTCATTTATCTCTCATCTCTCTCCTACTTCTCCCAACACATTTCCTGTTCTTTGCTAACTTTCCTGCGTGTACTCTCTCATTCACCTACTTTCCTCATTTATTTCTAGCTACTTTCCCACGCTCTCCCTCCTTACTTTCCGCACGTATCTCGCCACTCTCCTACTTTCTTCCTCCACCCCCATACCTCTTGTTTGGGTAACTTTGCTACATATACTGATCTCCTGTCGTCTTGTTTCCTCATTTGCCACAACACTCTCATCAACTTCTGCCCTCATTATACTCTCTCTCTCTCTAAACACTATTTCTAGTACTTCTAAATTCAGCATTAATCTCATCTCTTTTATACTGTCCTGCATCACTTTCTAGCCTCTACCCTTCAGTGTTTTTGCTTCCCCACTACTTCCTCTTACTCCAGTTACTTTCTTTTTCCCTACTTCCTCTCAATCCATTCACTTTCCCCCCTACTTTCTCTGAGTTCAATTACTTCTTTTCCGCGTACTTCCTCTGACTCCAATTACTTTCTCCCCCCCCCACTTCCCCTCACTGTAGTTACTTTCTCCCCCCCCCCACTTCCCCTCACTCTAGTTACTCTCCCCCCCCACTTCCCCTCACTCTAGTTACTTTCTTCCCCCCCCACTTCCCCTCACTCTAGTTACTTTCTCCCCCCCTCCTACTTCCCCTCACTCTAGTTACTTTCTCCCCCCCCCCCCCTACTTCCCCTCACTCTAGTTACTTCCCCTCAATTTAGTTACTTTCTCCCCCCCTACTTCCCCTCACTCTAGTTACTTTCTTCCCCCCCCCCCACTTCCCCTCATTCTAGTTACTTTCTCCCCCCCTCCTACTTCCCCTCACTCTAGTTACTTTCATCTCCCCCTTCCCCTCATTCTAGTTACTTTTTCCCCCCCCCCACATCCCCTCCCTCTAGTTACTTTCATCCCCCCCTTCCCCTCATTCTAGTTACTTTCATCCCCCCCCCACTTCCCCTCATTCTAGTTACTTTCTACCCCCCCCTCCTACTTCCCCTCACTCTAGTTACTTTCATCCCCCCACTTCCCCTCATTCTAGTTACTTTCTACCCCCCCTCCTACTTCCCCTCACTCTAGTTACTTTCTCCCCCCCCCTCCTACTTCCCCTCACTCTAGTTACTTTCTTCCTCCCCCCCTACTTTCTTCTTGTCCTTACCCCGTTCTCACTTTCCCTCGCCACTTTCTCTCTCTTACCCCTCCTGGTTTTTATTATATTCTTGCTATATAATAATACTGGTGTCTCGTCTCCTTGTCACTTTCCAAGGTTGAGGTGACATCAGTGCTCTATGTGTGTTTGGTGGGAGTGTGTGCGTATTAATAATAATAATAATAATTAAAGTTGCAAGCAACGTTGTCCGGGGTTCGACGGTTTTGCAAGCAGGGTATTGTGTTGGATACAAATGCTGTGTCACAGATATCAAAAGATCATTTAACTTATCGGGCATGCAGAAACTACAGAAGGAGCAGATTGTGCAAACAAACAAGAGCGAGAGAGGGAGAGATTGGCTGTAAAAGGGATCTGCCTCTATCCGTTTAGTAACAGAGTTGTAGATATGTGGAATAGGCTACCGAGTGCTATAATGGGATCAAGAACAATAGAGCTTCAACTTGAAATTAGATAGAACGAGATTGGTTGGGTGTGAAAGGGATCTGCCATGTGGAGGTCAATCGGCTCTGGAGACTCCTGTTTTCTTATTTTTTAATTTTCTCATTTGTGAAGGAGAGAGAGGGAGTATGGCGAGAGAATAGGATGTCGTAAACGTAAGGAAGATAGCGATAAATATGAGAGAGAGAGAGAGTGTGGGAGGGGTTGGGTGTGAAAGGGATCTGACATGTGTTGGCCAATCGGCTCTCTGCAGACTCCGGTTTTCTTATGTTCTCATTTGTGTGAGAGAGAGAGAGAGAGACTAGGATGTCATAAATGTAAGGAAGACAGAGATAAATGAGAGATAGTTTTTATGAGATGGGTTGGGTGTGAAAAGGATCTGTCTTGTGTGGGCCAATTGGCTCTACAGACTCCCATTTTCTTATGTTCCTATTTCTTACAATTGTGTTTTGGTTTCAGGTATATGATAACATGGGTGTATAGTAAGTATGTAAATAACAGGTAACGTTTATGAGATGGGTTGAGTGTGAAAGGGACCTGCCTTATGTGAGCCACTTGGCTCTCTGCAGACTCCCATTTTCATCTTGGTTGCATGTGTAAGGGATCTGCCTCATTTGTACCGGTGTGCAAACAAACAAGAGCGAGAGAGAAAGAGATTGGCTGTGTAAAGGATCTGCCTCTATTCGCTTGGTAAAAGAGTTGTAGATATGTGGAATAGGCTACCAAGTGCTATAGTGGGATCAATAACAATAGAGCTTCAACATAAAATTTGATAAGACGAGATGGATTGGGTGTGAAAAGGATCTGCCGTGTGTGGGCCAATCGGCTCTCTGCAGACTCCCATTTTCATCTTGGTAGCATGTGTAAGGATCTGCCTCCTTTGTATCAGTGTGCAAATAAGAGAGAGAGATTGGCTGTGTAAGGGATCTGCCTATCTCGTAACAGAGTCGTAGATATGTGAAATAGGCTACCTAGTGCTATAGTGGGATCAAGAACAATAGAGAATTTCAAGATAAAATCAGATAGTCATATGGACGAAATGGGTTGGATGTGAAAGGGATCTGCCTTTTGTGGGCCACTTGTCTCTCTGCAGATTCCCATGTTCATCTTGTAAGGGATCTGCCTCATTTGTACCGGTGTGCAAGCAAACGAGCGACAGAGAGAGACTGGGTGTGTAAGGGATCTGCCTCTATCCGTTTAGTAACAGAGTTGTAGATATGTGGAATAGGCTACCGAGTGCTATAATGGGATCAAGAACAATAGAGCTTCAACTTGAAATTAGATAGAACGAGATGGGTTGGGTGTGAAAGGGATCTGCCATGTGTAGGTCAATCGGCTCTGGAGACTCCCGTTTTCTTATTTTTTTAGTTTCTCATTTGTGAAGGAGAGAGAGGGAGTATGGCGAGAGAATAAGATGTCGTAAACGTAAGGAAGATAGCGATAAATATGAGAGAGAGAGAGCGTGGGATGGGTTGGGTGTGAAAGGGATCTGACATGTGTTGGCCAATCGGCTCTCTGCAGACTCCGGTTTTCTTATGTTCTCATTTGTGAGAGAGAGAGAGAGAGACTAGGATGTCATAAATGTAAGGAAGACAGAGATAAATGAGAGATAGTTTTTATGAGATGGGTTGGGTGTGAAAAGGATCTGTCTTGTGTGGGCCAATTGGCTCTACAGACTCCCATTTTCTTATGTTTCTATTTCTTACAATTGTGTTTTGGTTGCAGGTATATGATAACATGGGTGTATAGTAAGTAGTGTAAATAACAGGTAACGTTTATGAGATGGGTTGAGTGTGAAAGGGACCTGCCTTATGTGAGCCACTTGGCTCTCTGCAGACTCCCATTTTCATCTTGGTTGCATGTGTAAGGGATCTGCCTCATTTTGTACCGGTGTGCAAACAAACAAGAGCGAGAGAGAAAGAGATTGGCTGTGTAAAGGATCTGCCTCTATTCGCTTGGTAAAAGAGTTGTAGATATGTGGAATAGGCTACCAAGTGCTATAGTGGGATCAATAACAATAGAGCTTCAACATAAAATTTGATAAGACAAGATGGATTGGGTGTGAAAAGGATCTGCCGTGTGTGGGCCAATCGGCTCTCTGCAGACTCCCATTTTCATCTTGGTAGCATGTGTAAGGATCTGCCTCCTTTGTATCAGTGTGCAAATAAGAGAGAGAGATTGGCTGTGTAAGGGATCTGCCTATCTCGTAACAGAGTCGTAGATATGTGAAATAGGCTACCTAGTGCTATAGCGGGATCAAGAACAATAGAGAATTTCAAGATAAAATCAGATAGTCATATGGACGAAATGGGTTGGATGTGAAAGGGATCTGCCTTTTGTGGGCCACTTGTCTCTCTGCAGATTCCCATGTTCATCTTGTAAGGGATCTGCCTCATTTGTACCGGTGTGCAAGCAAACGAGCGACAGAGAGAGACTGGGTGTGTAAGGGATCTGCCTCTATTCGTTTAGTAACAGAGTTGTAGATATGTGGAATAGGCTACCGAGTCCTATAGCCAATCGGCTCTCTGCAGACTCCTGTTTACTTATGTTCTCATTTGTGAAAGAGAGAGAGCGAGGCTCCCTATTTCCTGTTCTCATGCACTAGTACAGTATGTCGTAATCGTAAGGAAGACAGCGATAAATAAGAGAGAGAGAGAGAGATAACTAATGCGTAGCCTATAGCAACACTCAAACAAGCACACACATAGCTACACAAGACCATCACACAAGCACACACACGCCTATCTAGCGACGAACAGTCATACACACTCCCCCCCCCCCCCCATACCCATTCCATCACTTCGTATGTACGATATTATTTCCGTCTTTTTTACTGTTTTTTTACTGTTATTAAGTTATTGGTGTTCACTCTTGACATATGTGTCCTGCTACTTCTGTATGCATACATAATATCATGAAAGTGATCAATACGCGCATATGAAGCTATGTATCTCGTATATCAGGGTTCTCTTCCCTTCCATCGGTCCACCTCTTATACCTCCCTCCCTCCTCCCTATCCCATATGTGTAAACATTGTATTTTAGCTTTCCGAAGGTAAATACGTACTTCCGATAAATATCTAGCCTTGTATTTAAATCATGAATCCTGTTTAATGTCATTATTTAATAGAAACATGTGTAAGGGTTACATTTATACACAGGATAAGATAAGCAAATACAATCCTCAGAGCATAATCATTGGCGATGAGAAGGTGGTTGTAGGCAGTGTTGCCAGTTGTAGCGCTACATATTATCGCTAGATGTAGAGCTATATTTACTTCAGTTTAGCAGCCATTTTTTTCATATCTAGAGACATTTACAAGGGATAATTTGAAAATTTCAGACATTCTAGTTATATTACATTGTCAAATTTGCAAAACAAACAAATCAAAACTCTTTAGGAATTGCAGCATTATTCTACCATTGTTGTTGTTGTTGTTGTTGTTGTTCCCCAGGCTGTCTGGCCGAACAGCCCCAAGGTCTCAAGCAAGGCCAAGGCCATAAACGAGCGCCCCCACAAAATCCTCCCTGCTTACCACTAACAAAGCCCGGGTGACCGAAGCCACTCCAAGGCAGGGAGCTGAGGAGGGTGCGGAAACGCCCGGGAAACCAAAGCCCCACCCAAGGCCCTGTGCCCCTCAGCAATTATGAAGGGAAAGTTGAGGGGTAAGGGAAAAATGTGACGCTTTGGCTCCCAATCTGCCAACTTCTAGGTTGGCAGTAGGGAGGTCAATCCACGGAAAAGACGCCGCCACTTGAGATCTAGAAGATATATAAGTAAAAGGAACAGTCAGAGTAAGCTATGGGTATGGCAGAGATCGCTCAGTTCTCACTCGGATAGACCAGCCCATCACCACATGACTAGAACCCAATCCTCTCAGCATCAGCTAGGAAAGGCCCTAGAAAGCCGCCTTTGGCAGGGGGAAAGCTCCCCTATTTCAACTCCTTTCGTGGATGGGCACCCGCCCATTCTACCATTGTTTGACTATGTAGCAACATGCTAGCGACTTTTGAGAAAGGATCTAGCGGTATTTTGGGGTAACACTTAGGAGGGTTAAATTACGAGTCACAAGGGCAATTGGCAAAACTTTAAAGGTCCATATCATTGTTATTTAACTAAGCATTTGGCAAAGGGAGGAATTGTTAAAAACCTTAGCCAATACTCTGTTATTCACCAAAAATAAATTTGAATTATCATTATTATTTGGTAGGGTAGGTATGTATAGGTAGGTTGGCTAAATAATTGGTGGAATTCGTAGGGACTCGAACTGTTTTGAGAGAGTTAAATACAAAACAAAATATAGTTCTGAATAATAAGTGACTATGTTATTAAGCAAAACTGGGGGATGCGTGGAAGCCTATAGACTGTAGACGGTAAACTTTGTGTGGGTAACGAATGCGGTTTTAAAGTAATTTAAGAATAGACAGTTTTCAATGCTGCGGCCAAACTATTCCACCCATTTATATTCTTTTGGTATCAAAACGTTCGGAATCGCGAGCCTCACCCAACTACGCAAGCATGGCTTTGATCATCGGCGCAGTTTTCAAGATGTGGAATTTTAAGTGGAATTCGAGGTTTTTTCAAGATTGCTGGAAAAAATCCCACGTGCAAAAGCAAAACCTTCTCTATAACATTTGCGGAGCATTAGTAGTGGAGTCCGTATGCCAAAGCCCAGTCGTTTCCTATGAGTGGGAGAGACAGTATTTAGGCGTCAATTGTTTCGGGAAATCGGCTGCCATGGACCTGTTTGGCCGCCATGCCGGATGTTTAGCATATCAAAAGTTGACCAATACAAAAACGCACCTCCTGTGAAAGTTTGATCCTGATCCAAAAAGCGGTTCTGGAGTTATTGCGTCGAAATCGGCGTGTAAGAAGAATTTGGATGAAAAACCGGGTTTAATGATTACAATAGGGGTTCCCCGTAGGGGTCGAACCCCTAATAATAATAAGAATATACGATTTATTGATAATTGCAGCAGTTGGCTGAAAATGTACAGATGAACATTGTGTTGCTTAACTCTAACTTATATTAACTTATAATAAGGACCAAAGCAAGATATTACACAAAAGCTACTTTATCAGTAAAATAGTATTATATTATTAAGTAGTATGTATGTGTGTGTGTGTGTGTGTGCGTAGGTGTGTGTGGATGTAGGTGTGTGTGTGTGTGCGTGCGTGTGCGTGCGTGTGCGTGTGGATGTGTGTGTGTGTGGGTATACAGTATGTGTGGATGTGTGTATTCTTGTCACTGTCCAAAGTTAAGGTGACATCAGTGCTCTAGGGTCCATTCTTTGTCTCTTGTGTGTTTATGTGTGTGTTTGTGGCTGTGTGTGTGTGGGGGGAGGGGGGGGGGGTGGGTGTACGTCATTATTCTCTTTCTTTACTCTATTTTTTCACCTTTTTTCTCCCTTCTTAGTTTGCATCTGTCATGTTCCCTTCATGTTCCCATTTCCTATTATTCCAAATTAATGTAGTTTTATCGCATTATAAGCCTTTTGTTGTCTGATTAAAATTATACTTTCTTGTAAAACTATGTTACTATTGATTGAAAATATCTATTATGTTATTCTGCTAAAATCATTAACATGAGTACAGATATATGTTGTCTTGTGATCGATCCAAACTTCATAAAAATTCACCAAATGAATACATTTACTTTTCCTTGGAGAAGTATAGCGTTAGTTATATATTCTGGCTATATGAGATTATCAGAAAGAATACTAATTTCAATTTAACGCCTTCAGTCTTCGAAAACGCCTTTTCACTTACTTTTGACTAACATTTTGCGATTCCTCTTCCAAAAGATTTTAAGATCTTGATAGACACCAGTAGCTTTTTGACATCCATATACTTTTTATGTTATGTTATTATGTTTCTGTTATGT
This sequence comes from Paralithodes platypus, assembly GCA_032716605.1. NCBI lineage: Eukaryota > Metazoa > Arthropoda > Malacostraca > Decapoda > Lithodidae > Paralithodes > Paralithodes platypus. The sequence continues at coordinate 46,529,413 of CM064488.1, read as the reverse complement.
TGCATATTAACCCTTTCAAGCTCCAATACGCGTTTCTTTTCTATTTTCTGCTTAATATTAGACGATTTTATTCAGATTAGGAAGGGTATATGAAAGTCAGAGGGTTGATTGAGATAGTCTTTACCTGTTTTAATACCCACAGATTCTTCCTAAGCTGCATAAGATCGTCTAATGATAGCCAAAATATACTGTTACAACGCGTCAGAGCTTCAAAGGGTTAACCTGGTCATTTGTTGTGACCTCTGCCACACTATACTCTGTTTCTTCTTAGCGGACGGTAAATTGAATCACTTAGCAGCGAATTTCTCGATAGGTAATGGGAAAAATATGAAACTACCATGCCTGTGTATCATATTAAGACCAAGTTTCAATAATTAGCCCCCTATTTCACTACCAAACCTTAAAGCAACTTAGAGATCTTGATGAGAACTTTGCAATTTACTGCCAGCTGAACAGAAACAGACTATAGACATCTGCGTTATGTTGCCATCCCCCGACAGCCATACGCCGTGCCCTTTTAAGCCGGTATCACACGAGCGCTTTTTCACTCAACATTTATCCCTGGCTGCTTATGAGGTCAACATTTGTAATATTTCCGTCACCTAAGTTCATCTACCATCAGTCTAGTGTCCGATACCAGTGCAAAATATTCCAGAAATGTTGCCAGAAAAATGTTGATCATCGAATGTTGACTATAAAAGGTCTCGTGTGATACCGGCATTACTTCCACGGTATCTGCAGGGACGTGGAACATACTATCATCTTTGACCCTCACACTAAAAAAAACTCTCCCACCATGCCCTTGACCTTACTAATTCATGCCTAATCCTCCATGACCTTACTAATCCCCCTTGATTAGCTGATCTTTCTTAACACTCTTGATAGCGTAATGGTTAGTGCGCTGGATTTCGGTGTGAGTATCCTAGGTTTGAGTTCTGGGAGTGCCACATGCGATCATTAATTTCATTGATTTCATTGATTAGGTTTATTTGTAAAAAAAAAATTGGGTTGGTGATATTACGAATTAACATCACTAATCCTCCTTAATATCTCTAAACCTCCTTGACCTCACTAATCTCTCTTAAGGGGGCCCACCTCATTTTGTTTTCTCTCTCTCTGAGTTATATCCATTCGGCCCCATTCAGCCTTCTGTTCTAAGACTTTTATCCCCATCCAGGTGTCGTTTTTTTCCTGGTGAGTGGTAGCTAGCCAGCATATTTTTTAAACTGTTTTTGACAGCAGGCTAAATTTGTAAATTTTTTGATAGAAAAATGTCTCCGGCGAAGCCAGATTTCTCCATACAATACTGACTCGCTATCGATCGCCAGGAAGAAATTGACACCTGGATGGGCATAAACGTCTTAAAACAGTAGGCTCAATGGGGCCAAATGGATACAAGCCCGAAAAAGAGAGAAAAGAAGATAAAAAAAGCAGGTCACCCCCCTTAACTTCACTAACACCTGACCTGATCTCTCTCCCCCCAGACACCTACGAGACGTGACCATCCCCCGGAAGCCTACCACCGTGGCCTAATTCGCCTTGACCTCACTAATCCTCCTTGACCTCACTAATCCTTCTTGACCTCACTAATCCTTCTTGACCTCACTAATCCTTCTTAACTTCACTAGCACCTGACCTGATCTCTCCATGACCTCTCTCCCCCAGACACTTGCGAGATGTGACCATCCCCCGTCAGCCGACCACCGTGGCCTTCAACCTGGACGGCACCCGCAAGGACGTGGAGCTCAAGATCGTCAACCTGAGGGAGGGCACGTCCAACAACAAGATGTGGGAGGAGGTGAGGCAACTTATTTGTTTGGTGTACAGTGGCTATCATTGCAATATTTACAGGAGAATGCCAGGTTATGTTATATATATACATGAACCCTTCAGACATAGTCACAAAACAAATGGAGTTAATGTTTGGTGAACCCAAAGTCTAGGTACGGGTTGCCCTTTCCACGGGGGACAGGTCCGCTTGGGGAGGTTTTGTGTGTATATATATATATATAATTTGTATATTTATGTGGGTGGGGTGGGGTGTGGATATGCAACTTTTTGTTTTGTGTTACTTTTTTTTTTTTTATGGTGACTATAATTATATGTTATGGTCCTACAGTATGTGTATTTTATCATTCTTATCCCATTTTAATGTTCATATTATACAGTTTTGCATCCTATTTCCGTTATATATGCTCTTTTTCTCTCTCAATTGAAGATTTCATATATTAGACCATAACCTGTCTTTAATTAATTTCTTAATGCACTTCCTTTCCTCAGAGCACTTAGTAATTAGATAATGTTAAAAGATCCTACCATCATTTACACGTTATGCAAGCTGACCCCAAGAGCAATGTACTTATAATAATTACAGCAGTTACGTCTTTAACTATATCAATGCGGAGTGTTCATTCCGGTAGCTTCATTTGCCAAGGATATTTTGAAAGAGTTAAGATAATTAATTTAGTCTTCCCCGGTAAAATCCACTTTCAAATAATAGAACACATCCTGTAACTTGCATTATAATATCTATTTAAAAATGAGATATAGTGTTCGTTTTATATTTGTTGTAATGGGTGGTTTTATGAGTTTATTCATATGTACAGTTGGTCAAATAAGTGATGGCGCGGGCACCATGTATATTTCGATCAATAATTGGTATCAGCACTATCTAAGCACTAATTTATCGTTTCGATTGAGATATGCAATCATGTCCCTATCTATAAACATCCTAGTCAACATCCGACAGACATTAATACATTGATAGTAGTATTAATATTTTCTTATTTATCCATTTATTTATTTTGTTTCGTGTACTTATCGTTGCGTGTTCGTCCGTGTCAGATCGGCGTGTGGCGGTCGTGGGAGGAGGAAGGACTGTCCGTGAACGACATAGTATGGCCGGGGAACGGACACGTACCTCCACAGGGCGTACCGGAGAAGTTCAACCTCAAGGTACGTACGGTTCGGGGCTTGGGTATTAGGTAAGGGTATACGTACACTCACGGAAGGGCAATCGGTACGTGCCTCCACAGGGCGTACCGGAGAAGTTCCACCTCAAGGTACGTACGTTCACCCTTTGAAGATTATAACTCATTTTGACAGTTTAGAAGACTTCATACAGCTTAAGAAGGATGTTTGGGAATTATAGGGTTAAAGATTATCTCAATTAACTCTCTGACTTCCATATACTCTTCCTAATCTGAATAAAATCGTCTAATAAGAGCCAGCAAACAGGGAAAAAATTGCATAATCGGACCTTAACCCCTTCACCACGATGCCACCTTTTATTCAATTTGATTCTGGCTACAGTTAAAATATTTTATTGAGTTTTTCAGAGGGTTTATATACTTTATTGAGATCGTATTTATCCCTCTGAATCATATAGCTTGATTATAAGCTAAAGAAAATCGTCTAATGGTAACCAGAATAAGATGTTCATCTAAGTCATCGTGCTGAAGGGGTTACAAGGGTTGAGGGTTTGGTTTTAGTTAAGGGAGATAGAGTTCATTTGTTGGTATATTGATTTATATATTGTGTTCATACCGTGTACAAAGAATGAATGACAATAGAATGTGAAGAATGATACACGGAAGTCAAGGGAGAGGGAGGGATATCTGGGAGGGAGAGTTGGAGAGGCAGAGGGAGTAGGAGAGGGAGGGATATCTGGGAGAGGGAGAGGGAAGGATATCTGGGAGGGGGAGTTGGAGAGGCAGAGGGAGTAGGAGAGGGAGGGATATCTGGGAGAGGGAGAGGGAAGGATATCTGGGAGGGGGAGTTGGAGAGGCAGAGGGAGTAGGAGAGGGAGGGATATCTGGGAGAGGGAGGGATATCTGGGAGGAGGAGTTGCAGAGGGAGTAGGAGAGGGAGGGATATCTGGGAGAGGGAGTGGGAGTGGGAGAGGGAGTAGAAGAGGGAGTGGGAGAGGGAGTAGAAGAGGAAGGGGAGAAGGAGTGGAAGTGGGAGAGGGAATAGGAGAGGGAGTAGAAGAGGAAGGGGAGAAAGAGTGGAAGTGGGAGAGGGAATAGGAGAGGGAGTAGAAGAGGAAGGGGAGAAGGAGTGGAAGTGGGAGAGGGAATAGGAGAGGGAGTGGGAGAGGGAGTGGGAGAGGGAGTAGAAGAGGGAGTAGAAGAGGAAGGGGGGAAGGAGTGGAAGTGGGAGAGGGAATAGGAGAGGGAGTGGGAGAGGGAGTAGAAGAGGGAGTAGAAGAGGAAGGGGAGAAGGAGTGGAAGTGGGAGAGGGAATAGGAGAGGGAGTGGGAGAGGGAGTAGAAGAGGAAGGGGAGAAGGAGTGGAAGTGGGAGAGGGAATAGGAGAGGGAGGGTTATCAGGGAGGGGAATGTCACCAATGGTATGGGGATAGGAAAAGGAAATCTATATTGAAGACAATCTTGAACGCATTAAAAGATGGAACGTATCGAAAGAATGAACGTATCGAAAGAATGAACGTATTGAAAGAATGAACGTATTGAAAGAATGAACGTATCGAAAGAATGAACGTATTGAAAGAATGAACGTATCGAAATAATGAACGTATTGAAAGAATGAACGTATTGAAAGAGTGAACGTATTGAAAGAGTGAACGTATTGAAAGAATGAACGTATTGAAAGAATGAACGTATTGACAGAATGAACGTATTGAAAGAATGAACGTATTGAAAGAATGAACGTATCAAAAGACTGAACGTATCAAAAGACTGAACGTATCGAAAGAATGAACGTATTGAAAGAATTAACGTATTGAAAGAATGAATGCGTTTCGAAAGAATTTTGTTATTGATAAATATCCAGTATTCGATAAATGGATGTCAATCGTGGTCATGTGCTGTACTTATAACTGTCTTGATGGTGTAATGGTTAGAGTGTGGAAGTTCTGTATGTGGTATCCTGGGTTCCAATCCTGGGAAAATCACATGCTTTCATTCATTTAGTTTGGGTCGTTATTGGTGTTAAGAACGATGTTAGAAATAATATTGCCAAGTTTGAGATGATGATGATGATGATGATGACGACGACGACGACGAAACACATAACCCTTTCAGTACCTGCTCCGTCCTTTTCATTTTATGTTGGCTACAATTGTACGATTTTATTCGGTTTTAAATAGACCCCAACAATTAACAGGCTTCAAACTATCTTAATTAACCCTTTTGCCTATCAAAGATCCTTCTGAAGCTGCACAAAAGGGTCTAAATATAGCTAGACTACAATATAAAAGACGTCGCTGGTACTGAAGGGGTTATAGAAATAGGTTGTAACTGGTAATTATGCACTCGTTTTCATGTTTATTACTTGACAATGAAGCATAACGACTTAACGTTCCTTTTATTCGTTAATTAATAGAGAACGTAAAACTTAAGTACTGTACTTAGCATCAAGATACCTTGAGCTACACAATGTTTGTACTTTAAGGGGAGATTTCCACTTGAGGTATTTTTTTCTGAACCCCTTTCTCTCTCATGTTTAGCCCCATTGCTTTTTAGATTTAAAGACGCTCGCCCACTTTAGTTTGGTGATTTTAAGAACTTTCGCCCCATTTTTGTCAATTTTAAGAACTTTCGTGCCATTTAGGTGTCGATTTTTCCAGGCGAGCGATAGCGAGCCTGTAATTTGAGAGGAACCGGCCTTCGGCCGGGACATTTTTCTACCGAAAAATGTACAAATTTATCTTGGAAGGGGGTCTAAGGGGTGTAATTTTAAGCTTGATGGAGTTCTAGGGAAGAAACTAAATACCTCCCCTTAATAGTTAAAGGTTATGGAGTGTGAATTTGTTTACTGTACTTATATGGTTGTAAGATGTCGTGTGTGGATTTGTGACTTGACTCAAATGGATGCAAGTTATGTTATGGTGTGTGAATGTTATTATTGTAATGTTATGTATACAAGTTATGGTATGTGGATTTAAAATCAAACTGCATAATGATGTTCTTATAATGTAAGTACACTGATGATAGTATTTTTAAGAGATACTCGTTTTTTCTGGACTCCCTCCTCCCTCATGTTTAGCCCCTTAGTGTTGAGACTTTATAATTAAGACGTTCGCTCCATTAGTTTGGCGATATAAAGGCCTATCGTCCCATTTCTTTCTCAATATTTATATTTTTCGTGTCATTTAGGTTTCGACTATTTACTGGATAGCAAAGGCGAGCCTGTACATTTTTCTACCGAAAAATGTATTAATTATTCTCGAAGGAAGGTCTTGGTGTGTTTTTAAAGCTTGATAGAGGTCTAGGGAACAAACTAAAACAAAATATCTATATACAATATATATATATATATATATATACAGTATATACGGTATATATATATATATATATATAGTATATATTAATAATACTAAACAAAACATAAACACATGAAGAAAAACAACTTAAGTGTGGTAAGTAACTATATGCAATGATATGACCTGAAACCGATTAACACACTAATATTTATGGTCTGTGTTTGTTGCGGATCAACACACGAATTTTACATTCTAAATTTCGTAAGTGAAATTACACTCAGCAAACGATTCATTTTATGGTACGTTTAAGGTCCGAATTTGCTGTTTTATAATGCTTATGATAGGAAGGAATAACTGCTACTACTACTACTGCTACTACTACTACTACTACAACTACTACTAATATTTATACTACTACTATTACTAATAATAATAATAATCGTAATTATAATAATATTAAAAATGTAATTTATATGCTTTTTATACATCTAAGGATATGCATTTGCTTTGACTGTCTTTTTACAAAACAAGTATATGTTGTACTTGTTTGACAGGCACAAATAATCTTCTTCTCTGAGTCATGGATATTTTATCTTTGTGTTTATTCATATTCCTGCGTTTGTGTTTGGTTAATATTTGTATTGCTTATGGATTAAAATAAAATACAAACACAAGTTGTGAAACACCACACACACACACACACACACACACACACACACACACACACACACACACACACACACACACACACACACACACACACACATACTTAGACCTGAAAGCGACCAACAGTAGACACACACACACACTTATACACACACATACACACACTCAGGACTGAAAGCGACCAACAGTACACACACACACACACACACACACACACACACACACACACACACACACACACACACACACACACACACACACACACACACACAGACACACACACACACACACACACTCAGGACTGAAAGCGACCAACAGTACACACACTTACGCACGCACGGCCTCCCAAGCAAGCGGGTGAACAGGCACTCATGCACGTACGTCACTGAGTGCGTGAGGGCTTGATTGTGTGTGTGTGTGTGTGTGTGTGTGTGTGTGTGTGTGTGTGTGTGTGTGTGTGTGTGTGTGTGCTTGGGAGTTTCTTTGATTGTGTGTGTGTGTGTGTCACTTTGGGTGTTTGCTTGATTGTGTGTGTGTGTGTGTCTGTGTGTGTCACTTTGGGTGTTTGCTTGATTGTGTGTGTGTGTGTGTGTGTGTCTGTGTCTCTCTTTGGGGGTTTGCTTGATTGTGTGTGTGTGTGTCTCTCTTTGGGGGGTTGCTTGATTGTGTGTGTGTGTGTGTGTGTCTGTGTCTCTCTTTGGGGGTTTGCTTGATTGTGTGTATGTCTGTGTGTGTCTTTGGGGGTTTGCTTGAGTGTGTGTGTGTGTTTGTGTGTGTGTGTGTGTGTGTGTGTGTGTGTGTGTCTGTCTGTGTGTCTCTTTGGGGGTTCGCTTGATTGTGTATCTTTGGCTTGATGCTTACTTGTGTATGTATAAATGAAGAAGTGGTGTATTTTAAGTGTGTGGGGGGTTGCGGGTTTGGGGGGGGGGGAAGGGGGGGGTTGTTTGCCTCAATTTGGTCGTGTGTGTATTTTCGATGTTTGTTTATGCTTGCGTCAATGTGTGTAATTGCGTTAGCGGCGTTTGAGTGCTATGCGTAAGTGACGTGTACTGTATATGCGTATTGGGAATTCACTTGTACATGCGTGTGTGTCTGTATATATGCGCTTCCGGATGTGTATATGTGTTTTGTATATGTATGTGCTCCGTATGTGTGTTTTTGTCTGTGTATATGTGCTCCGTATGTGTGTTTTTCTGTATATATGTGTTCCGTATGTGTGTTTTTGTCTGTGTATATGTATTCCGTATGTGTGTTTTTGTCTATATATGTGCTCCGTATGTGTGTTTTGTCTGTGTATATGTGCTCCGTATGTGTGTTTTTGTCTGTATATGTGCTCCGTATGTGTGTTTTTGTCTGTATATGTGCTCCGTATGTGTGTTTTTGTCTGTGTATATGTGCTCCGTATGTGTGTTTTTGTCTGTGTATATGTGCTCCGTATGTGTGTTTTGTATGTGTTATGTGCTCCTTATGTATGTTTTGTATGTGTAAATGTGCTCCGTATGTGTGTTTTTGTCTGTGTATATGTGCTCCGTATGTGTGTTTTGTATGTGTATATGTGCTCCTTATGTATGTTTTGTATGTGTATATGTGCTCCGTATGTATGTTTTGTATGTGTATATGTGCTCCTTATGTATGTTTTGTATGTGTATATGTGCTCCGTATGTGTTTTGTATGTGTATATGTGCTCCGTATGTGTGTTTTGCATGTGTATATGTGCTCCTTATGTGTGTTTTGTATGTGTATATGTGCTCCTTATGTATGTTTTCGTCTGTTTATATGCGGTCCGGGTATGTATATGTGTTTCGTCGTTCGTGTGAGTGAGTGTGTGTGCGTATGTGTGCGTTTGTCATACTTACTTGCATCTGTATGTGTGTGCGTATGTGTGCGTTTGTTGTACCTACGTGTGTCTGTATATTGCGTATGTGTGCTCACGTATTGCGTACCGGTATTATATAGTTTAATTACGGCCAAAATAGAGCCGCTAATAGCATGGACGAGAGCCCCAGTATTACACTTTAAGGGGAGATTTCCACTTTAGGGATTTTTTTCTGGAACCCTTTCTCCCTCATGTTTTGCCAATTAGTTTTCAGATTTTAAGACGTTCGACCCATTAAATTGGCGATTTTAGGACTTTCTGCCCCATTTCTTTGTCAATATTAAAACCTTTCGGGCCATTTAAGTGTCGTTTTTTTCCTGGCGAGCGATAGTAAGCCTGTAAATTAAGAGGACATTTTTCTACCGAAAAATGTAAAAATTTATCTTCACGGAGGGACTTGAGGGTGTTTTTTTAAGCTTGATGGAGGTCTAGCGAGGAAATAAAAATAATAATAAATACATATGCAAATAATAATGAATACATATGCAAATAATAATGAATACATATGCAAATAGACCCCAAAACAGCCACTTCCCCCTTAATATCGCCTTTATGTAAACCGCGGGATATTCTTATTGTTTTGTTTGAATACGTCTATATGTTAAGGGGAGAATTGTTATATATTTTAAATTTATTGATTATATTATTATTTTTAATAATAATAATAATATTATTATTATTATTTTTATAATTATTATTACAATTATTATTGTCATTATTATATTTAATATTTAGTTATTTATTATTTTATTTTTTTTAGTTTGCTCCCTAAACTTTCATCAAGCTTAAGATAATACACACAAGATATATTTGTAAATTTTTCGGTAGAAAAATGTATATACATATAGCCTATACAGTATATATATATATATATATATATATATATATATATATATATATATATATATATATATATATATATATATATTGTATATAATTATATATATATATTATACAGAGAGAGAGAGAGAGAGAGAGAGAGAGAGAGAGAGAGAGAGAGAGAGAGAGAGAGAGAGAGAGAGAGAGAGAGAGAGAGAGAGAGAGAGAGAGAGAGAGAGAGAGGTGGGCCACATAAAAGAGGTCACAGGGGTCAGAAGTTCATGTATGTATATCCGTGTACGTACATGTGTGACTGTAAATTTTATACCTGTGTACAATTTTTACGTGTGTGTCTGTAGGGTTCATGTGTGTGTGTGTGTGTGTGTGTGTGTGTGTGTGGTCGTGTGTACCTCCCTATTGCGTGTAGGTTAGAGTGCTGTATGTTTTAAGAGCTTGTTTACAGCTACAAATGAATGTATTTAGTATTTTATGTTTTCATATATTTTGGTTCAACATATTTTGCAATGTGCCCTAACTGTTTGCATGTGTGTGTGTGTGTGTGTGTGTGTGTGTGTGTGTGTGTGTGTGTGTGTGTGTGTGTGTGTGTGTGTACTTACTCTAGTTGTACTTACTCTAGTTGTATTGCGGGAGTGAGCATGCTCGTTATTTCCCGCCTCCTATATGTGTAGGTGTTATATGTATCGTTGGAATGGCTGTGGATGTGTATGTAGTCTGTATTTTTAGCCAATTGGCGACATCGGAAACGAAGGCTTAGGGTGGATCTGTATGGTACCATTCTCACTATAGACGGTACCGTCTCGCCCGAAGGCTTAAGTAGCCATCAGCTTAGGTGAACCATATGATACCCATCTCGCCTTGTACCATTTTAGCCAACCCCAGATGGGACGGCACAACGTCGTCCACTTATTCCAGGTACCTATTTACAGCTAGGTGAACTGAGGCTAACACATGAAAGGAGACAAGCCCAATTTGTCTCCGCCCGGCCGGGGATTGAACCCCCGACCCCTCGTGTGTGAGACGAGAGCTCTACCTACTAGGCTACGGGCTGTGTGTGTGTGTGTGTGTTTGTGTGTGTGTGTGTTTTTGCTAATATAGTGTTTATATGTTTTTGTTTTGTACGTTTTTGTGAGTTCCTTTGTTCAGGCCTGTGTGTGTGTGTGTGTGTGTGTGTGTGTGTATGTGTGTGTGTGTGTGTGTGTGTATGTGTGTACGAGCGCTCTGTAATTTGTATAAGCATATGCCTGTGTCTGTATACGAGAGAGCACCAGCCATTACATAAACATTTTCCCTTTGAAGTCATTAGCGATCTCATTCACGACTATAATTAATATTAAAGGATTTATATGAATGACGCTTATTATTATATTGTTCACAAACAGTCAACAAATACAATACAATGTGTGTGACGTCACTGTATATTAGCAGATCCATAGTACAGTATATAAGTAAGTATGTATGTATGTATGTATGTATGTATGTATGTATGTATGTATGTATAGTATGTATGTATGTATGTATGTATGTATGTATTTAATGTATACTATTCATATATTATACTGTCGTTAACATTAACCCGTTCAGTACCAGGGACGTTCATTTCATCATATTTTGGCAGCTATTATATGATTGTATTTAGCACAGGAAGGACCTCTAGCAATAATAAAGCTTCAAACTATCCCAACCAACTCTTATAACTACCACAGATCCTTCCTAAGCTTCACAATACCGTCTATATATAGCTAGAATAATATACAGTATATCACACGTCGCTGGTACTCAAGGGGTTAATAAGGTTACACTCGTTTAAATCTTTGCACATTTAACACAGTATGGTCCAATGTCTCGGGGGTTATTAAGATGTTTTGTTTAATGATTATTGGGGATTGTGCTCGCTTATGCCATTTTTGAGCCATGTATTTTAATGTGTCCCATCGGCTAACAAATACGCCTTCCATAACTTCATTCACACTAAAAAAAAAAAAAAAAATCATATTGCCCTCCCAGAATCTCTAAATTTGTACATTTTGTAATGAAAAATGTCATGGCCAAAGGCCAATATACTGTAGACCTACACTCATACATATACAGACAAAAAGACAGATTTACAGACCCCACTAACACGTGTACAAAACCTAACACACACACTACACATACACACACTACATACACACACACACACACACTACACACACACACACACACACACACACTACATACACACATACGTAAAACACACTCATATACACTACTTATACACACACACACACACTACATACACACACACTACATACACACACACACACACACACTACACACACACACACTACACACACACACACACACACTACACACACACACACACTACATACACACACACTACATACACACACACACACTACACACACACACACACACACACACACACACACACACACACACACAGGCCTGAAGAAAGGAACTCACAAAAACGTACAAAACAAAAAGTTGTATACGCTATATTATAAAAAAATAAAATAAAGAGAGAAAAAAAGAACACACACACACACACACACACACACACTTTAATTATCTCGACGCACTCATAGTGTTAGTGATGTTGAGCTTTGGTAGTACGTCGATATATTGAAACCGTATATTCACCTATTAATTAATGCAATATTCTCACCTATTTATTATACAATATATTCAGTTATTTATTTATCCTGTATAATCACCCATTTATTTATATATTATATTCACATATAGTATATTCTTGTATTTAGTAATAGTGTATACAGACTAATAACACACATAACAAAGCCACTCTAACAGCTTCCTCTCTCTACAACACCTCTTCTCCCCTCTCTACACTCTTCAGAAAATAGGAAAAGTAGAAAGTAGCTACGAGGTGCCGTTGTAAAGGCTTACCCCTTCACCTGACCTGACGTGTATATTCACCTGTCTAATTATACACTATGACCTTCTCTTTATTTGTGCTGACTGTCAAAATCATCGACCTGAATTAAGTTCGCATTTAAAGTCTTAAGGGAAGGTTTTTAGTGTGTTTCCTAGACTTCCATCAAGCTTGAAATTACACCCCCTTGACCCTCTTTCAAGATAAATTTGTACATTTTTCGGTAGAAAAATGTCCCGGCCGAAGGCCGAATCCTCTTAAATTACAGGCTCGCTATCGCTCGCCAGGAAAAAATCGTCACCTGAATGGCACGAAAGGTCTTAAAATGGAGTGAAAGTTCTTAAAATCGCCAAACTAACGGGGCGAACGTTTTATATTATCAAAAGCAATGGGGCTAAACATGAGGGAGAAAGGGGTCAAGAAAAAAATCCCTCAAGTGGAGATCTCCCCTTAAGGGAAACTATTTCGTTTCTATTTGGACCACCTTCTCCCTCATGTATAGCCTCATTAATTTTAAGATTTTAAGACGTTCGCCCCATTAGTTTGGCGATTTTAAGACCTTTCGCCCCATTTCTTTGTCAATATCAAGACCTGTGCCATATATTTGTCGATTTTCCCTGGTGAGCGATAGCGAGCCTTTATTTAGGAGGAATAGGCCTTTGGCTGGGACATATTTCTGCCGAAAAATTATAAAAATTATCTCGCAAGGGGGTCTGGGGATTATTATTTTAAAGCCTGACAGAGGTTTAGGGAGGAAACTAGAAAAAACATAATAGCTACTGTTACTAAAATTATCAAGCGAAATTGGGTTTTATTTATATCTTGGCCTTACCATGATGCAGTGACACGGTTGTTTAATAATTCATGCCATTTAGTATTGATAAATCAGTTATATATTTTACCAGCAGCTGAAACAACAACAACAACAACAACAACAACAACAACTCATCATAGCTCAGGGCATAGGGTTTAGGGAGGAGGAACTTTACATGGTCTCTCTCTCGCTCTCTCTCTCTGTCTCTCTCTCTCTGTCTCTGTCTCTCTCTCTCTCTCTCTCTCTCTCTGTCTCTCTCTCTCTCTGTCTCTCTCTCTCTCTCTCGCTCTCGCGCTCTCTCTCTCTCTCTCTCTGTCTCTGTTTGTCTCTCTCTATCTCTCTGTCTCTGTCTCTGTTTGTGTCTCTCTCTCTCTCTCTCTGTCTCTCTCTCTCTCTCTCTCTCTCTCTCTCTCTCTCTCTCTCTCTCTCTCTCTCTCTCTCTCTCTCTCTCTCTCTCTCTCTCTCTCAAGCCCACAGGGCTCCAATGGACAGTGCATAAATTAGAATAATTAGGTTATAATGTGTGAGTGTCTGTGTGTGTGCATGTATGTGTGTGCTTGTATGTGTGTGTGTGTGTCTGTGTGTGTGCTTGTCTGTGTGTATGTGTGTGGGTGTATCTGTGTGTGCGTGCGTGCGTGCGTGCGTGCGTGCGTGTGTGTGTGTGTGTGTGTGTGTGTGTGTGTGTGTGTGTGTGTGTGTTAGGAGTTCTAGTATGAGTGTGCGTGTATGGTAGATTGTGTGTGTGTGTTAGGAATTCTAGTATAAGTGTGCGTGTATGGTAGATGGTGTGTGTGTGTGGTTGAGTGTATTTGAGTGTAAGTGTGTGAAGGATAAGCACCTTTGATGTTAAGTGCAGCGTTTGACTTTGCCTTTACGTGAGGATGCATACATGATTATATTTAAATACAGAATATAACAAATCAATTGTAGAATGCATCAATAAATAGATGTGTAGATAAACAATATATAAACATTACACATATACAGTATAATACATTAAATAATACATATAAAATAAATACAAAATATACTTAAGCTAAGTTAAATAATACATACATAATTAATTAAATAACACATATGTAATAATACAAATACAATAGGCCTACATATAAAAGTAAATAAAAACAGAAACGAAAGACGCCAACAAGTCCTGTTTCCTAGCCCACTATATACTACTACTTTGAACCAGCTAACCAAGGCTGCTACTTATGCGCCAACACGTACCAAAGTGCTTTCAGGGACGGGAAGGGGATGTAGGCCTAAGGGGTTGGAGAGAGAGAGAGGGGGGGGGGGGGGATATAATTTAGCGATTTTGAGACCTTTCCTTCCACTTTTTTTTTTCAATATTAAGACCTTTCCTGTCATTTACTGTAGGTGTCGATTTTCTCCTAGCGAGCGACAGCGAGCCTATATTTTTTTTATAAGGAATCGGCCTTCGGCCAGAACATTTTTCTACCGACAAATGTACAAATTTATCTTGAAAGGGGGTCTAGGGGGTGTTTTTTTAAGCTTGATAGAGGCCTAGCGAGCAAACTAATACAAATATACTGTATTGTATATACCCGTAATAAGTAACACACCGTTCTTAACATTAATCATCAATTACAAACCCCAATGTACTTGAATAAACTAATGAAAGCATATGGTCCTCCCGGGATTCGTACTCGGGACACCACACCCAGAACATAAGCACCTAAACCATTACACCACCAACACAGTAATAATAGACAATACATTAATATAAATGATAATGTCCCAGTTCCAAACTCTAAAGCCGGTATAAGGTATCACACGAGCGCTTTTTCCCTCAACGTTTATCCTCAACTCTGGTCTGGCAGCTTATGAGGTCAACATTTAACATATTTCTGTCACCTAAGTTCACCTACCACCAGTCTACTTTCCGATACCAGTGCAAAATATTCCAGAAATGTTGCCAGCAAAATGTTGATCATCGAATGTTGACTATAAAAGCTCTCGTGTGGTACCGGTTTAAGTAATCTAAGTTTTCCCCCTTAAGTTGAGACATTCTTCAACGAGGTGTGACTAAACCATTCTGATAAATTGGTCTTCCTTAACGACTTGGAAGGAAAATCTTAAGGGGGGGGGGGGATGGTTCACTTTTTGGTGGATATTTTTTAAATATATTTGTTATTGTTCTTCTTTCCTCCCTAGCCCTCCGTCAAACTTTAAAGAAACATCCATTAGATCCCCCTTCTGGATTAATTTGTAAATTTTTCGGGAGAAAAATGTCCCGGCCAAAGGCCGATTCTTCCACAATTTCAGACTCACTATCATTCGCCAGGGAAATAATCGACACCTAAATAGCACGACAAATCTTAATATTGACAAAGAAATGGGGTGAAAGGACCTTTCACCCCATTTCTTTGTCAATGGGCAAACTAATGGGCCGAAAGTCATAAAATCTGAAAACTAAAGGGGTTAAACACGAGGGAGAAGGGGGACCAGAATAATGACCCATCTCCCCTTAAAACATTTATATGGGTTTGGTAGTAATTACTTTGATCATTTTTCGGGTGTAATTCCTTTTTTTTTTTTTTTTTTTTAGTTTTATTAAGGGGGGGTCACCGGCTTTTTTTGTTTATCTTTCTCTCCTTTTCTCTCTTTCCCTGGCTTGTATCCATTCGGCCCCATCCAGCCAACTGTTTTAAGACGTTTATTCCTATCCAGATTTCGATTTCTTCCTGGCGAGCGATAGCGAGCCATCTTTGTATGGAGAAATCCGGCTTCACCGGAGACATTTTTCTATCGAAATATGTAAAAATTTAGCTTGCTGTCAAAATTAAAATATATATATGCTGGCTTGCTACCGCTCGCCAGGAAACTATTGACACCTGGATAGGTGTAAACGTCTTAAAACAGTTGGCTGAATGGGGCCGAATGGATACAAGCCAAAGAGAGAGAGGGAGAGAAAGAGAACAAAAAGCGAGGTGGGCTCCCTTAACCCTTGTCGTACCGATGCCGTTCCTTTAACTATATTCTGGCTAATATTAAATGATGGTATTCAGCTTAAAAGGGGGCTCTGGCAATATACAGGCTTGGAACTAACTCACTTAAGGGGAGGTATTTACTTTGTTCCCTAGACCTCCATCAAGCTTAAAATTATACCCCCTTGAGTCCCTTTCAAGATCAATTTGTACATTTTTCGGTAGAAAAATGTCCCGGCCGAAGGCCGGTTCCTCTTAAATTACAGGCTCGCTATCGCTCGCCAGGATAAAATCGACACCTGAATGGCACGAAAGGTCTTAATATGGGGTGAAAGTTCTTAAAATCGCTAAACTAATGGGGCAAACATTTTATAATATCAAAAGCAATGGGGCTAAACATGAGGGAGAAAGGGATCCAGAAAACAATCCCTCAAGTGGAGATCTCCCCTTAACCCTTCTCGCTACCACAGATAGATAGATATATAGCTAGCATATAATTGGAAAGACGTCGCCGGTAACAGAAGGGGTTAACTGTGTTTCATAAATGTTTAAACACAGGAATCATAATTAAGTCATTACCCCGTTTACCCTTGGATCTGGCTAACATTGGTCGATTTTATGCAGTTTAAGAAGAACCTATGCTGTTCGGAGGGTAAATATTGTGATAGTTTTTTACCCCTTTGAGTCCTAGAGGTAGATTATATTCAAAAGAAAATTGCCTAATGGTAACCCGAATATGATGGGTATGACATCAAGGGGTTAAAGAACAGTGTAATACAATACTAAAACTAATGTGTCACCCCAGAATTTCCCTTTCCGCACCAAAAATCCAAAATAAACAAATTAGCCCCTACCCAACTCGTTTAAACTCCATAAGCACAGTTGCCACAATAAACAACGCCACCACCGTAATTAGTAGCCAAAACGCCGCAGCACCATCAAAATTGCATTCACACACACACACACACACCGGTTCATGACCTGTCTTGAGGGGGTAGTGGTACATTAACACACACACACACACCACCGGTTCATGCCAGTATGACCTGTCTTGAGGGGGTAGTGGTACATTAACACACACACACACACACACCGGTTCATGACCTGTCTTGAGGGGGTAGTGGTACATTAACACAGACACACACACCACCGGTTCATGCCAGTATGACCTGTCTTGAGGGGGTAGTGTACATTAACACACACACACACACACACCGGTTCATGACCTGTCTTGAGGGGGTAGTGGTACATTAACACACACACACACACCGGTTCATGACCTGTCTTGAGGGGGTAGTGGTACATTAACACAGACACACACACCACCGGTTCATGCCAGTATGACCTGTCTTGAGGGGGTAGTGGTACATTAACACACACACACCGGTTCATGACCTGTCTTGAGGGGGTAGTGGTACATTAACACAGACACACACACCACCGGTTCATGCCAGTATGACCTGTCTTGAGGGGGTAGTGGTACATTAACACACACACACACACACACCGGTTCATGACCTGTCTTGAGGGGGTAGTGGTACATTAACACAGACACACACCACCGGTTCATGCCAGTATGACCTGTCTTGAGGGGGTAGTGGTACATTAACACACACACACACACACCGGTTCATGACCTGTCTTGAGGGGGTAGTGGTACATTAACACAGACACACACACCAACGGTTCATGCCAGTATGACCTGTCTTGAGGGGGTAGTGGTACATTAACACACACACACACACACCGGTTCATGACCTGTCTTGAGGGGGTAGTGGTACATTAACACAGACACACACACCACCGGTTCATGCCAGTATGACCTGTCTTGAGGGGGTAGTGGTACATGTTTGGTCTATTTATATATTTATATATTTATATATTTATTTTATAGTAACCTCGCTAGACCTCCATCAAGCTTAACAAAACATCCTCTAGAGAGTTTAGACCTTCCTTCAAGATAAACATCCTCTAGAGAGTTTAGACCTTCCTTCAAGATAAGTTTGCAGATTTTTCGGTACAGGCCGATTCCTCCTTGAATTACAGGCTCGCTATTGCTCGCCCGGAAATAATCGACACCTAAATGGCCCAAGGGGAGGTGTGGTGGAGTGGTCTTGCCACTGGATTGGTAATCCAATGAACCCGGGTTCGAATCCCGATATATCAATGGGAAGATATTATTGGGATGGAATTTGTGCTGTACCTAGTATCAGTGCATTACCACAAAGCCCACCGAATTGCCAAATAAATACCCTCATTGTTCCCTGATTAAATAGCACTGTATGAATATTCCCATATTCAAAATATGCTACAGGGGGTAAATGCCTAGTGAGTTCATTGCTCAATAGGTGGCGTTCTGAGAGTGAGGGTCCGAGTCTGGGAGGTGAGACAGTGAAGCACTGGAGCGAGGAAGCTTCAGAGTTGGGGCTGCTTCGAGCCGTGAGTGGGCAACTAAGCCCCATGCATCTTGCGAAGGCCAGATGTTAGGTTGCAGCTAAAAGTGTTTCACATGTCTCACCTCCTAGAGTGAAACGAGACCTCACGGGCTTCACCGTTCAATTATTAGCGGTTGAATGTACAGGCTCTCAGCCTATGCCCAAGAGGGAATAGTTGGAATATAGAAAACAAAACAAATTGTAAAATTTACAGAAATGGGGTGAAAGTCTTAAATGGCCAAACTAATGGGGTGAACGTCTTAAAATGTCAAAACTAATGGTGCTAAACATGTGGGAGAAAGGGGTCTAGATAATAACCCTTAATTGAAAATCTCCCCTTAACACAGACACACAGTAGTTCATGCCAGTCTGACCTTTCTTAACGCGTGCAAGGCAATCAAGACACTCCAGAACATTACATTATCTTGATTAAGGGGGGATGGGCGTATTTATTCGCTTATTTATGAATATATTTATTATTATTGTTTGTATTAGTATTATTATTATATATATATTTTTTATTTTATTTGGTATCCTCCCTAGACCTCCATCAAGCTTAAAAATCACCCCCAAGACCCCCCTTCAAGATAAAGTTGTACATTTTTCGATAGAGAAATGTCCCGGCCTTCCTCTTCAAATACAGGCTCGGTATCGCTCGCCAGGAAATCAATTGATACCTAAGTGGCACGAAATGTCTAAATATTGACAACGAAATGGAGCGAAAGGTCTTAAAATCGACAAACTAATTGGGCGAACGTCTTTAAATCTGAAAACTAATGGGACTAAGCATGAGGGAGAAGGGGGGCCAGTAAAGCCAACCATCTCCCTTTAACCAACATACCAGTTCTTGCAAGTATGACCTTTCTTAACGCGTGAAATGCAATCAAGACAGTCGAGTCGAGAACATTGCATTATCCTAATTTACACGCTCAGCTTCATCCTCGACAATGCCTCAATATTCCTATTTTCTGTTATATCTATTTGGATGGGGTGGAATGGATCAGCTTAACATATGGATTTGAATGGGGTGGAATGGATCAGCTTAGCATATGGATTTGAATGGGGTGGAATGGATCAGCTTAACATATGGATTTGGATGGGGTGGAATGGATCAGCTTAACATATGGATTTGAATGGGGTGGAATGGATCAGCTTAACATATGGATTTGAATGGGGTGGAATGGATCAGCTTAACATATGGATTTGAATGGGGTGGAATGGATCAGCTTAACATATGGATTTGGATGGGGTGGAATGGATCCGCTTAACATATGGATTTAGATGGGGTGGAATGGATCAGCTTAACATACAGATTTGGATGGGGTGGAATGGATCAGCTTAACATGGATTTGAATGGGGTGGAATGGATCAGCTTAACATATGGATTTGAATGGGGTGGAATGGATCAGCTTAACATATGGATTTGAATGGGGTGAAATGGATCAGCTTAACATATGGATTTGAATGGGGTGAAATGGATCAGCTTAACATATGGATTTGAATGGGGTGGAATGGGTCAGCTTAACATACTGATTTGAATGGGGTGGAATGGATCAGCTTAACATATGGATTTGAATGGGGTGGAATGGATCAGCTTAACATATGGATTTGAATGGGGTGGAATGGATCAGCTTAACATATGGATTTGAATGGGGTGGAATGGATCAGCTTAACATATGGATTTAGAGGGTGGAATGGATCAGCTTAACATACGGATTTGAATGGGGTGGAATGGATCAGCTTAACATATGGATTTGAATGGGGTGGAATGGATCAGCTTAACATATGGATTTGAATGGGGTGGAATGGATCAGCTTAACATATGGATTTGAATGGGGTGGAATTGATCAGCTTAACATACAGATTTAAATGGGGTGGAATGGATCAGCTTAACATATGGATTTGAATGGGGTGGAATGGATCAACTTATCATACGGATTTTAATGGGGTGGAATAGATCAGCTTAACATACGGATTTGAATGGGGTGGAATGGATCAGCTTAACATATGGATTTAGATGGGGTGGAATGGATCAGCTTAACAAATGGATTTGAATGGGGTGGAATGGATCAGCTTAACATACGGATTTGAATGGGGTGGAATGGATCAGCTTAACATATGGATTTGAATGGGGTGGAATGGATCCGCTTAACATATGGATTTAGAGGGTGGAATGGATCAGCTTAACATATGGATTTGAATGGGGTGGAATGGATCAGCTTAACATATGGATTTGAATGGGGTGGAATGGATCAGCTTAACATGGATTTGAATGGGGTGGAATGGATCAGCTTAACATGAATTTGAATTGGGTGGAATGGATCAGCTTAACATGGATTTGAATGGGGTGGAATGGATCAGCTTAACATATGGATTTGAATGGGGTGGATTGGATCAGCTTAACATACAGATTTAAAGGGGGTGGAATGGATCAGCTTAACATATGGATTTGAATGGGGTGGAATGGATCCGCTTAACATATGGATTTAGAGGGTGGAATGGATCAGCTTAACATACGGATTTGAATGGGGTGGAATGGATCAGCTTAACATATGGATTTGAATGGGGTGGAATGGATCAGCTTAACATGGATTTGAAGGGGGTGGAATGGATCAGCTTAACATATGGATTTGAATGGGGTGGATTGGATCAGCTTAACATATGGATTTGAATGGGGTGGATTGGATCAGCTTAACATATGGATTTAGATGGGGTGGAATTGAAATAGTTTAATAGACTAACAGTATGATCGAATAGAGAGGAAATATTTGTGGGAGGCCTTTATCCTGCAATGGACTAACTCAAGCTGATGATGATGATGATGGTGGTGATGATGATGATGGTGATAATGATGATGGTGGTGATGATGATGATGATAATGATAATGATGATGGTGATGATGACGATGATGATAAATATTATATAGATTGTAAGATACGCACGAATAATAATAATAACAGTAACAATACAAATAATATAAGTATATATTCGTCTTATTACGGTATTCTTATATTTATACAGGTGATTTAGACAATGTTCTTCCCATTGTGCTGAAATTAACAATCAAGTTCAATAATGTAATGAATAAAATTGTACCCACGTTGATACTTTGATGTTAAGTATACGACAGTCTTAACCCTTTGAAGATCATGACGCATTTTGACAGTTATGCTGGCTATCATTAAACGATTTTAGACAGTTTAGGAAGGATCTGTGGGGATTGTAATGGCAAATAATATTAATCATCTCCCATTCTTATATTTTGCAATTTGCTTCACCCCAATTGACCACTTGCGAGTTTCGTTCTATAAGGAAGTTGGAGCTGTAGACATTGATATTTAGCGGAATTACTCGCTAAAATATGGTCGTAGTACATTTATAAATACATAAAAAGCAATTCAACATACTTTTTATCCATCAAAGACCTACATTATTATTGCACGTTTGTATAATTTCGATGTTTACGGCTCCAACTTCCTTATAGCCTGAAACTCGCAAGTGGTCATTTGTCATATTCGGATATACAGTACAGAATAATAGCTTTATGTAAAGACACACGATAAATCTCCTCCATTTCGGTTTGCATTATTATATTTTATTCTTTTATATTCTGTGTTTCGTTTTCTTTTGTATTCTGTTTCGTTTTCTTTTGTATTCTGTGTTTAATTTTCTTTTGTATTCTGTGTTTCGTTTTCTTTTGTATTCTGTGTTTCGTTTTCTTTTGTATTCTGTGTTTCGTTTCTTTTGTATTCTGTGTTTCGTTTTCTTTTGTATTCTGAGTTTCGTTTTCATTTGTATTCTGTTTCATTTTCTTTTGTATTCTGTGTTTCGTTTTCTTTTGCATTCTGAGTTTCGTTTTCTTTTGTATTCTGTGTTTCGTTTCCTTTTGTATTCTGTGTTTCGTTTTCTCCCAAGCCTTGTGAGTTATCTGAAATTGTGTTGCTGGGGTCGTGAACGGTGGGATAGCGGGTGTCTCCCTTTTCGTACCGAGACACGCAGGGCCCCCCCCCCCCCCCCCCCCCCCCGAGAACCAAGCTTACTTTTAGGTTTTTGTCTTAGTCCCTTCTGTACCGGGGACGTCTTTTCTATTTTCATCTAGCATTATTTAGACGATTTGGCGTACAGCTTAAGAAGGATCTGTGGTAGTAAAATGGGTTAAGTGAGATAGTTCGAACCCTGTTACTTGCTAGAGGCCCTTCCTAAACTGAATAAAATAGTCTATTAGTAGGCAATATCAAATTAAAATTACGGAGCTGGTTCTGAACGGGTTAATACAGCACTATCTTCTAATAATACATTTTAGCACTTTCTTAAGCTGAGAAGAATAGCTTAGTGATTGCCGGAATATTCTTAATACATAATTTCCAAACTAATGGGGCGAACGTCTTAAAATGTATGAACTATTGGGGCTAAGCATGAAGGAGAAGGGGGTCCAGCAAAAATCATCTCCCTTTAAAGATATTTGATTATTGCTAGATGAGAAATGAACTGATCTATTATACCAATACTATTCATTCATTTCCTTCCTCCCTGTGACCATCCTTTATTGTATTAATAATAGTCGATTATTGCTAGATGAGAAATGAAATGACCTATTATAATCAAGATACCTCCTTCCTTCCTCAGATCGCTTACCTAGAAGAGCCGCCGTACATCACCCTATCCCCGGCCGACCCCGTAACGAACCAATGCTCGGCGAACCGGGGGGTGCGGTGCCACATACCCCCCGGGGAGGACTCGAACGTCACCACTTCCACCATCATGTGCTGTTCCGGCTTCTGTATCGACCTCTTGGAGAAGTTCGCGACGGACCTGGGTTTCTCCTACGTCCTCACCAGAGTGGAGGACGGCAATTGGGGCACTGTGGATGTGAGTAGAATGTGGAAGAGTTATATACATGCTTAAGGGGGGTCACCTGCATTAAATTTGTTCTCTTCTTTTCTCTCTTTCTCTGGATTTTATCCATTCGGCCCTATTCAGCCTACTGTTTTAAGACGTTATCCCCATCCAGGTGTTGATTTCTTCCTGGCGAGCTATAGTGAGCAGCATTGTATGGAGAAATCCGTCTTCGCCGGAGACATTTTTCTATCGAAAAATTTAAAAATTTAGCCTGCTGTCAAAACTTTTATAAATATGCTGGCTCGCGGAAAAAAATCCACACCTGGATCAGGATAAACGTCTTAAAACAGTAGGCTGAATGGGACATAATGGATACAACCCAGAGAGAGAGAGAAGCAACACGAGGTGGGCCCCTTTAACACCTTGAAGATCGCAACGCATTTTAACAGTTTATTCTGTGTATGTTTGTGTGTAATGAAGAACAGTTATTTAAATATCTACAAAATTACCTAGATAAATATTGAGGGACTAAACAGCATTGGCCACCACGGTACAGCACATAGAGCATACAACACGAGGAATATTCTCATTTCCAAATCTGATAAAGTGTGAGAGACCCCAAGAAGCTGTTAAATTTAGTTAATTAAGTTTTTAGCTGATGTCCCTTCCTCTAATGGTCCTTGCAAGAGGTTAAGAGGAGTTGATGTATTACAGGAGAGAGAGAGAGAGAGAGAGAGAGAGAGAGAGAGAGAGAGAGAGAGAGAGAGAGAGAGAGAGAGAGTGTTAGTTAGTTAGTTAGTTAGTTAGTTAGTTACGTGGATACACTGATCACACAGACCTTATGATCCAAACAAGGGGGTCAGGACTCAATTTTCAGCAGTCTCACAACCCCAAATAAAGGAAAGTGGAAACAAGGATAGCAAAGAGAGAGAGAGAGGAAGAGGAAGAGAGAGATGTTGTAGTGATCATAACTGACTTAGATATACTGTTTATTGCAAGTACCCCCATTTGGTCTCCACACAATAGGCTAGCTCTCTTGGTACAGTGGATTACGTGGTGGACTCGTAACCGTGAGGGCGGTGGTTCGATTCCACCTCCAACACCTGAATGTATATTTACCTGATGGAGTTTTCTGATCATGATGTTGGGTGTAAGAAATAAACACATTTGGTTGGATTACAATGTGTTCCTGGGTAAGGGACAGCCAATGAGTGTATGGGAGTTCGTGTGGATTAACCTTTTCTGTAACGACGACCTTTTTTTATTTGATTCTGGCTATATTTAGACGATTTTGTGTTGTTTAAAAAGGATTTGTGGTAGTAAAATCAGTTAAGTGAGATAGCTCGAAGCCTGTTAATTGTTGGAGGTTCTTTTTAAGTTGAATAATACCGTCTAATAAACTCTAATAGCAACCAGAAACATATTGAGAAGACATCGCTGGAACAGAAGGTGTTAAGGGGAGACTTTTAGTTTGCTCCCAACACCTCCATCAAGTTTAAAGAAAATACTCCCAAGACCCCCTTTCAAGATAAATATGTACATTTTTCGGTAGAAAAATGTACTGGCCAGAAACCGGTTCCTCCTAAATTACAGGCTCGCTATTGCTCGCCAGGAAAAAATCAACACCTAAATGGCACGGAAGATCTTAAAATTGGGGCAAAAAGGTATTCAAATTGCCAAACTAGTGTGGCAAACGTCTTAAAGCCTCAAAAACGGGGCTAAACATGAGAGAGAAAGGGGTCCATCAAAAAATCCCTCAAGTAGAAATCTGCCCCTAATATGTATATGTGCGAAAGTGAGACGAGGATGATGAAGGGGAAGAGAGAAAGAGAGTCAGCCAGGGAGAAAGACACAGAAAGAG
This sequence comes from Paralithodes platypus, assembly GCA_032716605.1. Lineage (NCBI taxonomy): Eukaryota > Metazoa > Arthropoda > Malacostraca > Decapoda > Lithodidae > Paralithodes > Paralithodes platypus. Next base: position 46,504,022 of record CM064488.1, on the reverse strand, counting down.
GAAGAGAGAGAGAGAGAAACATAGACAAAGATAAACAGATTCGAAAGTTAGACATATCAAGAGAGAAGGGAGAAAGAGAAAGACACAGAAAGAGAGAGAGAGAGAGAGAGAGAGAGAGAGAGAGAGAGAGAGAGAGAGAGAGAGAGAGAAAGAGAGAGAGAGAGAGATAAACAAAGATAAACAGATTTGAAAGGCAGACATATCAAGAGAGGAACAAAAGTAGTGAGTGAGTTAGTTGTAAAAGGCCCCCTTAAGCCCATCACTTCCAGGGCAGGTGGCCGCTTTACAGGAAGAGGTCCGGGTAAATTACTCCAGGTGAAAGAGGATGAAAAGGAAGTATATTGCTATAAATCCGTCTTTGATATATATATATATATATATATATATATATATATATATATATATATATATATATATATATATTCCACGGGTCGAATTATCCTCCATACCAACCGAGTTCCCCAACCTTGGGTCCTTGGCGTGGGCACGTGCAATGCCTGGCTTCCCTGCTAAGCCTGGGAGGCCTGGGAGGCCCTGCCTATGTTACTCCCCTGCCGAATTACCCTCATACGAACCGGGTTAACCCCCCCCCCCTCGCTCTCTCCCGCTCTCGCTCTCTCCCGCTCTCGCTCTCTCCCGCTCTCGCTCTCTCCCGCTCTCGCTCTCTCCCGCTCTCGCTCTCTCCCGCTCTCTCTCTCTCTCTCTCTCTCTCTCTCTCTCTCTCTCTCTCTCTCTCTCTCTCTCACTAGAGTCCTCAAAAAAAAAAAAAAATCCTGTTTAATTTTTCTTGACGATGTTGACAACCTCCCATACCATCCCGGACAGGTCTCTTTCGCAGCTATATTTACACCCCCTCTTCAGAAAGACTCTATACTCTTCTGTTACAATTATAATTATAAATATACGTGTGTGTATTACTCTGGGTGTGTGTGTGTGTATGTCTGTGTGTTATTGTGTGTGTGTGTGTGTGTGTGTGTGTTTTACTGTCTGTGCGTTACTGTTTGTGTGTGTGTGTGTGTGTGTTACCGTGTGTTTGTGTGTTTTACTGTATCGGTGTGTTACTGTGTGTGTGTGTTTGTGAGTATGTGTGGTGTGTATGTGTTTGTGTGTGTACGTACGTTGAAAATATATACCTCTACTTGATAAAAAGAAGGCGGATCTCCATTTATACTTTAATGTGAAATTCCTGGAAATCCTCCCACCCTGGTCCGGTATCCGTTTATGAGCTGACCTATTTTTTGAAGATGGATTTTTTTCTTGCTTATTATTATATAAATATATTTTGTTTTCACCTATCTAAATAAATCCTAAAAGGGAAGGGGGTATTATATTTTTCTTAATATGTTTTCTATATACAGTACACACATATATATATATATTTGTGTTTTGTTTCTTTAGTTTGCTCCCTAGACTTCCATCAAGCATAAACAAAAAACACATCCCCAAGCCCCACTTGGGAATACATTTGCATCGTCAATAATAATAGCCACAAAACTGTAAAGAAATGCGTAATCGGACCTCGACAGGGTTAACCCCTTCTGAACCAAGAACGTCTTTTTAGTTTTATGTTGGCTATATTTAGAGGATTTTATGCAGTTTACGAAGGATCAGTGGTAGTAAAAAGGGTTTAGTGAGATAGGTCGAAGCCTGTTAATTGCTGGAGGATGTACAGTCTTTAAGGGGGGATGGGCCGGTTTTCTGGACCACTTTCTCCCTCATGTTTAGCCCATTAGTTTTCAGATTTTAAGATGTTTGCCCCATTAGTCAGTTGATTTTAAAACCTTTCGCCCCATTTCTTCGTCAATATTTAGATCTTTCGTGCTATTTAGGTGTGGGGTTTTTTCCCTGGCGAACGATAGTGAGCCTGTAATGTTGGAAGAACCGGCCTTCGGCTGGGACATATTTCTACCGAAAAATGTACAAATTAATCTAGAAGGGGGATCTAATGGATTTTTTTTTTAATTTGATGGAGGTCTAGGGAGAAAACTAGAAAATAATGAATACATGCAAAAATCGCCCAAAAAGTGAACCATCTCCCCTTAAGCTAAACAAATCGTCTAATAGTAGCCAGAATAAAGTTAAAAGAACGTAGCCGGTACAGAAAGGGTTAATTGGGCCCTGGCTACAGTTTGGGATTGTCCCATAAAGTCAATAATTATCTAACCATCAAGCAAAGGCATCGGGAAAATATATATATATTGTGTTAGACCTGCGACTTATATAGGTGAAATTTGCTCTTAGTTTTATCAGGTCTATATAATTATACAGTATATATATATATATATAAGGGGAGACGGGTCGGTTTTCTGGTCCCCCTTCTTTCTCATGTTTAGCCTCATTAGTTTTCAGATTTTATGACGTTCGGCCCATTTGTTTGGCGATTTTGAGACCTTTCGCCCCATTTTTTGTCAATATTAAGACTTTTCGTGGTATTTAGGTGTCGAGTTTTTCCTGGCGAGCGATAGCGAGATTGTATTTTGAGAGGAACCGGCCATCATCCGGGACATTTTGCTATCGAAAAATGTACAAATTTATCATGAAGGAGGGTCTTGGGAGGGGGGGGGGGGTCTATATCTAACCATCAAGCAAAGGAATCGGTAAAACAAATGACAATGGACATGCGAGTTAACCCCTTTATTCTGGCTGTCATTAGACGATTTGTATACAGCTTAGTAAGGATCTGTGGGAAGGAAAAGGGTAAAGACTATCCCGATTAACCCTCTTGACATCCACATATCACTCCTAATCTGAATACAATCGTCTAATGATAGCCCGGACACGGAGAAGAAACGAGTCTTGGATCTTGAAAGGGTTAATTGACGCAAAGTTCTCTCTTAGTTTTATCAGGTCTATACAAACAAAACAATATATATATATGCTGGCTCGCTACCGCTCGCCAGGAAAATATTGACACCTGGTTGGGGGTAAACATCTTAAAACAGTAGGCTGAATGGGGCCGAATGGATACAAGCCAAAGAGAGAGGGCGAGAAAGAGAAAAAAAAAAAAAAGCGAGGTGGGCTCCCTTAACTTAACCCCTTCACCACCATAACGTTTATGTCATCATATTCAGGTTACCATTAGACGATTTTCTGTAGTGTGTAATCTACCTATTGCGACTGAAATGGGTAAACACGATCTCGATAAACCCTCTTAGTAACATAGGTCCTTCTTAAGCTGCAGTAAATCATCTAATTGTAGCCAGAATCAAAGGTAAAAAGGCGTCATGGTGGTAAAGAGGTTATTTTATTTTATTATTATTATTATTATTATTATTATTATTTTTTTTTTTTTGTTTTTTTTTTTTTTTTTTGCAATTTGCTGTTTATATTAACGTGATGAGTATAATTATAGTCTATACTTTATGCCAACTGCTCTCTCACGATATTATACAATTAGGAATGATCTCACTAAGGTTATGGGGAGAGGGGTCGTTTTTCTGGACCCCCTTCTTTCTCATGTTTAGCCCAATTAGCTTTCAGATTTTAAGATGTTTGCCCCATTATTTTGTCGATTTTAAGACCTTTCGCCCCATGTCTTTGTCAATTGTAAGATCTTTCATGCTATTTAGGTGTCGATTTTTTTCCTGGCGAACGATAGTGAGCCTGTAATTTTGGAAGAAGCGGCCTTTGGCCGGAAAAAAATTCTACCGAAAAATGTACAAATCAATCTAGGAGGATCTAATGGATGTGGGTTTTTTTTTAAAAGTTTGATGGAGGTCTAGGGAGGAAACTAAAAAAAAAAAAAAAAAAATATATATATATACCATATATAAACAGTATATATATACATATATATATATATATATATATATATATATATATATATATATATATATATATATTATACGGTATATATATATATATATATATATATATATATATATATATATATATATATATATATATATATACCATATACAGTATATATATATATATATATATATATATATATATATATGTATCTATATATATATATATATACGGTATATTATATATATATATATATATATATATATATATATATATATATATATATATATATATATATATATATATATTTATATATATACCGGTATATATATATATATATATATATATATATATATATATATATATATATATATATATATATTAAAAAAATCGACCAAAAAGTGAACCATCCCCTCTTAATGCTATTTGAGCTAAGGCCAAACAATTGTATCCGGATTAGGAAGGACCTTTTGTCTCGATATAAAGATCATAATACGACCTATAAGATTTACTCGTGCTCCTTCCAGATGTGTTTCAGCTAATTAAATGTATAGTATGTGTCAAAGGAATATGAAGTCTATAATTAATATACGAACAATTACAACAAACCAAAAATCCTTACTATTAATTAATCGAGCGAAAAAATTACTCTTTCTTTGATTCGGAAATATGCAGAGAAAAAATAGCTTCACAGAGATCCGTCTAGATGAGATTAAGGGGGCCCACCTCGCCTTTTTCTCCCTCTCTCTCTCTGGGTTGTATTCATTCGGCCCCATTCAGCCTACTGTTTTAAGACGTTTACCCCCAATCCAGGTGTCAATATTTTCCTGGCGAGCGATAGCGAGCCAGTATATATATATTTTTGTTTTAACAGCAAGCTAAGTTTGTACATTTTTCGATAGAAAAATTTCTCCGGCGAAGCCGGATTTCTCCATACATTGCTAGCTCGCTATCGCTCGCCAGGAAGAAATCGACACCTGGATGGGGATAAACGTCTTAAAATAGTTGGCTGAATGGGGCCGAATGGAAACAAGCCAGGGAAAGAGAGAAAAGGAGATAAAGATAAAAACAAGCCAGTGACCCCCCTTAAAAAAGAAAGACAACAAGTTTATAGGTCACAAGAGGATGAAATGCAACGCCAGAAAAGATAAGATGAAGATTGGAGAAAAAAAAAAAAAAAAAAATCAAACACAAAAAATGGCCCCAAGAAAGATGAAAGACTTTGGGAGGCGAACAAATAAAAGCTAGACAACATCAGGATTCAGCTGGCCCGCCATAATTACACACACACCTCGTCCGAACACTCCCCACCTGACTCCGGCCCGCCTTCCTTTCTCTGAGCCCCAACTTTTTCAACCGCTTTTCATTCCTCTCAATCACTTTTCCAACTTATGATTGGCCTAAAATTCATCAGAACTTTGGGAGAGGAAATTGGCGTCTGGCTGGGCACGAGGTGAGGACGAAGCCACAGTCACAAGCGAGGATACGAATGCGGGGCCCAGATGTAAACATAGGGAATGTAACAAAAGAGCTGACTGGCCGAGATGATGTTACAAGCTCGCTGATTGGCTGGCGCTGCCCCCAGGGTCATACTGATGAGGGAAGACGAGGAGGAGGAGAAGCCAATCATCTTGCTGATAATTACCAAGTTAATTGCTAATTACTGATCTTCGTAATAAGGCGGAGTCACACTGACGTATTTCTTTATCAAATTTCCATCGGCAACTTTTTATCTGGCAACATTTCAGAGCTATTTTACATTGATATTTTCAATTAGACTAAAGGTTGAGTATTTAACTATATTTTTGGCACTATTTCCGACATTGATATTTACAGTTAGACTAAAGGTAGGGTATTTAAGATGGCTGAAATCTTATACAACTTTACTTATATAACTGTCAGACCAGAATTGCCAGAACATGCCGTTAATATGATCGTGTGACACTACCTTTTGACACAAACGAGAGACATTACGAGTGTAGACATACTTTAATTAATTACCAAGTTAGTTTTCTCGGCCTTGTGGGAAGAAAGTTTATTACAGAGACTGTGTGTGTGAATTTTACATATTTTACATATCTTCTTTGCATGATTTTACATATCTTCTTTGCATGATTTTACATATCTTCTTTGCATGATTTTACATATCTTGCATAACGGAACATACCAGTAGCAAAATGGGCCGTATTCATACATTTGTTGGAAGGATCCTGTCAAGCAAATATTAAGGTAATGGCTCCTGATATTGGAAAAAAAAAAAAAAAAAAAATTATATATATATATATATATATATATATATATATATATATATATATATATATATATATACTGTATATTACTCAGTTTCTTAAAGATTTAAGCTTATTTCTACTTATTTCGTTGATGAATGCGCCGGAATTCAGTATGCCAAGGTTTAGAAATGTGGCCGAATTATATGTGACAAAAGGCATCGTCGCATATCGAGATCGTCCCCATATCATTATAATATATCTTACCCGTTCTTGTAGCCAACCCAGAAATCTATCTATCGCGAGTCAGAGCTATTACACATAAAACACATTTTTGCCAACCCGAGCCACTTCGAGTTTGAATTATTATATCTTTCGGTGTAAGTGGCCCCTCTTTTCCCTCATGTTTAGTCCCATTGCTTTTGAGAATTTTAGACGTTCGCCCCATTAGTTTGGTGATTTTAAGACATTTTGTCCCATGTTTATTTCGATATTAAGACCTTTTCGTACAATTTAAATGTCGATTTTATGTCCTGGCGAGCGGCAGCGAGCCTGTAATATATTAGTAACCGGCCCTTGGCCGGGAAATTTTTCTATCAAACTTATTTTTATCTTGATTGGGGGGTCTTTTGTTAAGCTTGATGAGGATTAGAGAGAAAACTAAAAGATAAAATAGTAAAAATGTAAATAAGCATATAAATACGTTCACTCAATAACTCCAGTTCTCTTATATTCCAGATTTACATAGTTTTAGGCATTCTTTCTCTCGCACATCTGGAGGTGAAGTTGGGGTGCCGGGAGACGTGCTTCCTCCCACTGACATATTCCTAAGGCAAATTCATATAGAGAAAGGTTAAGGGTTGCCGGGAGAGAGAGAGAGAGAGAGAGAGAGAGAGAGAGAGAGAGAGAGAGAGAGAGAGAGAGAGGTAGGTAGGAATGAAGGAGTGAAGGAGGAGAGAGAGAGAGAGAGAGTTACAAGGAGTTTCAAGGAATAGCTATTATCTCGGAGACCTTGCGGTCCATTCCGAGGAGATACTCGAAGTGGAAGGAGAGAGACTGTTTAGTGCACTACACTCTTTACAGAGTATTCAATATACAATCTACTCACTTCTTGAACTGCTCTACTGAAGAACTATTTACAACTTCGGAGGGAAGTTTTGTCCAGGTAGAACAGATCTTGTATGTGAAAAAGTTTCCACAAATACTAGTGCTAAACCTTTTCAATTCTAATTTCCATCCATGGTTGCGTGTTGTATTCATATTGAGGCTAAGCATTTTGCTATAATCCACATTGTCAAACCCATTAAGTATTTTAAAAACTTCAATGAGCTGAACTCGCAGTCTGCGTGTCTCTAATGGGAAGAGATCAAAAGCTCTCAATCGGTCCTCGTAGCTCATTCTTCTAAACAATGGAATAAGCTTTGTAGCCCTAGCTTGTACTCTTTCCAGTCACTCTATATCTTTCCTGAGTGCTGGAGACCAGAATTGAACAGCATACTCCAGGAGAGGCCGTATCAGAGCGTTGTAAAGTGTGAGGACTATTTCCTTATTTCTATACTTTAATTGCCTCTTAATATAGCCCAATAATTTCTGAGCTTTCTTCTCTACTTCAATGCACTGCTTGGAAAACTTTAGATCACTGCTAATCAGAACACCCAAATCCTTTTCCAAGTCAGTCATTTCCAGAGGCATTCCTAGTGAATAGCCTGGAGAGAGAGAGAGAGAGAGAGAGAGAGAGAGAGAGAGAGAGAGAGAGAGAGAGAGAGAGAGAGAGAGAGAGAGAGAGAGAGAGGGGGGGGGGGGGGGGGAGGGGGGGGGGGGAGGGGGAGAGTGGTAGGTAGGAACGAAGGAGAGAGAGAAAGAGAGAGAGAACGTTGCCTCACTTGTATTATTATTTATTTTTACTTTTAATTTCACTTTTGTATTTGTTAATTATGTTAGTTTTCCTCTAATCTACATTGCCTAACAAGATAAAACCAGAAAAGCAAACTAGATTTTCATAATATCTTAATCTTGACTTGTTTCCTAGGATGCAAGGATGTTATAAGCCACGTAATTTGTACTGATAAGAGATAACGATAATTGCAGAGCTTATAAAGATAAAATGAACGTGTGCTAAGGGAGAGGCAAGATTATGTGGAGAATTAAATTATGGTGAAATAGTCTAAGCACACCAACCCACACACACACACAACCACACACACAAACACACACACACACACACACACACACACATAAACACCCACCCACACACACACACACCCACACACACAAACATACACACCCACACACACCCACACATACATACACATACATACACACCCACACACACACCCACACACACACATACACACCCACACACACACCCACCCACACACACACCCACACACACACCCACACACACACACCCACACACACACACCCACACACACACACACACACACACACACCCACGCTTTATCATTCCTCTGACATTTCGTTGCCTTCGGTGCTTATGAAGAGTGAAAGGAATAATAAGAAACATAATTAAAAACATAATGTGAAAGATACGAAAAGATAGAATATGAAAGAATATTAACATACTGCAAGTGAGGGAAAAAGAGAAGAATATTAACACGAAATCAAGCCAAATAGTATCTTATGAATGCGAGGAATGAAGCAGGTAAAAGAAATAGGAGAGAAACAAGAAGAAGAAGAAGAAGAAGAAGAAGAAGAAGAAGAAGAAGAAGAAGAAGAAAGGATCAAACACGCAAACAGAAGAAGAAGAAAGTATCAAACAAGCAAGAAAAAAATAAAGACAGTGAAAAGAAGAAGAAGAAAAAGAGGAAGAGGTATGAGGAGGAGGAGGAGGAGGAAAAAGAGGAAGAAGAAGAATAGGAGGAAGAAGAAAATGAGAAAGGAAGGGAAGCAGACAACTAAGGATGAACACAGGGGAAATTGAATGAATAATGCGTAGGAAAGGAAGGAAGAAGACAGAAAAGGAAGAAGAAGAAGAAGAAGAAGAAGAAAAACAATAATAATAATAAAGAAGAAGAAGAGAAGAAGACGATAGGAAGAATAAAAAGGAAGAAGATATAATGAAGAAAGAAGAAGAAGAAGAAGAAGAAGAAGAAGACACAGGAACAGAAGAAGAAGAAGAAGAAGAATTAAGCCGACTGGAAAATATGCTAGATGAAAGAGAGTCGCAAAAGAGCTCATATATATCTTAAGACAAAAAAAAGGGCACAACGAGTTAATCAAAGAAACTGGAATAAAAGACAAAGCCTATTGTTTTTGGTTTGCCTTCAATGGTTCCCCTCCATTGCTGGGAAGAGAGAGGGGGGGGGGGGGGGGGGGGGGGGTAGGAAGAGTGAGAGAACAAGATAGATAGATAGATAGAGAGAGAGAGAGGTAGGAAGAATGAGAGAGCGAGATAAAGAGAGAGAGAGCGAGAGCGATATAAATAGAGAGAGAGAGAGAGAGAGAGAGAGAGAGCGCGAGCGAGATGAATCGAGATAGAGAGAGCGAGATAAATAGAGAGCGAACGAGAGCGAGAGCGAAAAAGAAGAGATAGAAGAGCAAATATCAAGAAAAAGTGAATAAAGCTAATAAGCTAATATAACATGCGGTTGAAAAAGTGAATAAAGCTAATAAGCTAATATTACATGCGGTTGAAAAAGTGAATAAAGCTAAAAAGCTAATATAACATGCGGTTGATAAAGTGAATAAAGCTAATAAGCTAATATAACATGCGGTTGAAAAAGTGAATAAAGCTAATAAGCTAATATTACATGCGGTTGAAAAGTGAATAAAGCTAATAAGCTAATATTACATGCGGTTGAAAAAGTGAATAAAGCTAATAAGCTAATATTACATGCGGTTGAAAAAGTGAATAAAGCTAATAAGCTAATATTACATGCGGTTGAAAAAGGTCGACGCGGGGAAAATATCGGTTGTAAATAACAGGGTACAGAACGATAAGGGGAGATGGGCCGTTTTTTGGTCTATTAATTCATTTACTCCTTTATTTCTTAATTTCCTCGCTAGACCTCCATCAAGCTTTAAAAAAAAAAAACCTAGACCCTCCTTCATGATAAATGTGTACATTTTTCGATAGAAAAATTTCCCGGCCGAAGGCCGGTTCCTCTCAAAATTACAGGCTCGCTATCGCCAGGAAAAATCGACACCTAAATGGCACGAAAGGTCTTGAAATTGACAACGAAATAGGGCGAAAGGTATTAAAATCGCCAAACTAATGGAAGGAACGTCTTAAAGTCTCAAAACTAATATGCTAAACACGAGGGAGAAGGAGGTCCATAAAATGCGAGTATTAGCCTACCCCCCAAACTTGATAGCGCTTATCTCTCACACTCCACTGCTTGTTAGTAGTGGTGGGGGTGGGGGTGGAGAGAGGTGGGGGAGGGGGGTGGAGAGAGGTGGGGGAGGGGGGTGGAGAGAGGTGGGGAGGGGGGAAGTGGTGGACAGGGTGGAAGGTAGGGTGGAAGGATGGGATTGTGGTGGGGAGGGGGGGATAGTGGTGGAGAGGGTGGAAGGGTGAAGGGAGGTTACTATGGGGTGGTGGTGGAGAGGTGAGGAGGGAGGGTTATGGTGGGGTGGTGGTGAGGGAGAAGGGGAGGATTGTGGTGGAGAGAGGGGGGGGGGTTGTGGGAGTTGCGGGGGTGGAGAGGTTATGGTTAGAGGGCGGGTTTATAGTGGTGGTGGTGGTGGTGGAGGAGGAGAGTTGAGGGTGGAAGAATGAAAAGGGGTACTGTTGGGTGATAGTGGAGAGGTGAGGGGGGTTGTGGGAGTTGAGGTGATGATAAGGGGGCGGGGCCTTAGTAGTTGTGGGGGAGAGGTGAGACGGGTTGTGGTGGTGATGGAGATATTGTGGTATTGGTGGGGGTGGGGGTTGTGAGGGTGGATAGGTGATGGAGAAGCAGGATAGTGGGGTTGGGGGTAATGAAGATGGAGATGATGATGATGGTGGTGCTGATGCTGCTGCCAATAGTGGAGGAATAATAATAATAATAATAATAATAATAATAATAATAATCCAAAAGTCACTCCTTGGACGATGCATTCTCCTGGTGTTGTTTTTCTCTAGCTAAACCTCATATAACTTTACTCTTAATAATGTGCTATGTTCCTCATCTCTCTCTCTCGCTCTCGCTCTCGCTCTCGCTCTCGCTCTCGCTCTCGCTCTCTCTCTCGCTCTCGCTCTCGCTCTCTCTCTCTCTCTCTCTCTCTCTCTCTCTCTCTCTCTCTCTCTCTCTCTCTCTCTCTCTCTCTCATTCTCATAGGGCCAGGTGTACATATATCGTTATTAGCTTGGCAGACAATCCGTGTATAGGGGCTAGTGTTTTTTTTTTTTTTTTTTTTTTATTGATATATTTTTGAGTTTCCTCGCTAAACTTCCATCAAGCTCACAATAACACCCCTAGACCCCCTCTCAAGATAAATGTGTAAATTTGTCGATAAAAAAATGGCCCAGCCAAAGGCCAATTCCTAAAATTACAGGCTCGCCAGGAAAAAAATCGACTCCTAAATGGCACGAAAGGTCTTAATATTGACAAAAAAATAAGGCGAAAGGTTTTAAAATCGACAAACTAATGGAACGAACGTCTTAAAATCTAAAAACTCTCATGCTAAACATGAGGGAGAAGGTTGTCCAGAAAAAGCGACGACCTCCCCCTTAAAGGGAGGACATGCCTGAATTAAAGCCATACCTTTGCAAGCGGATCCGAATGCGAGTTTCCCGGATAATTCGACCAGTAGACCATTTCACCCTTTTAATACCGGTGCTACCCTGTATTTTGGCTACTATTAGACGATTTTATTCAGTTTAAGATGGGCCTCCATCTTGAGTTCTTTATTATTTCAATCGCTTCCATGTTTTTATAAATTGATATTTTAGTATTATAGTCGCTTTCGTGTCTTTATATACGGAGATTTTTAGCATCTTAGTCGCTTCCACGTAATTATAAAATAGATTTATAAACTTTCGTCGCTTCCATGTCTGTATAAAGTGAGTTTGTTATTGTTTTGTAATTTTTTTATTTTATTTTTTATTTTTTGGTATAAAATAATGTTTTTCCCTGCCATATTATCACCCTTTCAGCCTACCCCCCCCCCCTCCCTCTCTCTCTCTCTCTCTCTCTCTCTCTCTCTCTCTCTCTCTCTCTCTCTCTCTCTCTCTCTCTCTCTCTCTCTCTCTCTCTCTCTCTCTCTCTCTCTCTCTCCCCCCCCCCCCCCCCTTCAGCCTAACCCCCTGGAGGAACTATAGAAGGCTGGGAGGGGACCAAAAAACCTTCTACTTCCGGTGTGACACTTCCTGTTGTGTTGGCTGTCATATCTTGGCCTCGTATCCTTATTTTTTTTGTTATCGTTCTTCTTCTTCTTCTTCTTCTTCCATTCTTCTTCTTCTTCTTCTTCGTCTTCTTCCTCTTCCATTCTTCTTCTTCTTCTTCCATTCTTCCTCTTCTTCTTCCATTCTTCTTCTTCTTCTTCCATTCTTCCTCTTCTTCCATTCTTCTTCTTCTTCCATTCTGTTTCTTCTTCTTCAGTAAATCTAATGGGGCTAAGCATGCGGGAGAAGGGGGTCAAGAAATATCAACCATCTCCCCTGAAGGGGAAGTTTTCACTGGAGGGGCTATTTTCTGGACCTCCTTCTCCCTCATGTTTAGCCCCATTATTTTGTTTTTCTTTATGCTACCTCCTCAGAGAGAGAGAGAGAGAGAGAGAGAGAGAGAGAGAGAGAGAGAGAGAGAGAGAGAGAGAGAGAGAGAGAGAGAGAGAGAGAGACCCCGACCGAGAGCGAGTGAAAGAGAGAGTGTGTGTGTGTAAAAGTGCGAGAGTGAGTGTGTGTATGTGAGAGAGAGAGAGAGAGAGAGAGAGAGAGAGAGAGAGAGTGAGAGAGAGAGAGAGAGAGAAATTATAACGTGATGGTGAGGATGACCCCCTTCAGAATCAACAAGAAAGGGGAGGGCGTGGTAGATGTACGGGTCTCATCTGGAATTATGTCCATGGTCTCTCTTACTCTATTATCTCTATTCTCCTTGTATATGTCAGACCTCTTTCCACCTCTCTGTCTCTCTTCCCTTCTTCCATCGAGACCCCACAGAAACGGGAAATCAGTGAGACCTTTTGTGGGGTGTTATGATATTTTGTGTGTTTATCATTGAGGATTTTGCTTGCGTTTGCCATGTTCTAAAGGTAGCGCCATCGAACTTGACAAATATCTCGACCCCTGACCTCTTCGTAACTCAAAAGGAACATGAGCAAACTGGCTGTAAATATCCACACCTATTTCCTGGTGGACTCATCCCAAATGATAGAGATGTGAGCCCGATAGCTTGGATATATTTCGAGTTATGATAAGTTAAGGGGTCAAGATTATTGTCAAGTTCTTTGGCGCTACCTACCTATAGTGATGTTTATCAATTTGTCCTCAAGGGTAACAAAAACTCCCCAATTTGTCCTCAAGGGTACCAAAAACTCTCCAATTTGTCCTCAAGGGTAACAAAAACTCCCCAATTTGTCCTCAAGGGTACCAAAAACTCTCCAATTTGTCCTCAAGGCTAATAAAAACTCCCCAATTTGTCCTCAAGGGTAACAAAAACTCCCCAATTTGTCCTCAAGGCTAATAAAAACTCCCCAATTTGTCCTCAAGGGTAACAAAAACTCCCCAATTTGTCCTCAAGGGTAACTAAAACTCCCCAATTTGTCCTCAAGGGTAACTAAAACTCCCCAATTTGTCCTCAAGAGTAACTAAAACTCCCCAATTTGTCCTCAAGGGTACCAAAAACTCTCCAATTTGTCCTCAAGGGTAACAAAAACTCCCCAATTTGTCCTCAAGGGTAACAAAAACTCCCCAATTTGTCCTCAAGGGTAACAAAAACTCCCCAATTTGTCCTCAAGGGTAACAAAAACTCCCCAATTTGTCCTCAAGGATAACAAAAACTCCCCAATTTGTCCTCAAGGGTAACAAAAACTCCCCAATTTGTCCTCAAGGGTAACAAAAACTCCCCAATTTGTCCTCAAGGGTAACAAAACTCCCCAATTTGTCCTCAAGGCTAACAAAAACTCACCAATTTGTCCTCAAGGCTAACAAAAACTCCCCAATTTGTCCTCAAGGCTAACAAAAACTCCCCAATTTGTCCTCAAGGGTAACAAAAACTCCCCAATTTGTCCTCAAGGGTAACAAAAACTCACCAATTTAATTATTATTTAGGAATTTGCTTGCTTTTGCCATGTTCTAGTGATGTATATTAATATGTACTCTAGGCTAACAAAAACTCCTTCCCAGATTTCCGATACATTCTTCGCGTATTTCCGATGTACCTTATTTACTAGATACTTAAGGAGACACTGACTGTTTGTTTGGTCTATTCATTCATTTATTCATATGTTGTTGTTTTTTCCTCCCTAGACCTCCATCAAGCTTAGAAAAACACCCCCTAGACCCCCCTTCAAGATAGATTTGTACATTTTTCGGTAGAAAAATGTCCCGGCCAATTGCCTATTCCTCCTAAAATTACAGGCTCGCTATCGCTCGCCAGGAAAAAATCGACACCTAAATGGCACGAAGGGTCCTAATATTGACAAAGAAATGGGGTGAAAGGTCATAAAATCCCCAAACTAATGGAACCAACATCTTATAATCTCAAAACGAGTGGGGCTAAACATTAGGGAGAAGGTGGTCCAGAAAACGGTCTGCCTCCCCTTAATCTCCGAACGTGCTAGAGCCGTAGTTTAGGTTTAGGTGTCTTCCCAGATATCTGAATACAAAAATATAAATATACAAAAGCGAGAAAGACAGGGGTGTGATTCCCCCAAAGTAGGCGGAGTTGTGGGCTTTCAAATTCTAAAGGGAAAATTAATATACATTATAATTCCTTTTTCCACTTTCTTCCCTGTTTCCATGATCTCTTTCGATCGCATTTTTTTTTTTTTTTATTTCCACTACTTCTTTCTATCTTAATTCGTATTTATATCTTATTTCATATTTCTATCATGTTTCTTATTTCTTATTTCTATCTTATTTTGTATTTCTTATTTCTTATTTCTATCTTATTTCTATTTTATTTCTTATTTCTATCTTATTTCTTATTTCTATCTTATTTCCATTTTATTTCTTATTTCTATCTTATTTCTATCTTATTTGTTATTTCTATCTTGTTTCTTATTTTTATCTTAATTCATATTTGTATCTTATTTCTATGTATTTCTATCTTATTTCATATTTCTTATTTCTATCTTATTTCTCATAGCTTATTTCCATCACCTCTCTCCATCTTATCGTTTCCCTCTCTCATCTCTTCCTCCAGGCCGACCACCGCTGGAACGGGCTGATCGGGGAGTTACTGAGGCGGGACGGTGAGGGGGCCGACATGGCGCTCACCAGCCTCAAGATCAACAAGGAGCGGGAGAGTGTGGTCGACTTCACCGTACCCTTCCTGGAGTCCGGAATAGCGATCGTCGTGGCCAAGCGGACGGGCATCATCTCACCGACGGCGTTTTTAGGTAAGAGAGAGCGAAAAAAAAAAAGCAATACCTGGTTCTGCATCATTAACCCCTTCTGTACCGGCGACGTACTTATCATTAAATGCTTGTAACTATTAGACGATTATATTCAGTTTAAAAAGGGCCTGTAACAATTAACAGCCTTCAAACTATATCACTTAACTCTCTTTACTGCCACAGATCTTTCTTAAACTGCACAAAATCGTCTAAATGCAGCTGAAATGAGAAAAAGGTATTGCGGTACAGAAAGGGTTAATCTCCCCCCCCCCCCCCTCCAACATGTGCCAGAGTAGCTATTATACATACATACATACATACATACATACATACGGCATTTTTAGGTAAGAGTTAAAGTAGGCTAGACGGACGTACATTAATATCTCCTCTATGGCCTTTTCAGGGGAGATGGGTCGTTTTCCTGGTCCCCTTTCTCCCTCGTGTTAAGCCCCATTTGTTTTGAGATTATAAGACGTTCGACCCACTAGTTTGGCGATTTTAATACCTTTCGCCCCATTTCGTTGTCAATGTTAAGACCTTTCGTGAAATTTAGCTGTCGATTTTTTCCTGGCGAGCGATAGCGAGCCTGACATTTTAAGAGGAACCGGCCTTCGGTCGGGACATTTCTCTACCGAAAAATGTACAAATATATCTTGAAGCGGGGTCTAGGGAGTGTTTTTCTAAGCTTGATGGAGGTCTAGCGAGGAAACTGAGAAATAAAGGATTATATGAATTAATAGCCCCCCCCCCCCCAAAAAAAAAAAAACGAAAACAAAAAAAACGGCCCATCTCCCCTCATGGAAAGAGCGAAGGTAATACTATTTTATCTTGCTTGGCATCATCATCATCATCATCATCATCATCATCATCATCATCATCATCATTATCTTCTTCGTCGTCATTAGTATCGTATTTGTTGGCAGTTTCTTAATTCTCAACATCGTCTTAATTCTCAACATCGTCTTAATTCTCAACATCGTCTTCATCGTCAACTTCATCATCACTCCTACGACATTACGGGGGGTTATTTTATTAATATTTGTTTTTTTATTTATATTATATTTGTATATATATTTCTTAGTTTGCTCCCTAGACCTCTATATATATATAAAAACAAAAAAAACAAAAAACCACAATGGTCACCTAGAAAACATATATCAACAAAATATTGAGGAGCCAAATATTTGTATTATGTACTGTTGCAAAAGAACACGGAGAATTGGCATACACAACCATTCAGAAAGGCATAAGTCCCTGTGTAGACTGCTAACCAATAATGGAAAGACATTTAGAAGAGCATTAACCTTAAGGGGTTACTATTCGCTTTTTATGGACCCACTTATCCTTTATGTTTAGCATATTAGTTTTGAGGTTTGTTCCGTTAGTTTGGCGATTTTGAGACCTTTCGCCTCATATTGTCAATATTAAAACCTTTCGTGCCCTTTTGGTGTCGATTTTTTCCTGGCGAGCGAAAGCGAGCTTCTAATTTTAGAAGGAACCGGCCTTCGGTCGGTATATTTTTCTACCGAAAAATGTACAAATTTATCTTGAAAAGGGGTCTAGGGGGTGTTTTTCTAAGCTTGATGGTAATCTAGCGAGGAAACTAAAAAATAAATGTATATATATATATATATATATATATATATATATATATATATATATATATATATATATATATATATATACCGGTATATATATATATATATATATATATATATATATATATATATATATATATATATATATATACTGTATATATGTATATATACCAAAAACCAAGCACTACCCCCTTAACAGAACACTCATGGCCTACTCAGAGCACGTAAAGCTGAAATGAAATCAGTGCATGCAAAACTTTCGGAATACTTAAAACTTACAAACAAATATAGATCGAAATCACACAATGACCTCAATATTCAAATGCACAAAAAGGTTTCAGAATATACAAAGCTTACAAAAAACAACGCAAAATTATCTAAATATAAAAATGCATGCAAAACTTTCAGAATATTTAAAACTTACAAAATATAATGAGTAACTAAATATAACGCACAATGCAATCAGTATAAAACGCATGTAGAACTTTCAGAATATTACAGATCTACAGAATTTGCACAACGGTCGCAAAATCATGCATTGATCATATAATCTATATTTTATTAAATTCACCACAACACCAAACACCTCCAATGAAATTAATGAAAGCATATATGTGATCAACCGGGATTCGAACCTGAGTTATCATACTAATACCCCTAGTATCCTACTAAGCCACAATAAGCCTTACAAGAAATATCATACTACCAGAAGGGACTGGAGTTCTCGAAAAGGGGCTCTTGTCCTGACTCTATTCTTGACTTGCAGTGTGCTGGCTTAATAATTCACAGGGTGGTAGATAGCCTCCGAAATCCTATTTTTTACTAGCTAACTTACAACCACACAAAGTAACACAAAATCCAACACCACATGAAAACACATACACAGAGTCAGAATATTCTACACACTCATACAAATTCATTCACATATACCGTAATTAACCACACAATATGCGAATATTTAACATCCGAACCCGTCATGAAGTTAAACAAGAGTATCCAAGAAACCAAACAATACACACAAGCACAAAACTTAATAATTAGAACCCGTTATAAACTTACAGAATAAATAATATAATTTAGTGATTTCATTCCCAACACCAAATACCTCCCAATGAAATTAATGAAAGCATATGATTCATGTCAATCCGTTCATTATATTTTGACAATCATGTTTACATAGACACAGACAAACAGACTGCGACGATCACATATAACCTCATACTTCTCTCGACGGGGGTAAATAATCAAAACAAACCCACAATCCCCCCACAGACTCTCCCGGTAAAAGCCATCATGTTCATCGCCTGAGAGTTGCTCCCGCCCTCTCTCAGATATTAACGGGATAGTGGCTGGGTTTTTTGTCTCTTTATTCAGTTAGTCATATATTTTTAGTTTCCCCACTAGAGAGTTATTCATATAATTTTAGTGTCCTTGCTGGAGCTCCACCAAGCTTAAAAAACACCCCCTAGACTCCCCTTCAAGATAAATGTTTACATTTTTCGGTAGAAAAATGTACCGGCCGAAGGCCGGTTCCTCTTAAAATCACAGGTTCGCTATCGGTCGCCAGGAAAATATCGACACCTAAATGGCACGAAAGGTCTTAAATGTTTGTAAATTTCATTAATCGATTTTAGGAGTATAGTTGGTTGTTGGAAGGAACATAATAATTGATATTGGTTCAGGGGTACTTTATCGAGAGGACTTCCCTAGTGGTTAAGGCCCCATTAATTGCTCTTTCCATTCACATATGCATAGCCTACGTGAGTTGCAGTTGGGATGTGTGTACATGCTTAAATTGATATGCAGGATTCAAAGTTGCATAATAAATCGTAGGCAGTGTCCACCATCCTTTAACTGTCTTCGTGGTGCGATGCATAAGGTGTTGATTTTCGGTGTGAGCGTCCTGGGTTCGAATCCACGGACTGCCACATGTGTTTGTAAATTTCATTAATCGATTTTAGGAGTATAGTTGGTTGTTGGAAGGAACATAATAATTGACAACGAAAGGGGGCGATAGGTGTTACAATCTTCAAACTAATGGGCCGAACGTCTTAAAATCACAAAACTAATGGAGCTAAACACGAGGGAGAAAGTGGTCCAGAAAACCGTCCCATCTTCCCTTAACATTCGCCCCAACCTTCCAATTCCCGCTAATGCTGAGGGGGCCCCGCTGTTCACTGATTGGTTCGAAGCATATGTGCGGAGAGTGATTGCTATAGATTTAAAAGCTTTCTTAATATTTCCTCTGCGCCTTCTTCTCTCTCGTTCTGCTGTTCTGTTCTTCCATTTCCTTGTGTTCATCTGCTTTTCCATCTTATTGAACACCATCACCAATATTATCGCCTTCTTTCTCATTTCTCTGTTCCGTTCTTCTATTTTCTTATGTTTACCTTCTTCCTCTTATGGGAGCCCACCTCGCTTTTTTTCTCTTTCTCTCCCTCTCTCTTTAGTTTGTATCCATTCAGCCCCATTCAACCTACTGTTTTAAGACGTTTACCCACCATCCAGGTGTCAATATTTTCCTGGCGAGCGGAAGCGAGCCAGCATATATATACTTTTGTTGTGACAGCAAGCTAAATTTGTACATTTTTCGATAGAAAAATGTCTCCGGCGAAGCCGGATTTTTCTATACAATGCTGGCTCGCTATCGCTCGCCAGGATGAAATCGACACCTGGATGGGGATAAACGTTTTAAAACAGAGAAAGAGAGAAAAGAAACAGGTCACCAGGTGACCATCCAATCACTATTCCATATATGCCAGTACTATATATTGTATCATTATTATTATTATTATTATTATTAGTAGTATTATGTTTAATTACCACCCTATCACTATTAAATATTGTCTCTCTCTCTCCCCTCAGAACCGTTCGACACTGCTTCCTGGATGTTAGTGGCCTTCGTAGCCATCCAGGTGGCAGCACTTACCATCTTCCTGTTCGAGTGGCTTAGTCCGGGCGGGTACAACATGCGGGTACGTCTATGTGGCTTATGTTGTTATTGTGGGTGGGGGGGGGGGGGGGGGCTTATGTGTCTGTGTGGATGGGTGGGGGTAATTGTGGGTTATTATGTGTCTGTGTGTGTGGGGTGGGTGGGGAGGAGGAGGAGAAGGAGTTGGCTTTGTTGTAATTTTGGGAGGGTGTGTGTGTGTGGGGGTGGGGTATGTATGTGTGTGTGTTTGGATGGGTGGGGGTTATGGGGGGTTATTATTTGTCTGTGTGTGGGGGTAGGAGGTGAGAGAGTTGGCTGTGTTGTTATAGGGGGGCGGGGTTATTATGTGTCGTCTGTGTGTGGGGTTGGGGGGAGGGAAGTGGCTATGTTGTTGTTGTTATTGGGGCTATTATGTGTCTGGGTGGATATGGTAGGGGGTTATTGGGGGTTATAATGTCTCTTTGGGGCTGCATGTGGTGGGGATAGAAGGGGAGGGAGTTGGCTATGTTGTTATTATGGGAGGTTGGGGGGTAATGTGTCTGCGTGGATGTGTGTATGGGTAGGGGGTGGGAGTTGGCTGTGTTGTTATAGTGTGTGTGTGGAGGGGGGGGGGGTATATTATGTGTCTGTGTGTGGGGTGGAGCGGGAGGGGAGGGGAGGGGAGGGAGTTGGTTATGTTGTTATTGGGAGGTTATTATGTGTGTGTGTGTGGATAGGGTTGGGGGGGGGGGGAGGGAAGGGAAGGGACTGGGGGAAGCCTAATCACGTATAGGCATGATTAAGGTTATATTCATATTATAGGATTGCTTAGATCCGGCTTAGCCTCGGATTCGGAGCTGTATGTATATATGTGTGTGTGTGTGTGTGTGTGTGTGTGTGTGTGTGTGTGTGTGTGTGTGTGTGTGTGTGTGCGCACGCAGATTTAAAGATGAATTTGGTTAATACCACTGTAGTACCTTTTTTTCATTATAATATCCATGGAAATATTAGTACATCATTGCTGCAAAAGATAAACAATATAGAACGAGCGACCATAATATACAGTACATATAGTGCCGAATAACTCATACAGCACCGGAAACATCTTTTTCATTGTTTTCTGGCAACTAGTGGACCATTTTATTCAGCTTAGGAGAGACGTGTGCCAATTAGAACGCTACAGACTATCTCAATTAACCCTTATTACGACCACAGATTAACCCTTATTACGACCACAGATTAACCCTTATTACGACCACAGATTAACGCTTATTACGACCCCAGATTAACCCTTATTACGACCACAGATTAACCCTTATTACGACCACAGATTAACCCTTATTACGACCACAGATTAACGCTTATTACGACCACAGATTAACCCTTATTACGACAACAGATTAACCCTTATTACGACCACAGATTAACCCTTATTACGACCACAGATTCTTCTTAAGCTGCACAAAATCGTCTAAATATAGCTAGAAGAGAATATTAAACACGTTACTGGTACAGAAAGGGTTTAAGGGGAGATGGTTAACTTTTTGGGCGATTTTTGCATGTATTCATTATTTTTCTAGTTTCCTCCCTAGACCTCCATCAAATAAAAAAAAAACATCCATTAGATCTCCCTTCTAGATTAATTTGTACATTTTTCGGTAGAAAATGTCTCGGCCGAAGGCAGCTTCTTCCAACATTACAGGCTCACTATCGTTCGCCAGGGAAAACATTGACACCTAAATAGCTCGAAAGGTCTAAATATTGACGAAGAAATGGGGCGAAAGGTCTTAAAATCGCCTAACTAATGGGGCAAACATCTTAACATCTGAAAACTAATGGGGCTAAACATGAGGGAGAAAGTGGTCCAGAAAACCGGCCCATCTCCCCTTAATAGACACTGCCTATGACTTACAAACAATGGAAGAGTTATTTTATATTATGTGCAAAATTTGAAGAACCAAATAAGATACCAATGATTTTTGTTTATATATATAATTTTATTTATATCCATTTTGTATTAAGTCAAGCAGGTTTTCTTAAACATTGATAAATACCCTCTTTTCTTATTGGGTTGGGTTCTTTTCACTAACTTTCTTCATTTTCTCTCTCTCTCTCTCTCTCTCTCTCTTTTTTCCCTGCCTACTCAGCGATCTTCAGCCAATCAAAACCAAAGTGAATACAGAAAGAGGCCTACGATTGGCTTCTTAGACCAGGTGGGCGGAGCTAAAAGGATATAGATCCGTCACAGTTTGTTTACTTAGGGAAAAACCCGACCAGTGGCGCGGAAAAGGCACCCATGGATAACAAATATATATATTCTCCGATTTTTTTTTTTTTTTTTTTTTTTTTTTTTTTTTTTTGTAAGGTAGGGCTAGAAGAAATTCTACTCAGCAGATGCCCATTTGATTAAGCTTTTCTGTACCGGTGACTTCTTTTTTATTTGAATTCAGCTACATCTAAACGATTTTATGAAACTTCGAAAGGATGTAGCTAGAATATATTGAGAAGGACGTCACCGGTACTGAATGGGTTAAACAAAAGCTAATAAATCTACTTGTTCAATTCGAGAAATAAGTAAACTGTCTTGTTATTTCGGTATACAGAAGTGTACAAACAAGAACACAAATAATAGATCATCGTAGAGATTACAATGACAAAAGGTTGACTGAAATGTATTACACACACAAACACACACACACAGCTCCAACAACAACGTCGCCAGAGTGTTGGGGCATTTTCTGAAAGACAAATACAAAAAAACGCTGATTGAAGTAGGGTAGTGAAGATATTGTCATATTTTTTTGGCAAACCGAAAATAGAAAAATGGCACAATATTGAAAGAATAGAGAGACTCAAAATGGACGCATGGATCCATAAAAATCAAAAAATATATAGAACATAAATGAAGAAAAAAGTTTGAATCTACAGTATATAGTACGACTAAAAACAATAGTCACTTTTATCTTTCTATAGGAAAGGGGACGGAGTGAAAAAAGTGAAGCTTTGCAAGGGAAAAACTAAGGTTGAAAGGAATTACAGAAAAAAGGAAGGAGGTAAAAGTTGGATATATAGATACATAGGTAGGTAGGTATATAGGTAGGTAGGTAAGTAAGTAGGTAGGTAGGTAGAATGATAGAGCGAGAGCAATGAAAATGGTTGAATAATTTAGATTAGATGGAGAGAATAGAACGAAAATGCGAACCATAAAATGACACGACATTTAGCTATAATAATTTAGTAGTGTTTACACTCTCTTTCTCTCTTTATATATATATATATATATACCTGTAGCCTATATATATATATATATATATATATATATATATACTGTATATACTGTATATATAAGAGAGAGAGAGAGAGAGAGAGAGAGGTAAAGAAAGAAATAGTGAGGTAGATAAGCGTTGGGGAAGTTGATAATACGAGTTAACACCCGAGGTAGGGATGCCGGGGGGGGGGGGGGGGGGTGTGTTTCTTTTTTTCTTTTTTTTTGGGGGGGGGGGTGAGGAAGTTTGTGTGTAATGAGATAAGCCTGAATAATGGCCCACCCCCTTCCCTCTACACTACTCGGGGTGGGGAGGGCACTAGAGCGTTTTTTTTTTGTGTTTTTTTTTTTTTTTTTTTTGTGATAGGTGTTTTCTACTCTAGTGTTGATGTGTTGTATGTTGTTGTGTTGGGATGAATAGCTATTGTAGAGATACATGGAAAGAGAGATAATGGAATAGATTAAGGTAGCTTTGACTCCTAAGATTTAGTGGGAAAGAGAGAAAGACAGGGCGAGGATAAGTGACAAAATGACAGGTATTGTGAAAGGAAGAGAGAGAGAGAGAGAGAGATTATGAAGAAGATGAGTGTTGATGAAGTTGATTATAATATTATATGACCCCCCCTCTACTTAGCCAAACTCCATTAATAACTTCTCTGATCTCCATGAAATTATCACTCAAAGTTTAGGATACCAAGAAACTTTTCTAAAAAAAAAAAAAAAAAAAAATTATGACTAAATTTTTACATACATTTTCAATCAATTAAGTGAAAAGCATTTATGAAAAAATCAAATATATATATTTTGTCAACGTGTTTGTCATTATAAAGGTAAAATTCCCCTTTCAAGTTTAAGTTAGAAAAAATTAAAAATTATCTTTTGTTTGCAAGATAGGCTATTCATAAAAGAAAATCGAAACTTAAAATGTCAAGAATATTTATTGTTTTCACTTTATTATTCCAAATATAAAATTCTGTCAAATATAACATATTTATATTATTATTATGAAGATTATTATGACTTGGATTTTTTTTTTTTTTAAATAAGTAAGTTATTGAGAAAAAATATGCGAATTATTGACCAAATATATAAATTTTGAATGTCGAGAAAACTAACTGGAAACTTCTCAATGAAATTTAGATACAAAATAGTTTCACACTAAACTAATGAGGCACTCGGGAAAGTGCATACCTCCGTCTGCGATGGCGGAGGTATGAGCTC
>CM064488.1:46475696-46479451 GCA_032716605.1 Paralithodes platypus | reverse complement strand
ACTACTATCACTAATACTATCACTACTATTAAATTACCTTACCAATATACAAAAAGCATTGCCAGTCAAAACATTATACACGAGCAGATAAATTTGCCCTGTGTGTAATCGTAGGAGTGGCTACATCAGCTAGAATATCCACAGATTATGAATGAACATAACAAATATTACAACCATCAACAACAACAACAACAACAACACAATTACCACTACAACAACAATAATACAACGACAACAACAACAACAACAACAAGAACACTACCAAAATCATCAGTATTATAGTCTATTCGCTGTAAGTAGGCGATAAATCAATCCTCTGTAATTCCAAAAGGGCTAGAGCAAACTGGCTGTTAATTTCCACATCTATTACTTGACTGACTCTTCCCAAATGGTAGAAATATTAGTTCGATTACTCAAGTCGTTCTTGAGTTACAGAGGTTACATGTCATGATTTATCGCCTACTTACAGCGAATAGACTTATAGTACCAGCAGCAACAACGAATACCACCATCACTAACAACAACAAAAAAGAACAACAAAGCATCACCGACAACAACAACAACAACAACAGCCCACTAATGGTCTTGTTATAGGAGTTGATTGCCTTGTTAATGGTTCTGGCACTTGTCCACAGTTACCCCCTAAACCGTTCAGCGGGGAGGCAATTGTCGTTTTCTTTGACGGGAGTGTGATAGAAAATGGAAGTCGGGAGGGGTCCAAGACGGGAAAAGGTGCATAGCCGCCCATAGTCCAAATAATAATAATAATAATAATAATAATAATAATAATAATAATAATAATAATAATAATCTGTAACAACAATAAGATGTGGTAAAATATCAGTATTTTTTTGTTCTATGTGATTGAGGGAGGCAAAAGGCATAACTGCCTATAGCGAGTGCATCCCCCATAGTTGAAAGAGTGACAGGGCCAAAATCATCATAGGGTAATTTGCATATTATAGCAAGTAAAGAATAACGTTGTATTCCTTATAGGCCAGGAAGGGACTGGGGTTCTCGAAAAGGGGCTCCATGCAGTCCTGAAAATGTACTTGACTTACAGTGTGCTGGGTTAATAATCCAGAAGGCTTGATAGCCTCTGAAGTCCTATTTTAACTAACAAACTTCTAGGCAACGTGGAATAGATAGTGGAATATCACTATAACTTGTTGCTATATACCTGTGGGCTATGTAGTATTGTATTCGGTATAGGATGGAATTGGGGGAGGCAGAGGCATGATTGAGATAGTTTTTATCCCTTTAAAGGAGTCCACCTCGCTTTTTGTTTCACTTTCTCTCCCTCTCTCTTTGGCTTGTATCCATTTGGCCCCATTCAGTCTACTGTTTTAAGACGTTTACCCCCATCCAGGTGTCTATATTTTCCTGGTGAGCGGTAGCGAGCCAGCATATATATAATTTTGTTTTGACAGCAACCTAAATTTGTACATTTTTCGATAGAAAAATTCTCCGCCGGATTTCTCCACACAATGCTGGCTCGCTATCGTTTGCCAGGAATAAATCATCACCTGGATGGGGATAAACCTCTTAAAACAGTTGGCTGAATGGGGCCGAATGGATACAAGCCAGGGAAAGAGAAAAAAGGAGAGAGAGAGATAAAAAAAAGCCGGTGACCCCCAAAGGCCCTTTCAAAACTTAATAAACTCGTTTAATGATAGCCAGAATAAACTGTCAAAAATGCGTCTAATCCTCAAGGGTTTAGTAAACATAGAAATAAATTACCAAATGAATTGAAAGAAATACAAACATATCCATTAGAGAGTGAGAACCGGAATGCTGAAAATGCAAAACAAATCGTAAATATATATATATATATATATATATATATATATATATATATATATATATATATATATATATATTATATATATATATATACAATTATACATTATATATATATATATATATATATATATATATAATATTATAATATATATTATATATATATATAATTATATTATATATATATATATAATATACAGTATATTATATATATATTATAATTATATATATATATATATAAAATCCCCCAGCAAGAGAAATACATACATAGGAAACAGGATACCCATGGAAATCGAAGAGAAATGGTAAAACAATTAAAAGAAAATAATGAAAATGCGAAATGGAAAAAGGAAGAGTAACAAAAAACAGAAAAAATAAAAAAATAAAAACAAAAAACTCTCCCTTTGGCCTAGCTATACGTTCAATTTGGAAACAACCAGCATTTTAATTTTGTTTGCTAGTTTTGTGTTGCTGTTTTTGTTGCTGTTGTATTTTTTTTAGGGCGGACCACAAAAGTAAACTCCCGCCCATTGTTCTAAATGTTGGGCGTACTTTTTTACCCGCCCTCAAATACACAGGTTCGCCAAATTACATGCTAAATTCACCAGTTTTTTTGCGAATTTTGGGGCAGGGTAATGTGATGTTTGATCTGTCTCTCTCTCTCTCTCTCTCTCTCTCTCTCTCTCTCTCTCTCTCTCTCTCTATCTCTATCTCTATCTCTCTATCTCTATGCTACTGAATAAGCCTGAGTGGTTGGAAAAAGAAAGCCAGATCTCTTCAACACATGTGAACCTCCGATGTCCAAGCCAGCAAACTGTTGACATAGTTTACTGTTGTCTCTATATCCAATTGACTATTATATGTTCATCCCTCTATCTTGTTATTGTGTTCTACATTGTCTATATCGAACTAGCTATGCAGTGTGTTGTGTGTTCTTGTATTATTTGTGTACCTTTCATTACTTTAGTACTTTAGTCATTTTTAGTCTGTTACCTAGACCTCCATCAAGCTTAAAATTACACCCCCAGGCCCTTTTTCAAGATTTATTTGTACATTTTTCGGTAGAGAAATGTCCCGGCCAAAGGCCAATTCCTCTTAAATTACAGGCTCGCTAAACCTCGCCAGGAAAAAATCGACACCAAAATGGCACGAAAGATCATAAAATTGACAGAAATGGGACGAAAGTTCTTAAAATCGCCAAACTAATTGGGCGAACGTCTTAAAATCACAAAAGCAGTGGGGCTAAACATGAGGGAGAAAGGGGTCCAGAAAAAATCCCTCAAGTGGAAATCTCCCATTAACTATCATTGCATCCCTATCCACCCACTATCCCAACCAAGCTACCAAACGTCTATCCATCTATCTAAGCAACCATCTAATTATTTGCCTATCCATCCAGAAATCAAATAAGCTGTGCCTTCCAACCTTTCTCATCATTACCTATTTCTCTGATCAAATTAATTGTTCATTCCTATTCTGATCAAATATACTGTCCATACCTACTCTGATCACTCTGATCAAATTAATTGTTCATTCCTATTCTGATCAAATATACTGTCCATACCTACTCTGATCAAATAAACGTTCCATTCCTACTCTGATCAAATAAACTGTCTATTCCTACTCTGATCAAATAAACTGTTCATTCCTACTCTGATCAAAGGGCGGGTGCCAAACCCCGAAAGGGGTTGAAATAGGGGAGCTATCCCCCCGCCAAAGGCGGCTTTCTAGGGCCTTTCCTAGCTGATGCTGAGAGGATTGGGTTCTAGTCATGTGGTGATGGGCTGGTCTATCAGAGTGAGAGCTGAGCAATCTCTGCCATACCCATAGCTTACTCTGACTGTTCCTTTAACATATATATTTTCTAAATCTCAAGTGACGGCGTCTCTTCCGTGGATTGACCTCCCAATCTACCAAGATTGGAAGCCAAAGCGTCACATTTTTCCCTTGCCCAT
>CM064488.1:46375696-46470696 GCA_032716605.1 Paralithodes platypus | reverse complement strand
AGATAGACAGACATATAGAGAGAGAGAGAGAGAGAGAGTTAGAGTTAGATGGACGGGATTTAGTCAAAGAAGAAAGTTTATAATAGCAGGCAAGGTAGCATGGACTATCAGGGGTTAAGAGTAATATAGGAATTTGGAATAGAAAAATAATGGAACGAAGGAGATAGAGTTAGATGGATAGGATTTAGGTAACCCTTTGAGTACCAGCGACGTGTTATATTTATTCTAGCTATATTTTGACGATATTATGCAGCTTAGGAAGGATCTTTGGTAGTTGAAAGGGTTGGTCGAGATATTTTAAAGCCTTAATATTGCAAGAGGTCCTTATCAAGCTTAATAAAGTCGTCTACTACTTGCCAGCATATGATAATAGGACGTCCCTGGTACTGAATGGGTTAAAGAAGAAAGTTTAGAACAGGAGGCAAGGTAGCGTGGAAAGTTTGAGAGGATAGGGTTTACAATAGGAGTTTGGGAAGAAGAGGATATATTATAATTATCCGAGGATTATGCCGCATTTTGACAGTTCTGGCTATCATAAGATGATTTTATGCAGCTTAGGAAGGATCTGTGGGAATGAAAAGGGTAAAGACTATATCAATCAACCCTCTGACTTCTATATACCCTTCCTAATCTTAATAAACTCATCTAAATATTTCCCAGCGTTACACGGGGGAAAAAGGAAGTCGAAAGAAAGGAAGAGAGAGAGAGAGAGAGAGAGAGAGAGAGAGAGAGAGAGAGAGACGAAAGAAAGGAAGTGGAATGGAAGGCAGACGAGGACACACAATAGGTTAGTAGGTAGGGCAAGCAATGCAGGAGAAGAGGGAATTGATGGAAGGGTGATATAGGAGGAGAGATGGGGATAGCTGGGATTGATTATTGAAATAGTAAGAGGAAGGGATAGGAGGAGAGATGGGGATAGCTGGGAGGGATTATTGAGATAGTAAGAGGAAGGGATAGGAGGAGAGATGGGGATAGCTGGGAGGGATTATTGAGATAGTAAGAGGAAGGGATAGGAGGAGAGATGGGGATAGCTGGGATTGATTATTGAAATAGTAAGAGGAAGGGATAGGAGGAGAGATGGGGATAGCTGGGAGGGATTATTGAGATAGTAAGAGGAAGGGATAGGAGGAGAGATGGGGATAGCTGGGAGGGATTATTGAGATAGTAAGAGGAAGGGATAGGAGGAGAGATGGGGATAGCTGGGAGGGATTATTGAAATAGTAAGAGGAAGGGATAGGAGGAGAGATGGGGATAGCTGGGATTGATTATTGAAATAGTAAGAGGAAGGGATAGGAGGAGAGATGGGGATAGCTGGGATTGATTATTGAAATAGTAAGAGGAAGGGATAGGAGGAGAGATGGGGATAGCTGGGAGGGATTATTGAGATAGTAAGAGGAAGGATAGAGGAGAGATGGGGATAGCTGGGAGGGATTATTGAGATAGTAAGAGGAAGGGATAGTAGGAGAGATGGGGATAGCTGGAAGGGATTATTGAGATAGTAAGAGGAAGGGATAGGAGGAGAGATGGGGATAGCTGGGATTGATTATTGAGATAGTAAGAGGAAGGGATAGGAGGAGAGATGGGGATAGCTGGGAGGGATTATTGAGATAGTTAGAGTACGGGATAGGAGGAGAGATGGGGATAGCTGGGAGGGATTATTGAGATAGTAAGAGGAAGGGATAGTAGGAGAGATGGGGATAGCTGGAAGGGATTATTGAGATAGTAAGAGGAAGGGATAGCAGAAGAGATGGGGATAGCTGGGAGGGATTATTGAGATAGTAAGAGGAAGGGATAGGAGGAGAGATGGGGATAGCTGGGAGGGATTATTGAGATAGTTAGAGTACGGGATAGGAGGAGAGATGGGGATAGCTGGAGGGATTATTGAGATAGTAAGGGAAGGGATAGTAGGAGAGATGGGGATAGCTGGGAAGGGATTATTGAGATAGTAAGAGGAAGGGATAGCAGAAGAGATGGGGATAGCTGGGAGGGATTATTGAGATAGTAAGAGGAAGGGATAGGAGGAGAGATGGGGATAGCTGGGAGGGGATTATTGAGATAGTTAGAGTACGGGATAGGAGGAGAGATGGGGATAGCTGGGAGGGATTATTGAGATAGTAAGAGGAAGGGATAGTAGGAGAGATGGGGATAGCTGGAAGGGATTATTGAGATAGTAAGAGGAAGGGATAGCAGAAGAGATGGGGATAGCTGGGAGGGATTATTGAGATAGTAAGAGGAAGGGATAGCAGAAGAGATGGGGATAGCTGGGAGGG
This sequence comes from Paralithodes platypus, assembly GCA_032716605.1. Taxonomy (NCBI): domain Eukaryota; kingdom Metazoa; phylum Arthropoda; class Malacostraca; order Decapoda; family Lithodidae; genus Paralithodes; species Paralithodes platypus. The sequence goes on along the minus strand of CM064488.1, from coordinate 46,468,426 downwards.
ATTATTGAGATAGTAAGAGGAAGGGATAGGAGGAGAGATGGGGATAGCTGGGAGGGATTATTGAGATAGTTAGAGTACGGGATAGGAGGAGAGATGGGGATAGCTGGGAGGGATTATTGAGATAGTAAGAGGAAGGGATAGTAGGAGAGATGGGGATAGCTGGAAGGGATTATTGAGATAGTAAGAGGAAGGGATAGCAGAAGAGATGGGGATAGCTGGGAGGGATTATTGAGATAGTAAGAGGAAGGGATAGCAGAAGAGATGGGGATAGCTGGGAGGGATTATTGAGATAGTAAGAGGATAGTAGGAGAGATGGGGATAGCTGGGAGGGATTATTGAGATAGTAAGAGGAAGGATAGTAGGAGAGATGGGGATAGCTGGGAGGGATTATTGAGATAGTAAGAGGAAGGATAGTAGGAGAGATGGGGATAGCTGGGAGGGATTATAGAAATAGTAAGAGGAAGGGATAGGAGGAGAGATGGGGATAGCTGGAAGGGATTATTGAGATAGTTAGAAGAAGGGATAGGGGAGAGATGGGGATAGCTGGGAGGGATTATTGAGATAGTAAGAGGAAGGGATAGTAGGAGAGATGGGGATAGCTGGAAGGGATTATTGAGATAGTAAGAGGAAGGGATAGCAGAAGAGATGGGGATAGCTGGGAGGGATTATTGAGATAGTAAGAGGAAGGGATAGGAGGAGAGATGGGGATAGCTGGGAGGGATTATTGAGATAGTTAGAGTACGGGATAGGAGGAGAGATGGGGATAGCTGGGAGGGATTATTGAGATAGTAAGAGGAAGGGATAGTAGGAGAGATGGGGATAGCTGGAAGGGATTATTGAGATAGTAAGAGGAAGGGATAGCAGAAGAGATGGGGATAGCTGGGAGGGATTATTGAGATAGTAAGAGGAAGGGATAGGAGGAGAGATGGGGATAGCTGGGAGGGATTATTGAGATAGTTAGAGTACGGGATAGGAGGAGAGATGGGGATAGCTGGGAGGGATTATTGAGATAGTAAGAGGAAGGGATAGTAGGAGAGATGGGGATAGCTGGAAGGGATTATTGAGATAGTAAGAGGAAGGGATAGCAGAAGAGATGGGGATAGCTGGGAGGGATTATTGAGATAGTAAGAGGAAGGGATAGCAGAAGAGATGGGGATAGCTGGGAGGGATTATTGAGATAGTAAGAGGAAGGATAGTAGGAGAGATGGGGATAGCTGGGAGGGATTATTGAGATAGTTAGAGTACGGGATAGGAGGAGAGATGGGGATAGCTGGGAGGGATTATTGAGATAGTAAGAGGAAGGGATAGTAGGAGAGATGGGGATAGCTGGAAGGGATTATTGAGATAGTAAGAGGAAGGGATAGCAGAAGAGATGGGGATAGCTGGGAGGGATTATTGAGATAGTAAGAGGAAGGGATAGCAGAAGAGATGGGGATAGCTGGGAGGGATTATTGAGATAGTAAGAGGAAGGATAGTAGGAGAGATGGGGATAGCTGGGAGGGATTATTGAGATAGTAAGAGGAAGGATAGTAGGAGAGATGGGGATAGCTGGGAGGGATTATTGAGATAGTAAGAGGAAGGATAGTAGGAGAGATGGGGATAGCTGGGAGGGATTATAGAAATAGTAAGAGGAAGGGATAGGAGGAGAGATGGGGATAGCTGGAAGGGATTATTGAGATAGTTAGAAGAAGGGATAGGGGAGAGATGGGGATAGCTGGGAAGGATAATTGATGGAAGGATTGGGAAAAGCAAAAGCAAGTGAGCCAATTAGGAAGGAAAGCAGGAGAGGAGGACGAAAATGAAGACAAAAACAAAAACAAATACAATAAATTAACACTACATCACCAATACCACCAACAACAGCAACAACAAAAACAACTACAACTAAAACAAAAACAACAACAACAAAAGAAAAAGAGAGGAAAAATAAAAGGGAGAGGAAAATTCAGAAGGGGAGGAAAACCGTGATCATATACTTGAGGGCCAGAGAGAACAGAGACCATTTGGGGTACAACACTGGGGCGGAAGATTAGGACAAGGAGAGAGAGGGAGAGTGTGTGTGAGAGAGAGATAGAGGAATGGAGTGGGAGTGAGAGAGCGTGTGAGACTAAGTGTGTGAGAGTAAGTGGAGAAAGAGAGAGGGAGAGTGTGTGTGAGAGAGAGAGAGAGGAATGGAGTGGGAGTGAGAGAGCGTGTGAGACTGAGTGTGTGAGAGTAAGTGGAGAGAGAGAGAGGGAGAGTGTGTGAGAGAGAGATAGAGGAATGGAGTGGGAGTGAAAGAGCGTGTGAGAGTAAGTGGAGAAAGAGAGAGGGAGAGGGAGGGATGGAGTGGGAGTGAGAGAGTGGTGAGACTGAGTGTGTGAGAGTAAGTGGAGAGAGGGAGAGGGAGGGATGGAGTGAGAGAGTGGTGAGACTGAGTGTGTGAGAGTAAGTGGAGAGAGAGAGAGGGAGAGGGAGGGATGGATGGAGTGGGAGTGAGAGAGTGGTGAGACTGAGTGTGTGAGAGTAAGTGGAGGGAGAGAGAGAGAGACACAGCGAGAGCGAGAGCGAGAGAGAGAGCTAGAGAGAGAGAGAGAGTAAGAATAATTATATAAACAGAGACGAACGAGAGCAAGCAGAGACCAGACCAGATGGCTGGAGTAAAGTAGGAAAGAAGAGTAATTGGACAGAGGAAGAACAAGCTGAGAAGTGAGAAGTACAGTAGAAGACTGAAAGTTCTCGGGCTCAACCAAGTTGCTTCATTGTCCAGAGACCAATGTATAAGAGGCAGTCACTGAAGCACTTAAGGGGGTAGTGTTTGGCTTTTGGTGTATATATTTATGTATTAATATAGTTTTTAGTTTCCTCGCTAGACCTCCATCAAGCTTAGAAAAACATCCCCTAGACCCCCTTTCAAGATAACTGTGTACATTTTTCGGTAGAAAAATTTACCGGCCAAAGGCCGGTTTCTTCTAAAATTAGAGGCTCGCTATCGGTCGCCAGGAAAAAATCGAAACCTAAAGGGCACGAAAGGTCTTAATATTGACAACAAAATGAGGCGAACGGTCTCAAAATCGCCAAACTAACGGAGCGAATGTCTTAGAACCTCAAAACTAATATGCTAAACATGATGGAGAAGTGGGTCCATAAAAAGTGAGTACTACCCCTTAAGAGAAGGTACGGGCAGGTCTCAGGGTACAAGTAGTGTATATTACCGGTGTGAGAGAGAGAGAGAGAGAGAGAGAGAGAGAGCACGAGCGAGAGAGAAGTGGGGAGGGGGAGTGAGAGAGGGTGTGAGAGTGAGTGTGTGAGAGTAAGTGGATATATATATATATATATATATATATATATATATATATATAATATATATATATATATATATATACTGTATATATATAACATATATATATATATATATATATATATATAGATATAGAGAGATAGAGAGAGAGAGAGAGAGAGAGAGCGAGAGAGAGAGAGAGAGAGAGAGAGAGAGAGAGAGAGAGAGAGAGAGAGAGATACGTGTGTCTGGACACAGAGAGCTTTGAGCAGTATAAGTCACAGGATGAGAGAAAGACAGACTGAAGGAGAGTTCCAGAGCTTATGTGTTGAGTAGAAGAAAAACTAGGAGCACTGATTCACTAGATAGATGGAACATATAGAGATACATAGGCACCTCAAACGATGGATATAATTAAGTGGAAACAGGTGAATAAATTGATAACTAAGACAAGTGGATTGATAGAGTAACTTCCCGACAGACATACATCATACAGACACACAGATATACAGACATACAATTATACAGACACACAGATATACGCACACAAACATACAGATATACATACACATACCGGTATATACAAACACACATATTTACAGACATGCAGATATACAGACACACATATATACAGACAAACGTACATACAGACAGACTGGCATTCAAACACACAGATATACAGACATACATATATACAGACACACAGATATACAGACACACATATATACAGACACACACACAGATATACAGACAGACATACAGATATACAGATACAACAAACATACAGACACTCAGATACAAATCCACATACACACATACAGACACAATAGACATACAGACACAATAGACTTACAGACAGATATACAGACACACAAATATACAGACACACACAGACACAACAGACACTCAGATACAAAGCCACACACATACATACAGGCACACCTACATACAGACGACACAACAGACATACAGACAGCTAACAGACAATTGGAAAGGGAAGGGAGAAGAAAAGAGTGCATGACAAAGGGGGTAGGGAGGCATTTGCAAGAAGACAATATAACGCGTGCAAAAATGAAGGGGAGGAGGGGTTCAAAGGAGTAGGAAGGGAGAGAGAGAGAGAGAGAGAGAGAGAGAGAGAGAGTAGTACTATAATGAATAATAATAATTGTCGGTTTATTGTTCATTGCAGCCCTGAGGCTGAAAATCTACAGAGTTTTTTCTTGAACCTAGGTACAGTACAATACTTATTCTACCTTAACTACGAGGTCATATGCAGCCTTTGGCGACCGTGAGGTGCCTGGCTTCCCACCAAGTACATACGCAGATGCACTTTGTATTGGTGAGAAGATGTGTAGGTTAACACAGGCTGATAGCAGCTTGGTTAGGGAGGAACCACGATACAATTCTTTCAGTCGCTATGACCGAAAAAAACTTTAGGATTCTCGTGGTGGCTCGAACCCTCGCCTCGGCCCATTGCGGTCAGCGCGAAACACAGCGCCTTAAACCACTAGACACACATACTGTACACATACAAATGTGTATGTGTGTGTGTGAGAGATAGCGAGCGAGAGCGAGACAGAGAGACAGAGAGAGAATGGGTGAGTGGTGAAGTGGGTTTTTTTTGCGTGTGAGTGAGAGAGAAAAAAAGGGAGAGAGTGGTGTTTATGTGTGTGTATGTGTGAGATAAAGAGAAGGGGGGGGGGAGGGAAAGTGTTTATCTGTGTGAGAGAGAGAGAGAGAGATGTAATACTTGATGCATCTATAATTACTTCTATTACATTTCCCAATTTGCATTTGTTTTAATTAAATACATCTACTACTTATCAGTTGTATCATTCTTTGCTCATTTCCTAACCTTATAATTTTCAATACAAGTAGCATGTTTTCCTATTGTTAATTAATCTGCCAATTATTTTAAAATCCAAATTGATGCAATGTTTATAATTTATCATCAGCAATAATAGCTATTCTCCTTGACTTTCTTGACTCACTGTTAATATTTAGCTACTTTGTATGCCTGCTTAATTCATCTCTCTCTCTCTCTCTCTCTCTCTCTCTCTATCTCTATCTCTATCTCTATCTCTTCTCTTATCATCTTTCTTTGCCGATATACTGCCCTTCCTTATTCTCTCTCTCTCTCTCTCTCTCTCTCTCTCTCTCTCTCTCTCTCTCTTCTCTCTTCTCTCTTCTCTCTCTCTCTTTCTCTCTCTCTCTCTCTCTCTCTCTCTCTCTCTCTCTGTAAGCCTCTTTGCCATTGTTTTCAGTGCCCCCATTTTTAAAACCCACACCGCCAGCATTTTCACCTCTCCCCCGTTTTTCAGTGACATGCTAACCTCTTTTTATTGTCGTTTGTGAGTTATTGAGGTTATGTGGCCTACTTATTTGGAACAGGGTATAGGGCTAGTGTCAGTAGAAGTAGCTCCCTCCGTTCCGTTTAATAATGCAGTAGTGACGTAGTAGAAGCAGTAGCTACACAATTATTTACGTATTCTTCTCTCTCTCCCCATCCTCTTCTTTGCCCCAGTTGTAGATCTCTCTTTCTCGGCTCCTCCCCTCTCCTCCTCTCCTCTCCTCTCTCTCCCACTCTTCCTCTCTCCCTCTCCTCTCTCCGCTCTCTGTCCCCCCATCAGTCTCTCCGCCAGCTCCCAATGTCCCTTCTCCTCACCTCCCTCTCTTCTTCTCTCTTTTCCTCTCTCCCGTCATCCCACTTCCTCTCTCATCTCCTCTCTTCGGTCCTCCCGGCCCTCTTCGTCTCTCTCCCTCTCTCTCTCTACCTCCGCATCGTCTCCTCTCACCTCGCCTCCTCTCGAAAAATCATTCGTATGCCCTCCGTCCTCTCGGTCTCGCTCCGCTTTCGTCTAGGTCGCCTCCCTACCACCGCTCCACGTGACATGACCCTCGCCCCCTCCCCTCGCTCCTCAGACTCCTCCACCTCGCCAAATCCTTCCTCCCCTCATCACTCACGCGGGGTGGGGCGTCACTCCCCAGCTCCACTCCCCCCCCCGCCCCCCCTCGGACCCTCCCACCAACAGCATCCCTTCTCTATCCCCGATCCTCCTTCTCTCTCTCCTCTCTCACTATTCCTCCCCACTTCGTCCTCTCGTCATCCCGTCCTCTCTCTCTGCCTCTTCCACCCTCATCCCCTCCCTCTTCTCTCCTCACTCGTCTCTCGTACTCCGGCTCTCTCCGTCCCCCTCTCCTCCCTCTCTCATCTCCTTCTCTTCCGGGACTCTCCGTCTCGGTCCTCTCCTCATCTCCCCGTCTCCCCCACTCATCCCTCCTCCCCTCTCTCCTCTCTCTTCCGCGCACTCTCTCCCTCTCTCTCCTGCCTCTCCTTCGTCGTCTCCCCTCATCCTCTGTCTCTCCTCTCGCCATCCGTCCTATCCTCCGTCCACAATCTCTCACCCATCTCTCCCTCACTCTCCTTCCCGGATCCTCCAGCTCATCCGCCTCCTCCTCTCTCTCTCCCTCAAAAAGCCCATCCCTCCTTCTCCCTCTCCATCCCTCAGTCTTCGCCGCCTCCCATCTACTCTTCCCATTCTTCTACCCCCTCCCACCAGTCTCCTCGTTCTCATTCCATCCCCTCTCTCTCAGTCTCTCTCTCTCCCTCCTCTCTCTCCACACCCCTCAATCCGCTCTCCTCTCATGCCTCCTTCCTCTCCCCATCTCTCTCCTCTCCGTCTCCCTCACGGCTCTCTTTCTCGTGTCTGTTGGTAGTAGTCAGTGCAAATCCAAGTCTGTTTGTCACAAAACAAAAATTATATTCAGTGCAAGTCCAAGTTTGAGCTACATATAATATTTTATCCAATCGGAACCTCTATTATGAGGATCGATTGAAAGCTCTGTTATGTCCCTTTGATGATAAAAACGCAGCCTTGACGTGCCAAAGCCAGTTTTATTTGGTGCTGTAAAAAAAAACTCAATGGATTTTACGTGTAAACTATAATAAATGCTATCCACTCGAACAATAGCTTGGAAAAAAAGCTGCAATAAGTTTTTATTGTATATCTGTGATGATATTGTTGTTGTTGTTGATATTGTTCACAGCATTACTAAATCTATTCTACTTGGAACAATATTTCCTCAGAATTTGTAAATAGTTATATAATATAGCAGTTTTAGAAAAGAGTAGATAGATATTTGCACACCCCACATTGAGTGTTATGCATTAGTCCTATAACATATCTCCCTTTATAGAACAGCAACGGCTATGGGATACTAACTACTCCTTATAACTCACTCCGTCACATTATACTGAATGCCCGGGTGAAAGTCTGAAAAGTTATATGTCTATTTCTACCCCGCCCCCCCCCAACAACCCCCCCCCTTTCACTTGCATTATTCTTCTCCTTGTCTGGCCTTTAAAAAATTTCACCTCTTCTCCTCTTCCCTCTTCTCCTTTCTACCCCCCTCTCTCCCTGCCACCCCCTTCATCTCCTTCCCCTTCACTCCTCTCCCCTCTCCTTCCCCTTCCTAATCCCAGCCCCCCCTCCTCCTCTCCTTCCCCTTTCACTTATTCTCTCTCCCTTCTCCTCTCCCTCCTTCTCCCTGCCTATCTCCCCTCTCCTCCTGCCACTTCCCACTCCTCTCCTTCCTATCCCCCCACCTCTCCATGTCACTCCCCACCCCTTTCCCCCTGCCACCCCCTCTCTCCCCTCCATTTCCCCCCTCCTCTCCTTCCCCTTCACTTCTCTTCCCTCCCCTCCCTCTCCTCTCTTTCCCTTCTCCTCACCCTTCTTCTCCTTCCTATCCACCCTCTCTCTCTGCCACTCCTCCCCCTCCTCTCCTTACCCTTCACTTCTCCCCTCTCCTCCCCTTCCTATCCCAGCCCCCCCTCCTCCTCTCCTTCCCCTTCACTTCTCTCCCTTCTCCTCACCCCTCTTCTCCTGCCTATCTCTCTCTCTCCCTGCCACTTTCCCACTCCCTCTCCTTCCTATCCCCCCACTCTCCATGTCACCCCCTTTTCCCCCTGCCACCCCCCTCTCTCCCAGCCATTTCCCCCCTCCTCTCCTTCCCCTTCACTTCTCTCCCCTCTCCTCTCTTCTTTCTCCTTCACCCTTCTCCTCACCCTTCTTCTCCTTCCTATCCACCCTCTCTCTCTGCCACTCCTCCCCCTCCTCTCCTTACCCTTCACTTCTCCCCTTACCCCCGCCTCCTATCCCTCCCCCTCTCTCCCACCCAATCCTTACCCTTCACTTCCCCCTCCCCCTCCTCTTTCTTCTCACCTCCCCTCCCCCACTCACTCTACCACCCCCCCCCTCCCCCACTCTACCACCCCCTCCCCTCTTCCACTCTCCCCCACATCCTCTTCCCTCCCATCCCATCCACCTCTCCCAATTGCTTTTTCCTATCACCCGTTTTTATATAGAGTTTTTGTAACACACGGCAATTTTTAGTCAATGTATTCAGCGGTTCTCAAATTTCCGAGGTGGGAGGACAGGTGGCTTCTTCTCTGGTAATTTTTGTTATGGATTTGACGTTTTATTATTCTTATATTATATTTATATACTCATTTACCTATTTATTTATTTATTTGTATATCGTGCATGTTATTTTTACTTAAGGGGGGTGGCCTGCTTTTTTTTTCTTCTCCGGGTTTTATCCATTCGGCCCTATTCAGCCAACTGTTTTAAGACGTTTATCCCCAACCAGGTGTTGATTTATACCTGGCGAGCGATAGCGAGCCACCATATTTTCGATATTGAGTTAGACAGCTGGCTAAATTTGTAATTTTTTTTTGATAGAAAACATTCTCCGGCGAAGCTGGATTTCTCCACAAAATGTTGGCTCGCTATCGCTCTCCAGGCAAAAAACGACACTTGGATGGGGATAATTGTCTTAAAACAACAGGCTGAATGGGGCCGAACGGATAAAACTAAGAAAGAGAACAAAAAAAGGTCCCCCCCCCCCTCCCCCCTTAAGTTACAGCTAGTAATACTTTAATTGTTCAAGTTTGAATTTGTTTGTCCTAGTTTATATTTGTGTGTCTGTACTGTATGTATGTATGTGTGTTGTATATGTGTGCATAATTGTGTGTGTGTGTGTGTGTGAGAGAGAGAGAGAGAGATTGTGAAAAGGGGGAGGGGGACGAGTAAAGGTATCAATGCTAAATTCAATACGAACCATTATATGCAGTATAGTGTATATTGCGCATGTCATTTAACTATGTATCAATAAATTCTTTTAACTCTTTCATTTCGGTGGCTAAATTTAATCGTATTCTGGATAATCATTACACGATTGTAAGCACCCTAGGAAAAATAATTATTAATGTATATAGACACCACATATATTCATTCTGTCAATTTGTGTTAGTTATTTCAACATCATTATTAATAAAAGGGGTACATATTGTCTCAATTAGCCTTTTGACTCACTTGGATCGTCTTTATTCTGAACAGAAATAGTCGAACAGTAGCCACAATAATATATAAACATCACCGAACCGGAAAATGATAATCTACCATAATTATATACCATAATATACCATACCAGGTATACCCAGGTATACCGTGGGAAAGTAAAACACCTTTACAGTATATATATATATACAGTAGAGAGATGAATATATAATTTTAAGCATAGGTATATTGAGATAGATAGATAGATAGATAGATAGATAGGTAGGAAGGTAGGAAGGTAGATAGATAGATAGATAGATAGATAGATAGATAGGTAGGTAGGAAGGTAGGTAGGTGAATAAACATATATCTATAAATCTGCCGTTCGTTAGTTGTTATATTAAGGTAAAATTATGTATATGCGAAAATAAATAGATAGATAGATAGTAGCATAAATTAATATATTTAATGTTTAGTTATACAGATAGACGAATAGATAGATATATTTAGAGACTATACATAGACATAATATGTGTAGATATATGTATTATTATTATTATTATTATTATTATTATTATTATTATTATTATTATCTGTGCTAGCTCCTACATTTCCTACACTCTACATTGCACTCTAGAAAATGATCAGGATATCATTATTAAGGGGGTAGTACTCGCTTTTTTGGACCCCCTTCTCCCTCATGTTTAGCATATTAGTTTGGAGGTTTTAAGACGTTCGTTCCGTTAGTTTGGCGATGTTAAGACCTTTCGCCTCATTTATGTATCAATATCAAGACCTTTCGTGCCCTTTAGGTGTTGTTGTTTTCCTGGCGAGCGATAGCGAGCCTCTATTTTTAGAAGGAACCGGCCTTCGGCCGGGAAATTTTTCTCCCGAAAAATGTACAAATTTATCTTGAAAGGGCGTCTAGGGGGTGTTTTTCTAAGCTTGATGGAGGTCTAGCGAGGAAACTCATAAATAAGTAGATAAATATATAGACCAAAAACCAAGCACTACCCCCTTAAGTAACTCAGCCGCCACTGTGGAGACGATGGATGCAAGGTATATTACTGTGTGCAACACTCTGCAACCCGCCTTAAAGCCTTAAGCTCACACAAGAGCTTTTATAGTCAACATTCGATGATTAAACAATTTCTGGCAACATTTCTGGAATATTTTACACCGGTATCGGAAACTAGACTGATGATAGAGGACTTTAGATGACAGAAATTATATAAATGTTGACCTCATAAGCTGCCAGACCAGTTTTGAGGATAAATGTTGGGGGAAAAAGCGCTCGTGTTATACCGGCTTTAGATTTCATTCCGGCTATCCGATTTTATTGAGCTTAGGAAAGGTCTGGGATTTTCGAAGGGTTAGTTGAGATGGCTTTAGCTTCCTTCAAGTCCTTCCTAAGCTGAATAAACTAGTCTAAGGTTAGGTGAATGCTATTACAAAGGCGTAATCGTGCTGAAGGAGTTACAATATATACCAGAATGCGTAACTTGGGCTTGATAAAGTATTGTATAGTTAAGTCTGTCCTTAAGTTAGAGCCGTTTTTTAAATCAGGGTAAGTCTCTCAGATTTAGGAAATACTCTACTGTCACTTAATTCTGTATTATTAAATTGTATTATTTTGAATTGAATTGATTATATGTTTTTACTTGTTTAGATGATTTGCTTGCTTTGAAGATTTATAATCCTGATTTTTTTTGTTTCCCTTTCTTTTGACAAATGTTGTTTATTAGCTTAATATGTTATGATGGTACACAGCTATTGACGTTCATATTATTAATCTTATTTTATATTTACCTCTAGTTTGTTTCTTTCAATGTTCGCGTTTTCTTTCTTAAGGTTATAATTTTGCTTCTTAAGCTTAGCTATTCATAAGCTGTTGTATTTCCTACCCTTGTGTTTACATTTCCTACCCTTGTGTTTACATTTCCTACCCTTGTGTTTACATTTCCTACCCTTGTGTTTACATTTCCTACCCTTGTGTTTACATTTCCTACCCTTGTGTTTACATTTCCTACCCTTGTTTACATTTCCTACCCTTGTGTTTACATTTCCTACCCTTGTGTTTACATTTCCTACCCTTGTGTTTACATTTCCTACCCTTGTTTACATTTCCTACCCTTGTGTTTACATTTCCTACCCTTGTGTTTACATTTCCTACCCTTGTGTTTACATTCCTACCCTTGTGTTTACATTTCCTACCCTTGTGTTTACATTTCCTACCCTTGTGTTTACATTTCCTACCCTTGTGTTTACATTTCCTACCCTTGTGTTTACATTTCCTACCCTTGTGTTTACATTTCCTACCCTTGTGTTTACATTTGAACTTTCTAATTTACATTTGAGCTCTTTCATTCTTTCATTTAGGTGTTAGCTTTTTATTTGTGTGTGTTAGTTTTCATAATTCCTTAACCCCTTCTTTACCGACTGGGTCTTTTTAACTTAATTTTGGCTACTATTAGACGATTTTATTCAGTTTCAAAAGAGCCTCCAGCAATTAAAAGGCTTCGAAATATCTCACTTGACCTTTACTAACACCACACATCCTTCTTAAACTGCACAAAATCATCTAAATATAGCTAGACTCATATTAAAAAGACGTCGCCGGTACAGAAGGGGTTAACAGCACAATGATAATATATGTTATCTGTTTTTTATTTGCATATTTCTTATTTTCTTATTATCTCCTTAATTAATGAACATATCAGCAATAAATGTCTACTGGTTACCTTTAATTATAATTATACTATTTTTACCCGTCATCTGTCATATTAGCTTGTTAGAATTTTAATTTAGGAATTGATTTTCGTATATACAGAGCAGTCGCGAAACATTTCCCCATAGGGAATTCCTGTTTATTGCCCATAGGGTATTCCTATGTATTTTATCTGCCATCCTATGTACAGGTATTTGATCTGCATCTGTATGTGGTAACCCAGGTTCGAATCCCAGTGGATCACATGCTTGCTGTCATTAATTTCTGTGGGAGGTGTTTGGTGTTGGAGTGAAATAAATACAAATATATTCTTCAGCTCTCTCTTGCAAATACACAGGAATTCCCTATGGGGAAATGTTTCGCGACCACTCTGTATGTGTATCTATTACTTTCATTTTCAATTAACAACTATTTTATTGGCCTGATTTATATGTGTGCGTGTCAGCTTTCTTGATTTTCTGTTAGCTCTTTCTGTTCCCGTGTTTTAGCTGTTTTTGTTTATGTGGCGTTAATCCATTGTCTGTTGTTTATCTATATGTGTCTGTCTGTCTGTCTACTTGTCTGTTTGTCTGTGTACCCTAACTTGAACTAAAGCTAGCCATAAATACGTGTTTTATATTTTGATTTTCCATTATTATTATGTTTGGCTAATGCGAAGTTTTATTTCATTTGTTTTATGTATAATGGTTTCATTATTCTGATTTTAATAGTTTCTGATAATTTGATATGAAATCTTTGTTTACCTTTAACAATGGGTTTGAGATAATTATTGATATTATAATGTTTTCAGCATCTCTCTCTCTCTCTCTCTCTCTCTCTCTCTCTCTCTCTCTCTCTCTCTCTCTCTCTCTCTCTCTCTCTCATATATATATAAGTAAAGCATCGAAGAGCATCTAAATAATTATAGCTGACTCATATTCTAAATCAAAGCTGCATCTTAATTAATAATGATCACCCTTTTTGAATGATTTTATCTAAAAAAAAATTCTTTGCATTTTGGAATTGACTTTGAATGCCCTCAACTTAAAATAAACTCCAGGAAGGTCTATAATTTTGCCTTTGCAATGTGATTTTTCTCTATTTTTGTTTTTCGAAAGATGTATCCATGAGAAATTATATTTTTCCCATTGCCTATATAACTCCAGCACGTTATAATTTATCTATTTTACTTAATCTATCTGCCTCACTGGTTGACCCAAGAGGTGGTGTCCAATGATATCCCTAACACCGGTCTAACACTGGTCTAAGACTGGTCTAACCGCACATAATAGCCTCTAACACCCCACTAAAAACACATAATAGCCTCTAACACCCCACTAACAGCACATAATAGCTTCTAACACCCCACTAAAAACACATAATAGCCTCTAACACACCACTAAAAACACATAATAGCCTCTAACACACCACTAACAACACATAATAGTCTCTAACACACCACGAACACCACATAATAGCCTCTAACACACCACTAACACCACATAATAGCCTCTAACACACCACTAACACCACATAATAGCCTCTAACACACCACTAACAACACATAATAGCCTCTAACACCCCACTAAAAACACATAATAGCCTCTAACACACCACTAACAACACATAATAGTCTCTAACACACCACTAACAACACATAATAGCCTCTAACACACCACTAACAACACATAATAGTCTCTAACACACCATTAACAACACATAATAGTCTCTAACACACCACTAACATCACATAATAGCCTCTAACACACCACTAATAACACATAATAGCCTCTAACACACCATTAACAACACATAACAGCCTCTAACACACCACTAACAACACATAATAGTCTCTAACACACCACGAACAGCACATAATAGGCTCTAACACACCACTAACACCACATAATAGCCTCTAACTCACCATTAACAACACATAACAGCCTCTAACACACCATTAACAACACATAATAGCCCCATTACCATTTGGGAAGAGTCAGCCAGGGAATAGGTGTAGAAAGTTACAGCCCATTTGCTCAAGCTCTTTTTTTGAGTTACAGAGGGTAGGGGTCACGATTTCTGGCCTACCAATAATGACTGGATTATAGTATGCCTAACAGCAATCATCACTTCTCACCATTTAATACACACTTAGCGCCACGTATCAGCCTCTCTAGTCTTCACCAAACAGCATCCAACACGTCACTCGCAGCCCTTAACAGCAGTCAGTGGCAGCATCAAACACCTCTAACAGCATTGAAACGACACTATCAGCATCTAACACTCACCAAAGCCATAACTAATAGAAACCACCACGTCTGCTTCCAATATTCTTAACAGCTTCCAACATTCTTATATATCCAACATTCTTAACAGCATCCAACATTCTTAACAGCATCCATCAAGTATCTAATAGCACATAACAGCATCTAACACAGCACTAGCAGCCCCTAACACACGCTTCTAACAGCAGTCTGGCCCACAGTGGTAGCAGTGGGCCCCTCCTAGCCTGCTGTTGGACCCCTCCCTCTGAAGACACCACCTGGGTCCGCCCCCCCGCCGCCATTCAGTGAGTCCCCCCCCCCCCCTCCCCCCAAACTGCCCCCCACTCTACCACACAGCCATCACCAACGTAAACAACACCCGCACTATTCCTCCAACTCTCACCCCAAAGCATTTTCACATTTAAGGGGAGGAAGACCGTTTTTCTGGACCTCCTTCTCCCTAATGTTTAGCCCCACTAGTTTTGAGATTATAAGACGTTCGGCCCATTAGTTTGGCGAATTTAATACTTTTCGCCCCATTTCGTTGTCAATTTTAAGACCTTTTGTGCCATTTAGGTGTCAATTTTTTCCTGGCGAGCGATAGCGAGCCTGCAATTTTAAGAGGAACCGGCCTTCGGCCGGGAAATTTTTCTACCGAAAAATGTACAAATTTATCTTGAAGGGGGGTCTAGGGGGTGTTTTTCTAAGCTTGATGGAGGTCTAGGGAGGAAACTAAAGAAATATATGAATAAATTAATTAATAGAACAAACAAGCCTCCCCTTAACCCCACCCCTATACGCCCCAAAACACCGAAGTTATCCTTTTCTTGTATACTAAAGTGTCTGTTAATAAAACACCTTCCAGTTTGTGATCTCGAACCGCAGTTTGTTTTTATATGAGAGCTGAAGGCTTTACCACTGCACCACCATGGCTTCAAAAGTATCCAGAACCATGTAGCTAATTGACCACTTGCGAGTTTCAGGCTCTACAGAAGTTCGGCTTGTAAACATCGATATTAAACACACATACAGTAGCCTAATTATTCGGCCTGTAAACATCGATAATAAACACAAATACAGTAGCTTAATTATTCGGCCTGTAAACATTGATATTAAACACAAATACAATAGCCTAATTATGTAGGTTTCTGACAGATAAATAGTATGTTGAATTTGGTTTTGTGTATTAATAAATGTACTAAAATCGTAATATAGCTGGTTATTCTGCTAAATATCGATGTCTACAGCTCCAACTTCCTTATAGAATGAAACTCGCAATTGATGGGTGGACACAATTATGACACAGATACAGTTCATTGCAGCAGTCTAACGAAGTAAATTAATACATCAATGGTAATAGCTCTCCTATAAGAGACCAAGGTTCGAATCCCACTGGTATGTAATGAATGTGAACGTATCCCCAACCCTCCACCCATCCGTCCAACACATAAACATCAACATTTCTCATGACAAAGTTAAGGGGAGATGGTCGGTTTTTCTGGTCCCACTTCTCCCTCATGGTTAGCTCCCTTAGTCTTCAATTTTTAAGACGTTCGGCCCATTAGTTTGGTGATTTTAAGACCTTTTGCCCCTTTTCGTTGTCAATATTAAGACTTTCGTGTCATTTAGGTGTCGATTTTTTCCTGGCGAGCGAAAGCGAGCCTATAATTTAGGAGGAACCGGACCCTACCGAAAAATGTACAAAAATATCTTAAAGTGGGATCCTGGGTTTTTTGTTTAAGTGTGATGGAGGTCTAGGGAGGAAACAAGAAAAATATTCAATAAACGAAAAAATCTACCAAAAAATTATCCTTAAGAACTCCCTAACCCTGCATTAAACTAACGCGCACGCTAATAAAGCTTAGCATACTGAGAATCTTAGAAGCAGAAGAGAGCACAAAATAATCTGAGCAACATTTAGATCTTAAGAAAAATAGAGAGATCCTGTATGAATCAAATCTACTAAAAATAAATGCCCAGACAGTCGTAGAGTTAACTTTTGCCAATGAAGACTAGATTCTTGCTAGAATATATTATATACTGTATATACATTATATATATATATATATATATATATATATATATATATATATATATATATAACGTCTTAAAATCTCAAAACTAATGGGGCTAAACATTAGGGAGAAAGGGGACCAGAAAAAACGACCGTTTCCCCTTAAGATAGGAAATAGGAAAAGATTGCTCTGCTTTGACACTTGGACTATAAATGCCTCCTCACACACACACACACACACACACACACACACACACACACACACACACACACACACACACACACACACACACACACACACACACACACACACACGCGCGCGCGCTTCAGATCCGTCTTGTGTACAGTTGCGGGCAGGAATATCTGGACAACATTGGAGGTGGCCATAGTGATACCCTGACCAACTTAATTAATGAACTCCTCTAGCCACATAGACTAAATTACTGGTGTTCATTATAATGTATTAACATTATCTGGTCCAACGTCTTGTGGGTTATATATTAGGATATTTTGCTTAATTATTATCGAGGTGTTGGCTTGCTGTTGCCATTTTCGAGCAATGTATTTTCGTTTGTCCCCTAGGCTAACAAAAAAGCCTTCCTAAACTTCCTTCAAACTGAAAAATGCCCATCCAGGCACCCGTCATACTAAATTTACACATGTTTCTATAGCAAACAATTCTGGCCAAAGGTCGATTTCTTTAAAGTTACATGTTCGTTATCACTCGCCAAGAAAAACAAAATCGACACCTGAATGGGGTGAAGCATCACCAAACTAATGGGATGAAACATCTTACAATCTCTAAAGTAATAGAGCGAAACAGAGAAGATCCAAAACGACCTTGCGCGGACCAAATAGGGTTAACTATGAGGAATCAAGAAACTTGACCCCCAACATTTCATTTGAGAAGAGTTACCCAATAAATAGTTGTGGAAATATGCAGCCCGTTTACTCCAGCCCTACCCGAGTTACAAGGGGCTAGCGGTCATAATTTCTGACTCCTCATATTGAATAGACTGCTAGCGGCTATAATTTCCGACTCCTCATATTGAACAGACTACTAGCAGTCATAATTTCTGACTCATCATATGGAACAGACTGCTAGTGGTCATTATTTCTGACTTCTCATAATGAACAGACTGCTAGCGGTCATGGTTTCCGACTCCTCATATTGAACACACTACACTTTATGCTCGATGTTTAGTTCTGATCACAAGCAGATGTCCAAGTATTCCTGACCCCGACTGTGCGTCCTAAAATATCCCTAAACAACTTTTGGCATGTTCGTGGAATGCGTACCGTTTGTCCATGCATGATTTGGGCTTCTCAATATTAAATGCCTTTAGCAATGTTGTTCTGCCATTTATGATTTAGGTAGTATAGAAAATGTGGTTTGTATGTGAATGCTTTCGCCTGTGTCACAAATGCTAGATGCTCTGGTGTCTTTTAATCCTCTCTGTATGATGACGCATGTTTACACTTTGTTTTGGCTAACATTAGACGATTTTATGCAGATTCAGGACTTGTGGGATTATAAGCGGTTAATATGATCTGTATTAACCCCCCGGCTCCTTCAAGTCCTTTCTAAGCTGAAAAAACCGTTCATTGTACTAACTATTGGCTAACGTAGTGTGAATATGAATACGGATCTTGCTCTCTACGGTAAATTACCTCTCTAAAGATCCGATTACGCATTTATTTTCTGTGTTCTGGCTATAATTACACTTTTGCCTTCAGATTAGGAAGGGTAAGTGAAAATCAGAGGGTTAATTGAGATAGTCTTCACCCTCATAATTCCCACAGATCCTTCTTAACCTGTATATAATCGTCTAATGATACCCAGAATACACCGTCAAACTGCGTCCGAATCATCTAAAGGGTTGTTGTTGTTGTTGTTCCCCAAGCTGCCTGGCCGAACAGCCCCAAGGCCCCGAGCAATTCCAAGGCCATAACCGAGCGCCCCCACTGAACCCTCCCTGCCGACCACAATAAAGCCTGGGTGACCGAAGCCACTCCATGGCGGGGAGCTGAGGAGGGTGCGGAAACGCCCGGGAAACCAAAGCCCCACCCAGGGCCCTGTGCCCCTCAGCAATTATGAAGAGAAAGTTGAGGGGCAAGGGAAAAATGTGACACTTTGGCTTCCAATCTTGGTAGATTGGGAGATCAATCCACGGAAGAGACGCCGTCACTTGAGATCTAGAAAATATTTAAGTTAAAGGAACAGTCAGAGTAAGCTATGGGTATGGCAGAGATCGCTCAGCTCTCACTCTGATAGACCAGCCCATCACCATTCATCTAAAGAGTTAAATGTGGCGTAGGAATACGCTCAAAATGTTCATTTGCCCTAGCTTACTGGGGAACACCTTATCTCTTGGGTCTGTAATTGACAAAGAGACTAATGAATCAGGGTTCGATTCCTAGCTACTAATTTATTCCAACTTAATTTTGCTGACCTTTTTTGCCAATCTTCAAAACTATGTCATATATATAATATCTTTATAAGCTAGTGTTGTTAGAATTGCATACAGAATATATATATATATATACTATTGGTTCATCCTGAATACAAAGCACTCTAGCATTCAATATCATCAGCATATTCTGAATTTCAGTATACCAGTACAAAATATAATTATGTAAACTGTGTGTTATTATGTTTATATCATTGGTGTGTGAATAATGTGCGTGTGTTGCTATATGCAGTCCAAAGTATGTGTATATTATGTACGTATCTGTGTGTGTTTATGTGTGTATTGATGTATAGTACTTGTGTAATATATACTATGTGTGCATGTGTCTGTATATGTACGTGTGTGTGTGTGTGTGTGTGTGTGTGTTCGAGAGGCTGAAATTATTCAGAGCTGAGTTATACCCCTTGTGTTCCCTCTGTTCGGCTCTTTGTGTGTGTGTGTGTGTGTGTGTGTGAGAGAGAGAGAGAGAGAGAGAGAGAGAGAGAGAGACCTGTTTTCAGGCCTGTGCGCGAGTATGTATAAATGTGTACATGAACGTATGTGTGTACGAAAGTTTGTATGTGTGTGTGTGTGTGTGTGTGTGTGTGTGTGTGTGTGTGTGTGTGTGTGTGTGTGTGTGTCTGTGTGTCTGTCTGTCTGTCTGTCTGTCTGTCTGTGTGTGTGGGCGAGTGTGTGTGTGCCTGTGTGTGTGTTCTGAAAGCAAGGGTGACTGACTGACCAAAGGCAAATGCTTCGGCGAATTGAGTCATGTATTGATAGGCTTCCCTGCTCGAATGATTCCAGGTATATGTCTAAATATATAGATAAATATGTAAATATGTATATGAATAGACACACAAATATATTAAAATTAAGAAATACTGCACACAGATTAAGTATATACATAAATAAATATATAAATAAATAAATAAATAAATTTATATATAAGTTAATACAAATATGAATATATATAAAAATGCACGAACTAATTAAATAACTACACACATAATAAATACACCAATAAATAAGGAGTATATAAATAACAACATTGAGGGAATTACCACCCACATTTAACATCAATTTATCAATGTTAATTTTCAAAACATTAGTAAAAAAAAATCGAGCGCTAGTGAATTTCTCTGAGCGTATCCGGGCTTAAGGGGGGTCATCGTTTTTTTTTATTTGTCTCTCCTTTTCTCTCTTTCCCTAGCTTGTATCCATTCGACCCCATTCCGCCAACTGTTTTAAGACGTTTATCCCCATCCAGGTGTCGATTTCTTCCTGACGAGCGATAGCGAGCCAGCATTGTATGGAGAAATCCAGCTTCGCCGGAGACATTTTTCTATCGAAAAATTTACAAATTTAGCTTGCTGTCAAAACAAAAATAAATATATGCTGGCTCGCTGCCGCTCGCCAGGAAAATATTGACAGCTGGATGGGGGTAAACGTCTTTAACAAGTAGGCTGAATGGGACCGAATGGATAGAAGCCAAAGAGAGAGGGAGAGAAAGAGAGAAATAACGAGGCGGGCTCCCTTAAAAAAAAAAAAATAATACTTTGAAGTGATGAAGTGATGAGTAGACAATTGAGATGGTGGGTAGACTGTTGAAGTGATGAGTGGATAGTTGAAGTGATGAGTGGACAATTGAGATGGTGGGTAGACTGTTGAAGTGATGAGTGGATAGTTGAAGTGATGAGTGGATAGTTGAAGTGATGAGTGGATAGTTGAAGTGATGAGTGGACAATTGAGATGGTGGATAGACTGTTGAAGTGATAGGTGTGTAAATATTATAATGGATGCTTAGTGTTGATGTAGTATTTTGGAGAGTTGAATTGAAAACTGAATAATTTCCTTTGTGTTTGATTTACCGAATGGGTATATATCAATAGACGAAAGAATGGTTGAACTTAAAAAATGGATAGTTTAATTAAGGGAGCCCTCATCGCTTTTTTCTCTTTTTCTCCCTCTCTCTCTCTTTGGCTTTTATCCATTCGGCCCCATTCAGCCTACTGTTTTAAGTTTTTTACCCCCATCCAGGCGTCAATATTATCCTGGCGAGCGATAGCGAGCCAGCATATATATATTTTTCTTTGGACAGCAAGCTAAATTTGTAAATTTTTCGATAGAGAAATTTCTCCGGCTTCGAGAAATTTTTCTATCGAAAAATGTACAAATTTAGCTTACTGTCGAAAGAAAAAAATATATATTTTTTATATATTTTTTTATACAATTATATATTTTTTATACGGATTTTTTCATACAATGCTGGCTCGCTATCGCTCGCCAGGAAGACATCGACACCTGGATGGGGATAAACGTCTTAAAGCAGTTGGCTGAATGGGGCCGAATGGATACAAGCCAGGGAAAGAGAGAAAAGAAGGGAAAGCTAAAAAAAGCCGGTGACCCCCCTTAAGTGATATGCATTGATTGGGTGGAGCAGTGAACTAACTAACCCAGTCCCTTCAATGTGCGAATCTTTATTCATCCACTTATGTAATGCAGGATTTACGAGAATCAAACTGTTGTCATTATGCAATATATATATATATATATATATATATATATATATAGTATATATTTGTTCAATTGTACAGTATATCGTTTGCGCATGACTCTGTGACATTTTATATACATTATTTTTATTTATTGTGTAATGACAAATGTTTAAATAATAATTTCATAATATCTGAGCTAATTTATGCTGATGTGTATTTATTGTACTGATATAAATGTTCTTAATGTGTGTCTGACTTGATTGCGTCACGTTATCGACTACGAACTATAATATTCATGCATGATTATTCTCAATGTGCATTCAATATCATTCAGTATCATTCAGTATCATTTGATCTATTTTCCTGTTCAAATTCTTTATGTTGTGGCTTTCGTTTAAATAAAAGATATTTGTTTTCCATTGAGCTTAGTCAATGTTAATGTGTTAATTTGCCAATAAACTTTTCACTTTAACATTTCAGTTTAGCCTGGTGATCTTCCTCGTTTATCCACATTCATCCTTAAAACAAAATAAACTGATGTAACCATAAAATTGTACATCTTTACAAATAATCAAATTTTTCGACGCAGAGTAAAATGACAACCTAAAACCTAAGATCGGCAGATTGTTCTGTACAATGAGCCTTAACATATAAATAACCTTGCATATTGTAAGTAGATAATTATTTATTTATTTTTATTAGCAATACTGACTACCTGGTATTATTTTAGTCTTCATTAAATTTGCCTAATTTACTAAAATATTTTATAACGGCAAGTGGAATCTTCATAATATATTCTGTAATAACTTTGAATGTATTATTTATGTTTATAGAGAATGACAATTTTAGTTTTAATTTTTTAGCGACTACAAGTTAACCATTATTTTCCTCATATTAATAAATGCAACTAAAATATTCCCTTTGTCCCTTGCTCTTTCATCCTAAACTTTTCAATATAGATGACTAGCAATTACCCTGTGTTCCCTTGCCCTTATGCGTCTTCAACTTATTCAAAGAGTTTACTAATAACTTATTTTTTTTTCCTTGCACTTCTTTCCTGATACCCCAGTATGGCGGCGGGCCAACACCACATGCCACAGCCCCTGTACCACCAGCTACATGAGCCCCCAGACACGCCCCTCACACAGACCATGCACGAGGGGCTGCATATGGTGGGACAAGGGGGACAGGTTCGGACACTCACCACGGCACAGATCCAGGCGGCGTCGCTGAGTACAGGACATCTACCAGCAGCACCACTGGGTTCATCCCGGGCACTAAGTTCTGGCCAGTTGCAAGCTGCGGCACTCAGTTCAGGGCAGTTACAAGTCGGGCCATTTAGTTCTGGCCGGGCGTTGAGCTCTGGGCAGTTGCAAGCTGCTGCGCTAAGTTCCGGGCAGCTGCAAACTGGAGTGTCGCTGACTTCGGCACAGATACAGGGTATCCCGAGTACTTTCCGCAGCCAGGAGTTGACCCGGAACCATATACTTTACCTGGAGACAGCCCTGTCGGAGGGGACCACCACCACCACGGCACGAATGACTTCAGGTCGAGCCATGGCAGTGAGGGCGGCTTCCGAGGGTGCCACCGGAAGTGGGGAGACTTCGGCCGGAGGAACCCTACGAAAGAGGAGCTATGAGGCCAGGTCACCGGAGAGCCCCCTACAAGGACTCATTAGGTGCATGTACCTTACCCTACCCTCACCCTTAGAAAACCCTGGGATATCAGAGACTGGACACTTCACTCACTTGGGTTTACATCCTTCACATTATATCCAATGATCAGTATTTCTCAAATCGCATACCCTAAACACACTTTTCACCTTGTATCCAAACAAGACACATTTTCATCTCACATTTCAGATTATTTTGGGGAAATTCTCCCAGTTTAATTATTTTGATCTCATATTCTCATTTAATGCAATGGTAGTTGTTGTTGTTATTTTCATCTAAATACACGCCTTCACTACTGGTCACAAGTCATATTTTTAGGTCATAGCCAAAATGACTTACGATGAGTTTGTTGGATGTGAAGTCAAGTGAGTGGAGCTGACCATCCTCTCATAACATTTGGGTTTATGTTCTTCTAGCCTGGACTGTCCTGCTTGGAGGATAGATAGGGAAAAGTCTTAACATGTATAGACGATAGAAGCGAATAGGAAGGGAAAGATTTTAACATGTATAAAAGATAGAAGCGAATAGGAAGGGAAAGGTTTTGAAATGTATAAAAGATAGAAGCGAATAGGAAGGGAAAGGTTTTGAAATGTATAAAAGATAGAAGCGAATAGGAATAATGTATATAATTTCTTCGAAGACGAATAGAAGATAGGCGTTTATAGATATGCTTCAAGGGTAGATAGATATATTGACAATGAATTAGGAAAATAGCTTGCGAAACCAAGACAGGAACCGCGCTATATCAAGACAAAACAGCTTATAAATATCATTAGGATACAGGGTGTCCCGAAATTGATGTGCCAAATTTCAGGATATGATTATACAGATGATTATAAGCACAACATGTTCCATAATAAAACTATAATCTCAACCGTTTAAGGGGGGATGGACCGGTTTTCTGGACCACTTTCTCCCTCATGTTTAGCCCCATTAGTTTTCAGATGTTAAGATGTTTTCCCCATTAGTTAGTCGATTTTATGACCTTTCGCCCCATTTCTTCGTCAATATTTAGACCTTTCGTGCTCTTTAGGTGTTGATTTTTTCCCTGGCGAACGATAGTGAGCCTGTAATGTTGGAAGACCCGGCCTTCGGCCGGGAAATTTTTCGGTAGAAAAAATTAATCTGGAAGTGGGATCTAATGGATGTTTTTTTTTAAATTTGATGGAGGTCTAGGGAGGAAACTAGAACAATAACGAATACATGCAAAAATCGCCCGAAAAGTGAACCATCCCCCCTTAATAGGTATTGAAGGTTTAATATGGTGTCCTCCCCCGTATTGCCGTAATGGACTCTTCCATGTCAAATAGTTTCCAGCAGGTCCAAAGTGAGCTAATATGTCTATAATCATTTGGAACTTACAGAATTTTAATATCTTGATAATAACATGATAAAATAATTGCAATTAGATGGGGCTGCTGTAAGCATCCCCATCTAATTGCATCTACTGTAGGGCAGCCTTATGGGGAAATACTTAAGGGAGCCCACCTCGCATTTTTTTTTCTTTCTCTCCCTCTCTCTTTGGCTTTTATCCATTCGGCCCCATTCAGCCTACTGTTTTAAGACGTTTACCCCCATTCAGGTGTCAATATTTTCCTGGCAAGCGGTAGCGAGCCAGCATATATATATTTTTGTTTTGACAGCAAGCTAAAATTGTACATTTTTCGATAGAAAAATGTCTCCGGCGATGCCGGATTTCTCCATACAATGCTGGCTCGCTATCACTCGCCAGGAAGAAATCGACACCTGGATGGGGATAAATGTCTTAATACAGTTGGCTGAATGGGGCCGAATGGATACAAGCCAGGAAAAGAGAGAAAGGGAAAGAAAGATACACAAAAAAAAGCCGATGACCCTCTTTAAGAAAATGCCATTTTCAACAGGCAATATCTCTGTAACGAATACAAATTGGAATTTTGCTTGTAGAACATTTCATGCTTAGAATATTTTTCCTAACATGATCCTGCAGTTTGGCACGTCTGTATAAGGAGAGGATGGCAAGAGTAGTGGATATATGGATACTAATGATTATATGTGTATATAATATATATATAATATATATATATATATATTTTTATGATAGCAAAATAAGGATATAATTGGTGAAGATATATACTGACTATTATATTGAAGATTTCGATGGATAGATGGGAATAGACTGTATTATAACATTATCTTAGATATCATGCTAGACACAAAATATTAAAAGTACACCATTTATTATTATTATCATTATTATTATTATTATTATTATATTATTAATGTTATTGTTATTATTATTATTATTATTATTATTATTATTAGTGTTGTATTGTTACTATTATGATTATTATTATTATTACTATTATTATCTTATACTATTTTACCTACCAAAGCCTTAAGATAATCCTTATGTTTCTTCACACAAGCCAGGGTAATAGCTATATTCCGAGGGAGAAAGGTAAAACGAACACTTTACACTATGTATCTTTAAGGGAGCCCACCTCGCTTTTTTGTTTTCTCTTTCTCTCCCTCTCTCTTTGGCTTCTATCCATTCGGCCCCATTCAGCCTACTGTTTTAAGACGTTTAACCCCATCCAGGTGTCAATATTTTCCTGGCGAGCGGTAGCGAGCCAGCATATATATATAATTTTGTTTTGACAGCAAGCTAAATTTGTACATTTTTTGATAGAAAAATTTCTCCGGCGAAGCCGGATTTCTCCATACTATGTTGACTCGCTATCGCTCGCCAGGAAGAAATCAACACCTGGATGGGGATAAACGTCTTAAAACAGTTGGCTGAATGGGGCCGAATGGATAAAAGCCAGGGAAAGAGAGAAAAGGAGAGAAAGATAAAAAAAAAAAAAAACGGTGACCCCCCTTAAAGACTATGGTATGTGTTACCTGGTGATGTACCTGATATTTACTAGGAGATATTTACCAGTTTCCGTATGGACCGTATTTTCTGTGACCCTTACTGAGCACTTGCCAGTTTTGGGCTATAAGGAAGTTGGAGCTGTAGACATCGATATTTTGCGGAATCATCAGCTAAAATACGGTGCATTATATAAACACATAGTATCAAATTCAACATATCTCCTATTCATCAGAAACCTAGAATATTATTGGCTTTATATTTATTAGCGATGTTTGCGGCTCCAACTTCCTTATAGCTTGAAATTCGCAAGTGGCCAATTGAACGCAGCAGGACGGTTCTAGGTTTCCGGATAGTGAAGTTGCTCTAGCCCGGACAGCTGGTGGACAAACGAAAGTAGACTCCTGGAGATGGGTAGGAGAGGATGGGACTTTATATTGGTCTTTATCCAGTGGAACAACAACAAATTAGTTAAATATTGGTTCTATCCCACAATATCTCCCAGAATCAAACTCCGTGTGTCCAGGCATTTTGGCTCGAACGTCCCTTGATTTTGGCCCTGTCACTCTTTCAACTATGGGGGAGGCACTCGCTACTGGCAGTTCTGCCTTTTGTCTTTCTCACTCACATAAAAAAAAAATATATATATATACAGGTATATATATATATATATATATATATATATATATATATATATATATATATATATATATATATATGATAGTTGTTTATTTATTTATATTCACTTATTTGGCCAGAGTGAACAACACCATCGATGAATATATTTAATTGGTCAGTCAGCTGTGACAACAATAACATATCACGACAAACTCTACTGGGCTACATAACTGATGGTGACAAAATCAGAAGATTACAGGTCTATTTGAAGCAATGGACTTCTTCAAATATAAAAAGAAAACATTATATACAGTATATATATATATATACAAATAATGATACAAAATAATCTCTGGAGCAATATGCATCAGTCAGCAACGAGGAGTAAACACGTGTACATACTCGTTTTTTGTTTTTATTGCACAATATGTGCGTGAGACATATCAGGAGACTGATTTATCTATTTACAATCTGGCAGACAACAGAATAACTATAATTAGGCTAACAGGATCAATATTATATGTTCGGGCAGGGTGAATACAACCATGCCATTAACATTTCAATTTAATCATACTTTCATTCCAAAAATAGTTTTAACTAATTCATATTCAAATTAATTCGCACGAACATAAAACTTTTCCTATCACCTGAAAATTATGCAAAAATGTAGCAGGTCAGGTGAAGGTATTGAGGGATATGCCTTTACAACGGCACCCACCAATGGATTTGTTTACCTGTGGTGCATTGTGGGTAGTAGAGCCGCCATCTTGATCTCCGAGTTGCCAAGTTTCGCCACCAGCTGTCCATTCTATTGTTATTAACCTATTGCTCGCAGGTGTCTTCTTTCTCTATAGTCTTTACTTCTAATTTGTTGCTTATAGAATTTTAGTTCATTATCCCTCTTCTAAGTTCATCTAACCTGTCTCTCGTTTACTAGGCATTAATATTTGTCATCAACTGTTTGTCATTTGTTTTAAGTTACATAATATCTCCACTCTAGTTGATCTGTTCATTATTTCATATTCGGTGCATTACTGTCAATCTATTAGTAGTATTTATTGAAGTTATGTCTCTCTACTCTTATTATTTTATTACTTGGGTTACATACTATAGTTACAGTACATCCTATCAAGCCATTGTTTGTATTTATAGAAGCTACGTATCTTCTCTCATATTTGTTTTTAGTTTAGTTATACTGCCTTGATTTATATATCTTATCTCGTATATATATTTTTGTTTTATAATTCCTTGTTTATTCTTCTTATCTACTGTCTACTATATCTACTAATCTACCATCTGTGCATCTATCCGAGTATATACCCTCTCCTTATATGTTCGTGTGTGTGTTGGTAATTAAATATAGTATGAAGCTAAAAGTAAAGTAACCTACATATATTGCTATAGGTTATATGTACAGTCAACTACACATATATCTCTATAGCCTATATGTACATTAAGCTACATATATACCTCTATAGCCTATATGTACATTAAGCTACATATATACCTCTATAGCCTATATGTACCGCATTTACTAAGTCTCTGTAAGTACTTAACCCTCTCGGTATCAGGACGCATTTATTCGCTTTATTCTAGCTGACTAAGACGATTTTATTCAGTTTCGGAAGGCTCTTTACGGGAATCCCAGGGGGTATTGACAATCTCCTTTAACCCCTTGGCAGCCACAGTTCCTTCCTAAGCTGCATGAATATCGTCCAAATGTATCCGGAATAGAAGGGAGAAACGCATCCCCGTAAACTGAAAGGGTTAAGGGGGGTCACCTGCTTTTTTTGTATCTCCTTTTCTCTCTTTCCCTGGCTTGTATCCATTCGGCCCCATTCAGCCAACTGTTTTAAGACGTTTATCCTCATCCAGGTGTCGATTTCTTCCTGGAGAGCGGTAGCAAGCCAGCATTGCATGGAGAAATCCGGCTTCGCCGGAGAAATTTTCTATCGAAAAATGTAGGCTACACATTAAGCTTGTTGTCAAAACAAAAATATATATATGCTGGCTCGCTACCGCTCGTCAGGAAAATATTGACACCTAGATGGGGGTAAACGTCTTAAAACAGTAGGCTGAATGGGGCCGAATGGATACAAGCCAAAGAGAGAGGGAGAGAAAGAGAAAAAAAGCGAGGTGGGCTCCCTTAATAAACATGATATACCAAACCCGTAGAGCAACAACAATAGATGAATAATTCCCTACTTGAGCTGTAGTTAGGGTAATGCTTGAGTGTATGTAAATCATTATAAAAACTGACTTCCGACCCTTAAAAGTTTATAAACACATGCATACGGAATTATGCATGGTATTAATCACTTAACCTTTTGAGTACCAGCGACGTGTGTTATATTGTATTCTAGCCATATTTACAGTAGACGATAATTTGCAACTAGTGAAAAATCTGTGGTAGTTAAAAGGGTTGGTTGAGACATTTTGAAGCCATGTTATTGCTAGAGGTCCTTCCTAAGCTTAATAAAATCGTCTAATAGTTGCCAGAATCTGATGAAAAGGACGTCCCTGGTATTGTATGGGTTAATTGAGTTTAGAAGTGAAGTTGGTTGGTGAGAAAATATATTCATTCGCTTAACCCTAACAGTACCGGTGACAGCCTTTTCATTATATTCTGGCAACTAGTAGACTGTTTAACCAGTTTGGAAAGGACGTTTACCAATAAAAAGGCTAGACTGTCTCTATTCATCCTATTATATCATATCCTTCTCCTAAGCTTATTAAAATAGTCTTCAAATAGGTGAACTTCAACCAACAAGACGTCGCCGGTACAGAAGGGGTTAAACTATGCGTACCAATAAATAACAAGGGAATGTCAGAAGTTTTGCAATAATAATATACCCGTCTGGTTATATTACTAATTATATAATGATATTGTATAGTCATTGAATAAGCTTGTAGCATTGAATTTGAAATACAAAGTATGTTTAGGGGTACCACACAAGTGCTTTTGTCCTCAATTATTTATGCTATTTTTTTTTTTTTTTCTGGCAATTTTTTTTTTTTACAATAGTCTGTTCATTCTAGATTGGGCAGAAATCGTAACCTCTAACCTCTCATAACTCAAAAAGGACTAGATTAATCGAGCTAATATTTCTACCAAATAGGAAGACTTGGCTAGGGAATGGGTGTGGGGCAGAAAAACGCCCCCTCTCCCCTTAATTAGCTGCCAGACCAGTGTTGACGGAAGAAGTTGAGAATAAAAGCTCTTGTGTGATACTCTCTTTGGCTATGTTATCCCCATCACAATAATGGCATTAACGTATTATGTTCTGTCTTCTCTCCCGCACAGGTCAATTTCAGTTGAAGTAGCCGAGATAGAAACTGTGCTCTAGTCAAGGCAGGATGGAAGAAGTGAAGGACGCAACAGGAAGCAAAGGAGGGAGGGTGATACGAACGGGTGCTCTCGTGAAGGAAGGGAAAAAGGAAGATAGGAAGGAAGGGTGGAAGGAAGGAAATGAAAAAGGAAACTAGGAAAGGAAGGGAGGAAGGAAGGAAAGAAGGATATGAAGGAAGAAAGTGAGAAAGAAGAGAATGAAGGTGGGAGGGAAGAAAGAAAGGAGGTCATGAAGAAAAGGAGGTGGAAGAGGACGAAGTAGGAAGGAAGATCTAAACGGTGCTTTAATGAAGGAAGGAAGATTTAAAGAAAAACATTAAGGAAAGCAGAAATGAAGATATCGACGGTGCTCTAATGAAGGAAGTATTAAAGGATGGAGGAAGTAAAGAAGCGAAGGAGATAGAAACGGTGCTCTAGTGAAGGAAGGAAGGAAGAATGAAGGAAGTAAAGAAGTAAAATAGATCAAAACGGTGCTCTAGCGAAGGAAGAGAGGAAGGAATAAAGAATGAAGATAATAAGGAAGAAAGGGAGGATGAATGAAGGAAGGAAATATTGAGGGAGAGAAGGAATGATAAACAATTGAAGTTAGGAAGTAATGGACAAAGAAGGATGAATGGAAGGAAGGCAAAACAATAAGCTGAGTTACGAAGGACCGATAATAAATATAGTCATAATGTTCAAAGCGTAATAAGGTGAGATTTAGAAAGATATAATAAGAACGTAAGGAGAGCGAATATGAGATGATAAAGCAGGAAGGGAGGCAGATATTCGATAGATGAAGGTAAGAGAGAGAGAGAGAGGTCAACAAACACAGCAATCTAATGAGGCTTGAATTACCTTGACACGCAAATATAAAACTTCAAATAAACACATATTCACCCTCGTTGTTGAAGACCTGAGAGTCGGGTTAAACAGCTATACAAAATAAAACATCACCAATTTAAAATAGTATGGCAAAGGAAAAAGAAAATAAGTAAATATGAGCACATGATTAATATAGTATGATCAAATAACCCTACCTTCCTTCCCTCATGCTTACGTTAACCCTTTGAAGATTGTGAAGCCTTTTGACGGTATATTCTGGCTGTAATTCGACGATTTTATACAATTTAGGAAGGATCTGTGACCATTATAAGGGTAAGGATTATCTCAATTAACCGTCGAACTTCCCTATGTCCTTCCTAATATGAATAAAATCGTCTGATAATAGCCAGGAAGCAGAAAAAGAAATGAGTCGTCAAGATTCTAAGGGTTAGCGTGTGTGTGGCGTCAGTCAGATGAGAGGCAGTGTTCGACTACGAAAGGTCCTTCCTAAGCTTAACCCTTACAGTAGTAGGACGCTTCTTTCGCTTTTATTCTGGCTACCATTAGACGATTGTACGCACCTTTGAAGAGGTCAATTAAAATTAACCCCTTCATTACCGGTGACTTCTTTTGAACTTTATTGTAGCTATATTTGGACGATTGTATGCAGCTAAGAAAGGATCTGTGGTAATAAAAAGGGTTAATTGAGATAGTTTGTAGCTGCTGAATTGCTACACGTCCGTCCTAAGCTGAATAAAATCGCCTGGCGGAATATGTTGAAAAGGACGTTACCAGCAGTGAAAGGGTTAAGGGTACACACGCTATCATAATGTACCTTTTGACTCTCACAGATTTTTAGCAAACTGCCTAAAATCGTCTAATGATAGCCTGAATAAAATGCGAAAAGCCTCCTCCAGTACTGAGAGGGTTAATAAAATCGGTTGGCGGTAGCAGATCAAAAGAGAGGTCGATGTTGGTTTGATCTTTTTTTCTTTTTTTCTTTTTTTAATACCTCTAGCTACCCATGGCCATGGACAACCTTCCTAGTCTGAAGAAAATCGTCTGGCAGTTGTGAAGGGTGAATTGAAATGAACCTTTTGTGTATCCTTGTAGGCTCCTCCTCCTCCTCGTGTGAAGAAAATCGTCTATTGCTAGCCACAACACAGTGAAAAGAGACACCATTCAACAGAACAGTATAATGGAAAAAAACTCATTGTTATTTTTAAGGGTAATAATTATACCATAGAAAAATTGGCTAACCTATTGTGTTATTCAGTGATTAGCCTTTTTGAGCTAACCCACCTCCATTAACTTCAATAGGTTAATTAATTACTTTGAAATAACTTCCATAACTACTTTGGCATACGGTGATTGGCTATTCGGACCGCAATCAATATCAATAACTTGAATTTATCTACGTTATTGCGCAGGAATGTTTAGATAATTTATAATCAATAATTGGGAGGTGGGGATTGGAATGTATATGTGCTGTCATCTGTGCATATGTGACCGATATATACACATACAGCTAAGTCATGGATTCGACGCTGTAATGCAAAGGGTAATTACAATATTAAGTACATAGATTACCAAGACATACATAATTACATTAGCCTCAAAATAAATACAGTAATACTGCTAATATATATATTGTTGAGATAACTTGGAGAAGTTGACAGAATTAATATAAACACCGTATGAAGAGGAGCACTTTATTGACAACGTTTCGCAGATTGATTATTAAGTGACCTAAAGAAGCTATCTGTGAAACGTTGTCAATAAAGTGCTCTTCCTCATATGGTGTTTATAGTCAACATATATATTCATTAGTATAATAACGAAACGACCGTGCATTGATGAATGTCAGATATATCGACTCTGATGAGATATTCAACAATGTTATATCTTTTGAGGTGTGCAGAAATTACAAATAAGTTTATATTGGTAACTAATCATCAGTATTATCATGAAATATACACACATAGAAAACAGACATGTAGATTTTCTCAACAATAGTAATTTATGATATGTATTTTGAAGTGTAAGGACTCAAAATACATACAACTACAAATATTGCATACATACTGGTGGTCCGTGTGCATCAGTGTATCTGTATTCTAGGGTATTACAAAGATACATGTATACCCAGTGACGCATAATGAATGTATATCATGTATTACCAGGTATACCTAAGCCATTTGGTATACCTTGACGTTCTTCACATTATTCGGCTATCATAACCCATATTATTCAGCTCAGGGAGGACGTGTGGGAGATCGAGAGAGAATGGAGACCCGTTTCTACCCCTTTGGTTTATACAGAGGGTCAATTGAGACAGTTTTCACCCCTTTGACTCCTCCAGATCCTTCCTAATCTGCATAAAATGGACTTGTGTTAACCAGATTAATAGTAAAGACAAACAGGAGTCACGTTACGAGGTATAATATACTTAACCCCTTCTGTACCGGCGACGTCTATTTAATATTATGCTATCTCTATTATTTTAGACGAGTGTGTGCAGTTTAATCAGGATCTGTGGTGTTTAAAAGGGTTAAGTGAGATCATTCAAAGCCTGTTAATTGCCGGAGACCCTTTCTAAACTGCACCACATCGTCTAATGGTAGCTAGAATAAGATGAACAAAAAGAGACGTCGCCGGTACAGAAGGGGTTAAATCGGAGAATGTTCAGTGTCGAGCGATTTTTTTTTTTTTTTTTTTTTTTTTATGTAAAAGCATGTATAAGTCTATGTATAGGTGCTAGACGGCTTGTTCATGTATAGGTGTGTAGCAGTGGATGTATACAGACATTATGGACAAGTATGCGGGGGTAATATATAAAGACACCGTGCAGGAAATAATACATGTGTAAGTCAAGGGAGCCCACCTCGCTTTTTTTTCCTTTTTCTCTCCCTCTCTCTTTAGCTTGTAACCATTCAGCCCCATTCAGCCAACTTTTTAAGACGTTTATTCCCATACAGGTGTCGATTTCTTCCTGGCGAACGATAGCGAGCCAGCATTGTATGGAGAAATCCGGCTTCGCCGGAGAATTTTTTCTATCGAAAAAATTACAAATTTAGCTTGCTGTAAACAAATATATATATATATTCTGGCTCGCTACCGCTCGCCAAGAAATTATTGACACCTCGATGGGGGTAAACATCCTAAAACAGTATGCTGAATGGACCGAATGGATACAAGCCAAAGAGAGAGGGAGAGAAAGATAAACAAGCGAGGTGGGCCCCCTTGAGTATGTCCATGTTATTTAGCGGTACAGTCACTCATAAAAATTCGTGGACTTGACCTATTCCTAAATATGGAAGTATATCTCTGGAAACGAATTTAAGGATACAATTTTCTATACAACACTTACAAAACTATATATAATACTATTCATTGAGAAGCAAGTTCCATGCAATGATCAATCCAGTTAGTTATATTGCATACAGATAAACAAAGGGAGCCCACGAATTTCTATATGTCACTGTACACTCGCTCCAAGAAGTATCTGCACCCCTATGCTGATCATCTGGTGTGTACAGCTACGATCGCCCCTGACACATGGATATAGTTGCAGGCAGAGATGCCAACCCTATCAAGCTGTACACACCAGATGATCAGCGTAGGGGTGCAGATACTTCTTGGACCGAGTGTACATCCAGGAAACAGGAACATTGGGAGATACATGTGAAAACACAATATTGCCGTTTATGTGTCGAATGGAACTAGGTGCGGAAAATGTGCTTAGTAGTGTTACTAGGAAACTGTTTAGAGATGTTTTAGACGTGCTCGGAAATTCTGTGACCTTTGAAGACTGCGCCAGAAAAAATAAAAACAAATAATGTTTCTGGACAACCAGTGGAAATATATGTAATTACAACAATATTGTGAGGAACTTGGTATTATCAGTTGTTAAGTGGATTGCGGAAATGGGTTGCGATAAGTAAACCAGTTGTTGTAAATAGTGTTGAACATTTAGGGAAAGGCTTTTAAGTGAATACAGGAAAAGTCGAGAAGTTGTGCTGAGCAGTGCTATTGTTATATATTACTTGAGAACTGAAAATGGCTGGTGTTCGTCGATAAGAGCTCTAGCAAGATTATAATAATATTTGTTTTAATCAAATATGTTGTAATTGCAAAGAGAGATAGTGAATAACTTAGTTTATGCTCATTCGTTAATTTAGAATTTAAGTCATTAGGCTTCAGTTTGTGGAATGTAAGGTGATAACAAATATTACTGGACATACCTGTACTGTACTGTATGTAACGACACACTGGACATACCGGTACTGTACTGTATGTAACGACACACTGGACATACCGGTACTGTACTGTATGTAACGACACACTGGACATACCGGTACTGTACTGTATGTAACGACACACTGGACATACCGGTACTGTACTGTATGTAACGACACACTGGACATACCGGTACTGTACTGTATGTAACGACACACTGGACATACCGGTACTGTACTGTATGTAACGACACACTGGACATACCGGTACTGTACTGTATGTAACGACACACTGGACATACCGGTACTGTACTGTATGTAACGACACACTGGACATACCGGTACTGTACTGTATGTAACGACACACTGGACATACCGGTACTGTACTGTATGTAACGACACACTGGACATACCGGTACTGTACTGTATGTAACGACACACTGGACATACCGGTACTGTACTGTATGTAACGACACACTGGACATACCGGTACTGTACTGTATGTAACGACACACTGGACATACCGGTACTGTACTGTATGTAACGACACACTAAAGGTAGCGCCAGTCAACTTGACAATAATCTTGACCCCTTAACTTCTTATAACTCGAAATTAATGAAAGCAATC
Organism: Paralithodes platypus; assembly: GCA_032716605.1. NCBI lineage: Eukaryota > Metazoa > Arthropoda > Malacostraca > Decapoda > Lithodidae > Paralithodes > Paralithodes platypus. The sequence continues at coordinate 46,432,732 of CM064488.1, read as the reverse complement.
GGGCTGACGTTTACATTATTTGGGAAGAGTCTACCAGGAAATAGGTGTGGATATTTACAGCCAGTTTGCTCTAGGCCCTTTTGAGGTACAAAGAGGTCAGGGATTAAGATTATTGTCAAGTTGGACTGCGCTACCTATAGCAGAATAAGGGCCCAAATTTATTCAACGTATTACCGTGAAGGCTTTTTTAAATGGTCAACACTTTATTAAAATCCTGTTCAAAAGTGAAATATATTATACTCCAATTGACCACTTGAGAGTTTCGTTCTATAAGGAAGTTGGAGCTGTAGACATCGATATTAAGCAGAATTACCGGCTAAAATATGGTCATACTACATTCATAAATACATGAACCCCAATTCAACGTGCATTTTAGCCATACAAAAACTACACTATTCTTGTATTTCTGTTTATGTCAATGTTTACGGCTCCAACTTCCTTATAGTCTGAAAATCGCAAGTGGTCAATAACGTCCAAGGGTTCCACATACTCGAATCACGTATATGTTTTCTCAACATAGACTCAAATCGTATTAGATAATGTGCACTCTAAGACACAAATCGTGGCCTTTAAGGGGGGATGGGCGTATTTATTTCCTCATTTATATATATTTTTATCATGTTTTTTAGTTTCCTCCTTAGGCCTCCATCAAGCTTAAAAAAAAAACACCCCCTAGATCCCCTTTCAAGATAAATTTGTAAATTTTTCGGTAGAAAAATGTCTCGGCCGAAGACCGATTCCTTCTAATATTAGAGGCTCGCTATTGCTCGCCAGGAAAGACTCTACACCTATAGGGCACGAAATGTCTTAATGCTTAATACAAAATGAGGCGAAATGCCACAAAATCGCCAAACTAACGGAACGAATGTCTTAAAACCTCAAAAACTATTATGCTAAACATGAGGGAGAAGGGGGTCCATAAAAAGCGAGTACTACCCCTTTAAGTTTGTATTTCGTGGAGTCGATCAAGCAGTTCCAGGATTCAGAATGAGCCATGATTTGTGTCTTGGAATGTACAACCGCGCTAATAAGTCACGTCTCGGCACCAAGTACGTTTTGATCAATAATTGGTATCAGCAATATCTATAAGCTTCATTTCTTCATATCGAGTGAAATATACAAACATGTTCCTATACACTTACCCACCCTATTCAACATCTGACAGACATTAATACAGCACAGAGCCAGTCAAACGTAATGACAGCTGGGACATGACTTATTAGCGCGACCATACGTATATATGAATCGGGATATTTACCTACGTTCAGAGTTAAATGTGTTCAACTTCTGGAAATTATGAAGGGTAAGTTTGACTTAGAGCCCATTGAGAAAGAGTTTGGCGATATTTCTTGAGATGACTGGTGCTACGTTGGGAAATAGAGAGAAACAAGGTGTATATATAGACATTTCGTACTAGGATATATCCGTCTATGGGGGGATGGTTCACTTTTTGGGCGATTTTTGCATGTATTCATTATTTGTCTAGTTTCCTCCCTAAACCTCCATCAAATTTTAAAAAAAAAATCCATTAGATCCTCTTTCTAGATTAATTTGTACACTTTTCGGTAGAAAAAAATTCCGGCCGAAGGCCGGTTCTTACAACATTACAGGCTCACTATCGTTCGCCAGGGGAAAATTCTACACCTAAATAGCACGAAAGGTCTAAATATTGACGAAGAAATGGGGCAAAAGGTCTTAAATCGACTAACTAATGGATGGGGCAAACATCTTAACATCTGAAAACTAATGGGGCTAAAAATGAGGGAGAAAGTGGTCCAGAAAACCGGCCCATCCCCCCTTAAAGTGGAAGAATAATATCAAAGAGCTTCAATAATGAGAGATGCGTAGAAACTGGTGTCCATACTTGAAAGCAGCCCAAGAAAGCAGAAATAATCCACAATGAGAAATACTTATCTTCAAGGGGTCATACAGGGGAAATCATTGTTTGACAAAAGGTATATCAAGCCATATATAGTGTTACTGAACAATGACCTCACTGATGAGAAACACTTGGAAATACGAGGTAAATACAATAACAATATATGAAGAAAAACAGGAAAATTGTGTGTCCGCAAAGGAAAATCTGTATTAATACCCAGAAGGGGAAAAGTTTGGAAATCCATTGTCCGGGATTAGGTTTGTTTTGAGAGGTAGTTAGACATAGGTAGTTAGGTAATAATGTATGAGCCATGTTGTGTCTGTGTGTTCGTATTGTGTGTGTGTGTGTGTGTGTGTGTGTGTATGTGTCGCCATGCCGTAGTATAAAGTAAGGGCCCATTTGCTCAAAACAAGAAGGAATAAGTAAGAAGTAGCGTGTAAGGAAGGAGATTTATAGTAAAGTAAGGAGGGAGTAGGAGGGATGTGAACAGTGAATTGAAAGGCAAATAAGGAAGTAATCATTAAAAGAATTGTATGTATTTAAAGCACGCAAAAAAAAAAAAAAAAAAAAAAAACACGAGAACAAATAAATGGAAGCAAAAACTATTATACAAAGAAAAGACTCTGTAACAAATAGATTTAACAAATAAAATATAGAATTAATATATAACAAAAATGGAATGAGAATAGAATGGAGGAATAGTCACTTAAATTATAAGAGATATGGCAATAGGCCTTTTCGGTGCTAACCCATACTAATCATTAGATTGATAAATTGATAAATTGTCCTTCAATTATCATTATAAGATAATTTTAAAGCACTTCTTATAGGCAATTCAAGTTAAAGTTTTACGTATATACATAATTAGAGAAATTTATATAAAACATATTTATTTGTTAAATGATTAAATATTTATCAAAGCGCCAGATTCTTAAATAATTTCTATATTAGGAATGTTTAATTAATGTATACATTACGACGAAAAATAAGTTTTAACCTCATTAGTGAAATATCTGAATAGTCCCATTAGTTTGGCGATTATACGACGTTTCATCCCATTCAGGTGTCGAATTGTTTTCTGGGTGATCGCTGGATTGAAGGAAAGCTGGGAAGGACGTTTGTGTTAGCCTACGGGACAAACTAAAACGACACCGCTCGAAAATGGCCAAAACAAGCAAAGCAAAATTCTCCATAATAATAATAATCCAAAAAAAATTCATAAACCACCCAAAAGACGTCGGATCAGATAGTGTTCAACGGGATAGCTTACGATCACGACACTTAAGGGGGTAGTACTCGCTTTTTCTGGACTCCCTTCTCCCTCATGTTTAGCATATTCGTTTTGAGATTTTAAGACGTCCGTTCCGTTAGTTGGACGACTTTGAGACCTTTCGCTTCAATTTGCTATACATTTTAAGACCTTTCGTGCCATTTAGGTGTCGATTTTATCCTGGCGAGCAATAAAGAGCCTGTAGTTTTAAGAGGAACCGGCCTTTGGCCGGGAAATTTTTCTACGGAAAAATTTACAAATTTATCTTGTAAGGGGGTCTAGGGGGTGTTTTTCCAAGCTTGATGTAGGTCTAGCGAGGAAGCTAAGAAATAAAGGAATACATGAATAAATTGACCCAAAAAGCAAGCACTACCCCCTTATATTAAAGCCGGTATCACACGAACGCATTTTTCCCCTCAACATTTATCCTCAACACTGGTCTTAGGAGGCAAACATTTAAAATATTTCGGTCACCTAAATTCATCTCTCATTAGTCTAGTTTCCGATACCAGTGCAAAGTATTCCAGAAATTATGCCAGAAAAATTTTGCTCATCGAATGTTGACTATAAAGGCTCTCGTGTGATACCAGCGTTAACCCTTTGAAGAATATGACGCATTTGGACAGTACATTCTGGCTATCATTAGGCGATTTTATACAGTTTAGGAAGAATCTGTGGGCATGAGAAGGGTATAGACTATCGCAATTAACCCTCTGACTTCCATACACCCTTCCTAATCTTAATAAAATTGGCGAATAATAGCCAAAATATAAGTGTACCATTTTCGTTACAGATGAATACAGATTTATAGTGTGTGTGTGTGTGTGTGTGTGTGTGTTTGTGTGTACGGGTAGACCATAAATACCTATGTGTTGTGGGCATGGCACTGTAGAGATGATGTAGTAGAGGCGACGGTTCGGGGCTAATACCAACACTATAAAAATAATACTAATGAAATAGAGAAAACCCAAAACCTATAATATATAAAATGCTGTGCTTTCATGTCTTCGTATTTCCCGTGTGCCAAGAAGATAATATAGTCTACGGTACGGGGCGGGTAGAGAATTATAGGCTTTATATATTCCATGTGGATTAGAACGATAGGCTTTATAAATTACATAAGAGCTTTTCATGGCCTTTGAATGCTATAATATATATATATATATATATATATATATATATATATATATATATATATATATATATATATATATACACAAAGCATGAAGGTAGGAAATACCCCTGTGCCATGCCTGAATAATAGAGGCGCGCACAATATTTAAGAACGTTTAAACGTTTACGCCCGTGACGGGAGGAGGATAGTCAACTAGTGTGTTGTCCCCTTGCGGATAATGGCGCGTTTTGACCGTTTATTCTGGCTATCCTTAAGCGAATTTTATACAGCTTAGGAAGGATCTGCGGGCACTGAAAGGGTAACGACTGTATCAATGAACCCTCTGACTGCCATATACCATTCCTAAACTAAAGAAAATCGTGTAATGATAGCCAAAATAAACCGCCAAATCGCGTCATTATCTTCAAGGGGGTTAATATGATTGAGAACTGTCGGGCAGAATCTCCTCCTCCGGGGCGGGCGGATAAACTTTATAGAGTAGAAATGAAGGTTGTAACGTAGCAGGTTTTGTATTACCGCTTTTGTGCGATCGACTCTTTACCTTAACCCCTATTGTATCGACGACGTCTCTTTTATTTTATTCTAGCTGTATCAAGACGATTTGGTGCAGCTTAAAAAGGATCTGTGGTAGTCAAAAGGGTTAAGTGAGAATGTTAGAGGCCTGTTAGTTTTGCAGCTTAAGAAAGATCTGTGGTAGTAAAATGGGTTAAGTGAGAATGTTCGAAGCCTGTTTATTGCTGGATAATCGTCTGAATATAATCGTCTTTATCAGCCGGTATAAATTAAGAAGGACGGAACTGGCACTGAACGGGTCAACGTCGTCGTGTTTTGTCGAAGGGGTCGATTTAGCCCCCTCTGTACCGGCGACGTCTTTCAAATTTTAATCTAGCTATATCAAGACAATTTTGTGCAGCTCAAGAAGGCTCTGTGGTAGTTAAAAGGGTCAAGTAAGATAGTTCGAAGCCTGTTTGTTGCTGGAGACCCTATATAAACTGAATAAAATCGTCTAATAGTAGCAGCAGTAATATTAAAGAGACGTCGTCGGTACGGAAGGGGTCGATTTAATGGTGGGGTTAAGACGGTATCACACGAGCGATCTTTTTCCTCAACATTTATCGTCAACACCGATCGACCAGCTTATGAGGTCAACTTTTCGCTTAAGGGCAGTGTCACACAAGCGAGTTTTCCGTCAATATTTACGAGCAATTGTAGTCTGGCAGCTTAGAAATTCAAGCGGTACAAAAGTCAACCATCCAACATAATCTACCTTTAAAGAGAATTTCGGACAGTACGTTTATCAGTGTAGCCTAGTGTATGTTTAGATGCAGGCATCGATTTAATTACTATAAGGGGAAAGGTTTTAGATTCATGTATATCTGCTGGCATTGTTATTTGGATCTGAGCTGTGCAATAGTTTGTTCACAAAACCTAGTGATTCAGCCCATGAATTTAAGTCTAGTTTCTGAATCCAATGCGAATGAACCTCAAAGTATAATGATTACAAACTTGTTCCTCGAAAATTGGCGGGAAAAGTGATCGTGATACTGGCTTAACTTACATGTTGACCCTCGACAATTGCCGATAAAAAGATGCTCGTGTGATACCCTCTTTTGGAATCCTAAACTAATCAACCATAAAGCTCAAAAAAGTTTATATATGAAGAACGCTAATTTTTTATTCTATCATACATTCCATCTCCGGGTACTATAACTATATATATAAATATATACTCAAAATCCCAGGAGTCAATAACGATGAATAATATATATATATGAATAATATTATCTATGTCCTGTGTAACGTAGCGAATTTAGCAACTTTGGCGAGACATCCTTCCCTAGCCCTTGGAGTACCAGCGACGTGGGTTATATTTCATTCTAGCTGTATTTAGGCGATATTGTGCAGCTTGGGAAGGATCTGCGGTAGTTAAAAGGGTTGGTCGAGATAGTTTGAAGTCTTATTATGGCTAAAGGGCCTTCCTAAGCTGAATAAAATCGTCCGCTAGTGGCCAGAATAGGCTAAAAAATGGACGCCCCCTGGTACTGGATGGGCTAGGCGAGGATGTAAACAAACCTCAATGTTGTGTCAGTGTTCACATAATCGCTCAGAAGAAAAAAAATATATATATATTGTCTGCTCAGGTGGAGGTATCTTTTGTATTCATTTCACAGCCTTTTTTTGTACTTTGATAGTGTTTATGGTTTGCAGGCCTTCTTTTGTACCGTAATACAAACAAAATTCACGAAAAAACAAAATGGAAACACTATGTACTTTGAGTTTTGCAGACTTGTATTTTTTTTTTAATCTCTGTATATTTCACGACTTATTTCTGAAATTAAAAGTGTTTGGGAATGATTTACAAATACATCTATTACAAATATACTATGTCTGTAATCTGAACAGTTTACACTTATCTATTACAAATTCTATGTCTGTTTACTGTTACATCTATTGCAAATTTTACGTCTAGTATCTGGTCCAGCCATGTATGAATTTATCTTCTATTTTCCCTCTCAGTGTGTATATGTATATGCATGCCCGTGCTAAACCTTCTTAGGGGCAGACGGACCGGGGTTTTTTGTGTTTTTTTTTTTTTTTTTTTTTTGGTGTATTAATTCATGTATTCCTTTATTTCTTAGTGTTCTCTCTAGACCTCCATCAAGCTTAGAAAAACACCCCCTGGACCCCCCTTCAAGATAAATGTGTACATTTTTCGGTAGAAAATTTTCCCGGCCGAAGGCCGGTTCCTCTTCAAATTTCAGGCTCGCTATCGCTCGCCAGGAAATAATGACACCTAAATGGCATGAAAGGTCTTACAATTGACAACGAAATGGGGCGAAAGGTGTTAAAATCGCCAAACTAATATGCCGAACGTCTTATAATCTCAAAACTATTGGGACTTAACACGAGGGAAAAAGGGGACCAGAAAACGACCCATCTCCCCTTAACCTCAACAGTCCATCATCAGCCTCACCTTAAGACGGATTCACAAGAGCGGTTTGGGGGGCATTACTGATCTGGCAGCTGCTGTACAGGAACTCCAAACCTAAATTTATAAACCATGATCAGATTTGTTTCCAAGACCAATAATGCAAAAGAATCCCTTATTGTTATCAAAACTATTATTTATTGTTATTGTTATTTTTGTTTTATGTATGTTATGTATTCAACCGCATGAAATAATATCAAGTTGTTGGGTATTAATAAGGTTACAGTCATTTTTAATCTTGAACCTTTAAACTCCACTTCTGAACCATCTGGGATATGTAGTCGAGCATTGTATTGTCTCATTTGGGTTCGATACTGATTCAGATGGGTGTCTAGTAATTAGCGCTCACGAATGGACCTTCGATCTAGTCCCTGATACTAATGAAAACGGGCCTCGAAATGTTGCCCGAGATGGAGTTTTTCATTCATTCATTAAAGGGGGTCACCTGCCTTTTTTTTTTATCTTTCTCTCCTCTTCTATCTTTCTCTGGCTTGTATTCATTTGGCCCCATTCAGCCAACTGTTTTAAGACGTTTATCCCCATCCAGGTGTCGATTTTTTCCTGGCTAGCGATAACGAGCCAGCATTGTATGGAGAGATCCGGCTTCGCCGGAGACATTTTTCTATCGAAAAATGTACAAATGTAGCTTGCTGTAAAACAAAAATATATATATTCTGGCTCGCTACCGCTCGCCAGGAAAATATTGACACCTGGATGCGGGGTAAACGTCTTAAAACAGTAGGCTGAATGGGGCCGAATGGATACAAGCCAAAGAGAGAGGGAGAGAAAGAGAAGAAAAGCGAGGTGGGCTCCCTTAATTCATTCATTTCTGTCGCCAGAGAAATGTTGCCGACCGAAAACTGCCACCGGAAGAATCGCTCGTGTGACTCCAGCTTAACCCTTTCTATTCTTGACTTACAGTGTGCTGGCTTAATAATCCAGAAGGGTTTAATAGCCTCTGAAGTCCTATTTTTTAACTAGCTAACCCTCCATGCATATACTTATACACTATACTCGAGCACTTTAGCACTGGCTCTCGCTGTGTCTGTCTGTCTGTCTGTCTGTCTGTCTGTCTGTCTTTCTGTTGTTATGCACCTCAGTAGTTGTAGCTTGGGTGTCCGTGTATCGTATTCTACATATCTAGTGTGCTAGGTTCGATTTTTTACTTTGCTAGGTTTGATTTTTTTACTTTGCTAGGTTTTATTTTTTTATTTTGCTAGGTTCGATTTTTTACTTTGCTAGGTTTTATTTTTTTACTTTGCTAGGTTTTATTTTTTTACTTTGCTAGGTTCGATTTTTTACTTTGCTAGGGTTGATTTTTTTACTTTGCTAGGTTCGATTTTTTAATTTGCTAGGTTTGATTTTTTTACTTTGCTAGGTTTGATTTTTTACTTTGCTAGGTTCGATTTTTTACTTTGCTAGGTTTGATTTTTTTACTTTGCTAGGTTTGATTTTTTACTTTGCTAGGTTCGATTTTTTACTTTGCTAGGTTCGATTTTTTACTTTGCTAGGTTCGATTTTTTTACTTTGCTAGGTTTGATTTTTTTACTTTGCTAGGTTCGATTTTTTACTTTGCTAGGTTCGAGTTTTTACTTTGCTAGGTTCGATTTTTTACTTTGCTAGGTTCGATTTTGTATTTTGCTAGGTTCGATTTTACTTTGTTGTTGGGCTACCATGTGGATTTTTTTTTCTTTTTTCAACTATTCATTCATTCACTTTTACTTAATCTTAACGTACTTCGAACAAAATTAATAAAAAGGTCATCTCCACATTCAATTTGGCATTAATCCTACGTACCCCGAGAAAATAAGCGTCCATACTCTCAAAGGTATATTGAAATTAATCTCAATATTTTGTTAGCATTAATATTACAGTACAAACTCCACCCAAAAAACGCGTGCATATTCTCAAAGGTTTATTACAGGTTAGTTCAGTATTTGTCATTATCTTAAAGCTTAAGGGGAGATGGGCCGGGATTTTGGTCCATCGATTCATTTATTCCTTTATTTCTTAGTTTCCTCGCTAGACCTCCATTAAGCTTAGAAAAACACCCCCTAGACCCCCCTTCAAGATATATTTGTACTTTTTCCGGTAGAAAAATTTCCCGGCCAAAGGCCGGTTCCTCTTAAAATCTCAGGCTCGCTATAGCTCGCCAGGAAAATATCAACACCTAAATTGCGTGAAAGGTCTTAAAATTGACAACGAAATGGGGCAAAAGGTGTTAAAATCGCCAAACTAATGGACCGAATGTCTTATAATCTCAAAACAAATGGGACTTAACACGAGGGAGAAACGGGACCAGAAAAACGACCCATCTACTCTCAGATAACATGTTTGTGCATTTTCATAACATGGTTGACGTAATATGTTAATATTGCAATATACTTCTACAATTATTCTGCCTTATTCTAGTCATTGCGAATTTTAACATGCTTCAATATCTAGAGTTGTGTTAACTATTTGATTTCATATTTGTATACATATTGTTAAATGCTTTATTATATTTGTTCTCATCGGTGAAAAGATACATTAAGATTATTGGGAGTCATTGGCCATGATTTTTTTATATATTCAATATTTAATTAATACTAGTTTAATTCACGAAAAACGGTGGTGTGGTTTGGTTGGTTCTCTCAATATATCAGACTTAATTTTGCTATGTCCCTCTTTCAACTTGAGAGAGACACTTGTTATAGGCAGTTGTTCCTTTTGTCTCCCTCATGCAAATAGGAACAAAATGAAAAATATCTGGCTCCCACTTGATTTTGGCTTAAACTAAATTTTGTGGTTCTAATTATTTTGAATCCTCGTGAGTTTACCATTTTTTTTTTTTTTTTTTTTTTCCCAAGTAATTCTCTCCAATTTACGATACTACGATATTCCTCTTAAGCAAACTTCATGGTTCCATATGACTTGGTCTGATTCTCAAAGCAAATGCCAAAATGGTTCCCCGCGTTTTGATATTGCTCGTATTATTTGTTCCTTCTTATGTGTATGAAGGAGACAAAAGGCAGGCTTCCTGTAACGGGTGTCTCCCCCAAAGCCCAATTCAAGGAACGTTGGATTCATAATGCCTGGCCACACTAACTTTAAAGCACTCTAAGTATAATTGCATAGTTCAACTGTGTTAATACATATTCCTGCAACAAAATTTGAATCACTGACTTTCTAGTTTTGTAATATCCTCTAGATTATCCAGATGGTCGCACTAGGTTTGTAGAATACGGTATCTCTAGTTATCAGCATGACCCACTTAAATGTACTAGCATGTCACGGAGGGGAAGAGGGAGCATGGAGAATAAAGAGGAGGAGAGGAGAAGAAGGGATAAAAGAGGTGAAGTGGAGAGGTGGGAAAAACAAAGCACATATGATTATAATAACAATAATATAGATATCTTTATTGTTGATTTAACTATATTTCTATTACAGGTTTTATTATTATTATTATTTTTCTTTTTGTTATTATTATTATTATTATTATTATATTTTTTTTCTTTTGTTATTATTATTATTATTATTATTTTTCTTTTATTTGTATTATTATTATTAATATTATTATTATTATTATTATTATTATTACTATTATTTGTTATGCATTCACAATATTTATATATCAAACCATTAGCATTAACACATACTTTTTCGGAAATATACTGATTTAATTACATAGCTTGTATGATGAAGTAGAACCAATTTATTATGCTGTAATTAAAATTATTCAAAAACAAGGGGCTGGACTTCTCCTGTCCTGACGCAATTCTTGACTTACAATGTGCTGGCTTAATAATCCAGAAGGGTTGATAGCCCCTGAAGTCCTATTTTAACTAACTAACTATAATACATGATAATATATTTGGACATTACAAGCATAAGATTAAAGATCAAAGGATAAACTTTAAAAAAATACAAACATATTCGATTAAATGACGAATATACGATTAAAGGTCCAAGGATTAATGTAAAGGTCCAATGTCGATAGGTTTCCTTTGAAAATCACATTTCTAAATAAATCCTAAAATATGATGACCATAGAATATCAATATTCACTTAAACAGGAATAATGGATTATTTTTGGGCGTTATTGGCAGGTTATCCATTTTGTTTTTCTTAATTGGTTCAGTGATATTAAAAACAATTACACACCCAGGTACTAGATGTATTGTATTGTTTATATATTTGGTTTAAATTTATGTGTGTGTGTACTCAAATCTGGTTCTTACTTTATTGTAATTAAATCATGTTTCAGATAACTTTTCAATATTTTTCAGTTAATCTGCTTGCATTATTATTATTATTATTATTATTATTATTATTATTATTATTATTATTATTATTATTGTTGTTGTTATTATTGCACCTCAATCATGACCACTATCACAACTACCACCACTACCACAACTCTCACTACTACAACAATTACCACTGTTATTACAAATACTATAACTGCCACCACTATCAATATTACCCAAACTACCAGCACTACTACCACAACTCTCACTACGACAACACTTACCACTGCTACCACAAATACTATAACTGCCAACACTATCAATATTACCAAAACTACCACTACTACCACAACTCTCACTACTGCAACAATTCCACTGCTACCACAATTACTATAACTGCCAACACTATCAAAACTACCAGCACTACCCCAACTCTCACTACTACAACCCCTACCACAACTACCATAACTGACAACACAGGCACCAATACCACAGCTACCACCAATACTATAAATACCACAACCACTAGCCTACAACAGCTACAACTTCCACCACTAACAAAATAACTACAGCAAATAGAAACACAACAAACAACACTACTAATTTCACAACTTCTAGATAAATTGTTCTAATCATTGTTGGTTTGTTCTAATCATTGTTGGTTTGTTCTAATCATTGTTGGTTTGTTCTAATCATTGTTGGTTTGTTCTAATCATTGTTGGTTTGTTCTAATCATTGTTGGTTTGTCTAGTAATCATCACCATTGCCAAAATCATACCAAATCACTGAAACTAATAATGAATCCACAAACACTACACCTACCACATTCAGTACCACTACAACTACTACTAATATTGCTACTACTATTACAACTATGGTACTAGAATATAGGAATTTACAACCATAGATATAGCTGAAATTACTAATATTGTACGTTCACAACCACTAGAACTACTACTACTACTAGAACCATGGTACTAGAGTTAAGGTTGCTATGACTACAACTGTCACAATTAAAGCCATTATCTCAACCACAACTACAACCACAATGACTACTTTTCACAACCATTGCATTTATAATACAAACCGCATTATTACAACTATTTATACAACTACGGAAACTACCTGAACTACCACTCCCACCACAACTACCAATACCACCACAATCACCACTTCCACCACAACTATCATAAATACCTCAATTATTCCTGTAACCACAACTACCACTCCCACCACAATTACCACTACAACTACTTTTCCCACCACAACTACCACAACTACCATAAATACCTCAATTATCCCGGTTACCACAATACCACTCGCACAACCACCACCATTTTCAACTCAGCTGTCATAACTACCAAAACTATCCCTACCACCACCTCAACTACCACTACCACCTCAACTACTACTTCCCCATACCTGATACTATTACGACAACTACCAAGCCAATTATCACAACTTCACAACTACCACCTTAAGTACTAGTCATCACAACGACTACAACTACCACTATCACCACCACAACTACCATTACATCTATCACTACGTAGCACCACGACCACCACAATCACTATAATTACAACTACCACAATAACCACAACTACAACCACCACCACAACCACTACCACCACAGCTACAACCACCACAACCACCACAACTACCACTATGGATATAACATAGCATCTGAGGAGGAACACTTCATTGACAACGTTTCCATAGATAGTCCTGAAGAAGCAATATGTGAAACGTTGTCAATAAAGTGTTCCTCCTCAGATTGTGTTTTTTTATCCATTCTGTCTACTTTTAAAGTACTGCTCAACAACTACCACTATCACCACTACCACAAGCACAACTACTACCCCTACCACAACCACAACCACAACTACCACAACCACAACTAATACCCCTACCACTACCAGAACCACAACTACCACAACCACAACTGCTACCCCTACCACTACTACTACCACTATCACCACTACCACAACTACTACCCCAACCACTACTACTACCACAACTACCACTACCACAACCACAACTACTACCCCTACCACTACCACCACTACCACTATCACCACAACCACAACTACTACTACCCCAACCACTACTACCACAACTACCACTATCACCTCTTCCGTTCTAGTCTGCAATACACTAGTTTTAAAAAAGCCAAAAATTAGACTAATAGATATTCACGGAATGTCTGTTCAATGGGTGTCCTCTCTCTGTACATTAATTATACATAAGCAAAAACCTGACATTAAAATATAATATAATATATACATGTCCAGTGTCCATAGAGAGAGTAAGTTGTTTACATGTATTTATATGTATATTATGTATGTACAGTCACAATCAATAGTTCGGTGGTAGTCTTGTTCATATACTGTGTTATTTTAAAGGGAGATAGGCATATGTATTTGCCTATTAAATTTTATTTTTACAAAAAAAAAAATCGCTCGTAGGCTGGTTCCTTCTATAATTACATATTCGCTATCGCTCTCCAGGAAAAAATCGACACCTAAATGGTACGAAAAGTTTTAATTTTGACAAAGAAATGAGGTGAGATGTCTCAAAATCGCCAAACTAACGGCACTAACGTCTTAAAGTCTCAAAATAGTATATGCTCAACGTGACGGAGAAGGGGGTCCAGAAAAACCGATTACCTCCCCCTTAATGTCCCTTTTTCTCTCTCTCTCTAGATTTAACACAGTCTATCATCCAGGACTTCGGTGAATTATTGATTGTGAGTGTACGTGTGTGTGTGTGTGTGTGTGTGTGTCTGCCTCATTAGCTATATAAATACATACATATATATATAAATATATTTTGCGATGCGTGGATGTGGATGTTATTCGTGTGTATGTGGGTGTATATAATATAGAAACATAGATTTTATGTTGATGTGTACTTTTATGCATATGTATATTAGGTATAGGTGTCTTTGTGTAAGTATGTATGTTTTTTTAATTTAATGAATGTGTACATGATATTGCGTGTGTGTGTATGTGTGAAGGAATGTGTAAATATGTATGTATCCGTATGTGCATTTATGTATACATGTGTGTACCTGTATGTATGTGAGTGTGTGTGTGTGTAGGGGAAGCAACGCTCTGGCCTGTGTGCGTAGAAAAAGTGCACACGCGGCCCTGTGTAGACATAGCCACCATCCTCACGTCCACTGACTGTCTGTGTGTCTGTCTCTCTTTATCTATCTATCTATCTATCAGTCTGTCTATTTATCTCTCTCTCTCTCTCTCTCTCTCTCTTTCTATATATATATATATATATATATATATATATATATTATATTGTATATTTATATGTCTATCTATCTATCTATCTATCTATCTATCTATCTATCTATCTATCTAATCACAGACATAGGTGGATTATTGGAGGATACGGAGGCATAATCGTTATTTGTAGGTGTTAATATGTACGTCACACCCTAGCCTACACACGCACACACGTACACACACACATACGCACATACACACACACACACGCACACATATACACCTTTACGCACACAAACGTACATACGGCTAGGGTGTGACCGTTTATTTTGTGTCCATGTAGCTTTCAACTTGCCCGAGGTGTATTTTCTTTGACAAATATAATAATAATAATACATTTATAAATATTTACCCAAAAATGCATTCTTTCGAAACAAACAACTCTCACAAACTTACGTCATTTATTCTTAAGATGTATTATATGTATAGTTGAAGCATATTTTCCTGTTGTATATCAAATTTTATCTCATTTGCATTTTTGTATGTATAATAGATTAAGTATACATATGTCCTCCGGTGTATATGTATATGTCCTCCGGTGTATATGTAATTATGTATCCATTTTTTGCCTTGAATTTTGTACTTTTTCACAATACATTATGTAATAGCTGGTTTTTCACGTTCTTCCGTTTTTAATCCATCGCATATCTACTTTATATAATATACAATTATATAATATATCCATACGAGTGCAAGATCTTAAAATAAAGGAATACAGGTCCAGAACGTGGTTATGGTCGATTTTAGTGACGCAGCCTATATACTCTTTGTTTCTTTCCAGCTGACGATAATTTGAATCCCTTTGCAGCTAATTTCTAGATACTTAATTAATGGACAAATATGAAACCACTATGTCTCTGCATCATACTAGGACCAAGTTTATATAATTGACCACTTGCGAGTTTCGGTCTATAAGGAAGTTGGAGCTGTGGCCATCAATATTTAGCAGAATGATCAGCTAAACTACGATCATAATACATATATAACTACGGTCATAATACATATATAACTACGGTCATAATACATATATAACTACGGTCATAATACATATATAAATACATAACAACAAATTGATCATACTTTTTATCCATCAGAAACGTACATTATTATTGCATTTCTCTTTAATATCGCTGTTCACGGCTCCAACTTCGTTATAGAACGAAACTCGCAAGTGGTCAATTCGCACCATAGGTCACAACAAAATCTTGAAAATAACTGAGCAATTGTGATGGGAACTTTGCAATATGTCGCCAGTTGACAAGAAGCAGACCATATAGTGTCCACCTTGTTCCTCATCAAAAAGAAATGTATTGTGGATTTTTTGGGTGGAAAATTGTGGATGTTAATTACTCACCTGCTTTTTTCTCTTTCTCTCCTTTCCTCTCTTTCTCTGGCTTGTATCCATTCGGCCCCATTCAGCCAACTGTTTTAAGACGTTTATCCCCATCCAGGTGTCGATATCTTCCTGGCGAGCAATAGCGAGCCAGCATTGTATGGAGAAATCCGGCTTCGCCGGAGACATTTTTCTATCGAAAAATGTACAAATTTAGCTTCCTGTCAAAACAAAAAAATATATATGCTGGCTCGCTACCGCTCACCAGGAAAATATTGACACCTGGATGGAAGTAAACGTCTTAAAACAGTAGGCTGAATGGGGCCGAATGGATACAAGCCAAAGAGGGAGGGAGAGAAAGATAAAAAAAAGCGAGGTGGGGTCCCTTCACCCTTTCAGTCAGACGATGCCAATTTTAGGTTTTTGTACAGCTTCCTCCAGGCGATTTTGTTCAACTAATAAATGTCCTGTCAGAGTTAAATGATTAATAATTGAGATATTCATTTAAAAATGCATTAAAACGTATATATAATAGTTATGTGAGATCATACTGGTATAATGTTCTATTGTATGGTAGACGGGTATAGTACTACTAAGGTATAACATTATGGACACCTTAATTTCCTTTTTCATAGCCATCATTTGTTACATGGCTAAGTGAATTTATCTGGCAGTAGCATAATTAAGGTGAGACTGGCCGTTTGTTTGGTCTATTAATTCATTTATTCATTTTTTTTTTTTAGTTTCCTCCCTAGACCTAAATCAAGCTTAGAAAAACACCCCGTAGACCCCCCTTCAAGATAAATTTGTACATTTTTCGGTAGAAAAATGGTACCCGGCCGAAAGCCGGTTCCTCTTAAAATTGCAGGCTCGCTGTCGCACGTCAGGAAAACATCAACACCTAAATGGCACGAAAGGTCTTAAAATTGACAACGAAATGGGGCGAAAGGTGTTAAAACCGCCAAACTAATGGGCCGAACGTCTTATAATCTCAACACTAGTGGGGCTAACCATTAGGGAGAAGGGGATCCAGAAAAACGGTCTGCCTCCCCTTAAGCATAACATTCGTCGTCTGAATGAAGGGGTTAACAAATTTCGAGGGGGCGTACTCCCCTTGCCCTGTATTTGTGTAATGGGGGGGGGGGGTAAGGGGAGAGCGCGCGCCCCTCTCACTTTGCATACTATTAAACTCTAATAAATTATAACTCTAGGCCGCGATATTAAACTGGACCACTATTTCGTAAGTGCAGTGAATAGGTGTTTAATTCTTGATCCACGGCTATTTAATTTTTCATTCATAATTATTTGCGTACGCATTCATTGGTCTTTAACTCATTCAATGTGGTGACGTCATTCTTCCTTATATTCTGGCTACCATTAGACGATATTGTACAGCTTAGGAAGGACCTGTGGTAGTCCGAGGGTATTGGAGATTTGCTGTACCCCTTTGAGCTTAAAGGTCCTTGGTAAGATTGGATAAAATCGTCTAATGTTAGCCAGCCACAGATGAAAAAAGGGCGTCTTCCGTGCTGAATGGGTTAAGTCTTCATTCACAGTGATTTACCTGTCAATACATGGTTGATTAATTACTCATTCCATACATTAATTACTCATTCCATACATTAATTACTCATTCCATACATTAATTACTCATTCCATACATTAATTACTCATTCCATACATTAATTACTCATTCCATACATTAATTACTCATTCAATACATTAATTACTCATTCCATACATTAATTACTCATTCTATACATTAATTACTCATTCCATACATTAATTACTCATTCCTTACATTAATTACTCATTCCATACATTAATTACTCATTCCATACATTAATTACTCATTCCATACATTAATTACTCATTCCATACATTAATTACTCATTCCATACATTCTTACGTTTTCATTCATGGTTGTTTAAGGGGAGATTATCCACTTGAGGGATTTTTTTCTTGACCCCTTTCTCCCTCATATTTAGCCTTATTGCTTTTGAGATTTTAAGACGTTCGCCCTATTAGTTTGGCGATTTTAAGAACTTTCACCCCATTTCTGTCAATTTTAAGACCTTTCGTGCCATTTTGGTGTCGATTTTTTCCTGGCGAGCGATAGCGAGCCTGTAATTTAAGAGGAACAGGCCTTCGGCCTGGACATTTTTCTACCGAAAAATGTACAAATTTATCTTGAAAAGGGGTCAAGGTGGTGTAATTATAAGTTTGATGGAGGTTAAAGGAACAAACTAAAAATCTCCCCTTAAGTACTCGTTCGTGGGTATTTATGTACTCATAGACATTTAAGTATTAATTCATGGTTGTTTATTAAGCACTCATTCATAGGTATTTAAGGGAGCCCACCTCGCTGTTATTCTCTTTCTCTCCCTCTCTCTTTGGCTTGTATCCATTCGGGCCCATTCAGCCTACTGTTTTAAGACGTTTACCCCCATCCAGGTGTCAATATTTTCCTGGCGAGCGTTGGCGAGCCAGCATATATATATTTGTGTTTTGACAGCAAGCTAAATTTGTACATTTTTCGATAGAAAAATGTCTCCGGCGGGATTTCTCTATACAATGCTGGCTTGCTATCGCTCGCCAGAAAGAAATCGACACCTGGATGGGAATAAACGTCTTAAAACAGTTGGCTGAATGGGGCCGAATGGATACAAACCAGGGAAAGAGAGAAAAGGAGAGAAAGATAAAAAAAAAAAACGGTAACCCCCCTTAAATACTAATTCATACCTGTTTAAGTATTCATTCACAATTATCTAGGTACTCATTCACAGTTATTTTAGGCATTAATTCATGGTTGCTTAAGCATTCATTCATAGGTATTCAAGAATTAATTCATACCTGTTTAAGTACTCATTCATAGATATTTAAGTAGTCATTCACAGTTATTTAAGTATTCATTCACAGTTATTTAAGTATTCATTCATGACTGTTTAAGTACTCATTCATAGATATTTAAGTAGTCATTCACAGTTATTTAAGTATTCATTCACAGTTATTTATGTATTCATTCATGGCTATTTAAGTACTCATTCATACAGTAGGTATTCAAAAAATTATTCGTGTCTGTTTAAGTTTTCATTCATAGATATTTAAGTATTCATTCACAGTTATTTAAGTATTACAGTAATTCATGGCTGTTTAAGTACTCATTCATAGGTATTTAAGCATTCATGCACAGTTATTTAGGTATTACAGTAAGTCATGAATGTTTAAATACTCAGTCATAGGTATTCCAGTATTAATTATTCATAGCTGTTTAAGTATGCATTCATTTATTTATATATTTTGTTTTGTTCTGTGTCTGTTTCTCGGGCGGGTCGGGGCGCGTACTGTAGCAGAGAGCAATACTAAAAGGTTGCTGCTTGGGTCTTATATAGGGCATTAGTCTGTGGGATATGGCAACCTCGGGACACGGATCTCAATTTACTGTTAACCCGTATCTTAAATTATCTTGCGTAGCCTAAGTTTTGCGAAGCCGGAATTTGTAACTTAGCTGGACGTTTCTGTGACCTGAATTGTCAAAGTAAATTAATAATAATAATACAAATATGAATAATAATAATAATAAGAAGAAGAATAAATACTACTACTACTAATAATAATAATAATATTGATAATAATAATAATAATAATAATAATAATATACATGCAATTATAATTATATTATATTAACCGTTTAATTAACAAACCTTGATTATTACAAATATTTTGTTTCTAGTATTGCAATCTGTATAACATAATTATAAGGTACTCAAAATTCTATAACTTCAATCTATGCAACTATATATTAATATTTTAGTAAATATATAATATAAAGGCTTAACTTAGGTTACGTGGAATATTGATAAGCTAATAAGAATCCAGCCAAACCTAACCTTCCATTGAAAGACCTATTGTTCAAAAGTAGCCAAAAAATCATTACTTTTTTATAACTTTTTCTGACTAATAACTAATTTTCTAGATCGTGTCCATAGGTGGTTGTGTCCTAAGAGTTATGTCCAAAATGCTTCATATCTGTCCAAAATTCCGAACTTGAGGTGAATTCTGATTGGTGGAGTAGCGAGTGACGTCATCTACATTAAAATACTAATAATATTAATAATAAATAATAATTGAGCAAAGAGTAGTTAATTTTTTCGGCCGATCATGAATCTATGTACTAAAATGTGCTATTGTTATAATCATAGTACTTAAGAAAGGTGTCTTTGTGTCTTAGCAGATTATTTAGTAGGAAAGATATTATACCTTTTGTACCGGTGACGTCTTTTAAATAATATTCTAGGTATATTTAGACGATTTTATGAAGCTTAAGAAGGATCTGTGGTCGTAAAAAGGGTCAAGTGAGATAGTTCGAAGGCTGTTCATTGCTGGAGGCCCTTTTTAAACTAAGCAAGATCGTTTAATAGTAGCCAGAATAAAAAAGACGTCTCCGGTACAGAAGGGGTTAATGAGTGGGAGATGGGGGAGGGGGGGGGGGGTAATCCTTTCAATCAGAGGACGCCCGTTTGTTCTACCTGCATCCAGATGATTTTATTCAGCTGTGGAAGGATCTGTCTGAGCTGCAGGGTAAACCGAGATCACCTGTAACCCCTTTGGTTCTGAGAGGCCCTATATATATATATACGGTATATATATATATATATATATATATATATATATATATATATATAAAAGGGAGGACTCGATACAATTTAAAATATAAAACTTCCAATAGAAACGAAATTTCAAATGCAGTAATGAATGAGTCATACGGAGCATTAAATGTAAAACAATTCATCCGTAAATTAAATCCAGGAATGTAATATATTGCAATAAAAGGTTCTGGGGCTTACAATAATATAGATTCTAAAATGTCATGATATTATTGAAAGGGTTGTAATATTTGCAAGTTTGTTTATATTATTCATAAATGTAGCACCAGTATGATGTTTAGTTGCCAATTTGACGCCAAGTTGCCAATTTGACGCCAACTTGCCAATTTGACACCAACTTGCCAATATGACGCCAACTTGCCAATGTGATGCCAATTTGACGCCAACTTGCCAATTTAACGTCCAGTTCCCCATTTGAGCCTTCCCCTGTCCCTCCCCCACCCCCACTCCCATCAGACGTGGACATATAAGACTGTTTTGGATTCTTCGGAGAGAAATTGGTCTTTCGGATTTGTGTTTTTCCGCGTCTCCAACACTCGACCGTCATCCTACCCTCAAGCTTCGGAATCCATGCCAAATATAGCCACAAAACAAGTATTTAGACTAAGCTGATGTTGATTCTGTCGTTTATTTTCATCATTTTTTGGAGAGTGAAGCGATACTCGGCTGAGAATACAACCTTGTCAGTGTTCCAATAATATTTTTGTTCGTGTCCAAGTCCCAAGAAGTGGCAACGAAAGCATGTTATTGTTGTTGTTATTTTTATATGGTATGTTGTTGTTCGTCGAGTTTATAACAATAAAAGTATTCTTGTGAAGAGTGTGTTTTTCTGGACCCCCCATCACCTATGTATTGTATGTATGTATGTACGTACCCAGGCCCATTCCCCCACTTTTTTTTTTTTTTTTTTTTTTTTTTTTTTTTTTTCCCTGGGGGTGGCCGACTCAAGACACAGCTCGAAGAGGGACAACACAACAGAAAACAATGAACACACACAAACAAAATACAAACTCACACCCATCACGTATGTATGTATGTATGTACGTGTATGTACTATAGTCGGTATATATTCATCTGGCGGTAAATTGTCATGTCCTCACCTTGATCACTCGGATATACCCTGATCCAAACATGTAGGCCAAAACCCATGAACATTAACCTCGTTAAGGGAGCCCACCTCACTTTTTTTTTCTCTTTCTCTCCCTCTCTCTTTGGCTTGTATCCATTCGGCCCCATTCAGCCTACTGTTTTAAGACGTTTACCCCCATCCAGGTGTCAATATGTTTATATTTATTTTTGCTCTGACGGCAAGCTAAATTTGTAAATTTTTCGATAGAAAAATTTCTCCGGCGAAGCCGGATAACTCCATACAATGCTGGGTCGCTCTCGCTCGCCAGGAAGAAATTAACACCTGGATGGGGATAAACGTCTTAAAACAGTTGGCTGAATGGGGCCGAATGGATACAAGCCAGGGAAAGAGAGAAAAGGAGAGAAAGATAAAAAACGCCGGTGACCCCCCTTAACTCACAAACGACTTGAGTAATCGACCTAATATGTCTACCATTTGGGAAGGGTCAGCCAGGGAATAGGTGTGGAAATCTACAGCCCATTTGCTCTAGCCCTTTTTGAGCTACAGAGGTTAGGGTTCAGGATTCCTGGTCTACCTATTTAGAACAGGGTATAGTACGAGGATTGTGTTGCTAAATATACTGTTAAGGGGGTGACCTCCTTTTTTGCTCTCATTTTCGCTCTCTCTCTCTCTGGGTTGTATCCATTCGGCCCCATTTAGCTTACTGTGTTAAGACGTTTATCCCCATCCAGATGTCGATTTCTTCATGGCGAGCAATAGCGAGCCAGCATTGTATGGAGAAATCCATAACACCCGCCTAAGACCCTCCTTCAAGATAAATTTGTAAATTTTTGTATAGAAAAGTGTCCCGGCCAAAGGCCGACTTCTCTTAAATTACAGGCTCGCTGTTGCTTGCCATGAACAAATCAACACCTAAATGACAGGAAAAGTCTAAATATTGACAAAGAAATGGGGCAAAAGGTTTTAAAATCGCCAAACTAATGGGCCGAATGTCTTATAATCTGAAATCTAATGCGGCTAAACATGAGGAGGAAATTCCAAGATTCCAATGGGTGTGCTGGCATTATGGCTCACGACTGTACCTGTAATAAACAAATATACCGGTTCGATGATCAAGAGCGGTATGGCAGCGGCTTTACTGAGATTATTAATACCGCTTTGGGTAAGGATGTAGTATTCGGGTGTATCGCTGGCTTTGTTTACATTACTCACACGTTCGCGATCACGTTCCCGTCTATTTTGACTGCCGGGGGATACAATAATAGCCATAACACCCCCCCCCCCCCCTCCCCCTCTTGACTTATTGTCATCATCATATAATATTGCCAGCATGGGGCAAATAGCAGAACAAAAAGCAGTCAAAATAGACGAGAACGTAATCGCGAGTGTACGAATTACATAAACAAGACGACCGTACGCCCGGATACTACACCCTTCCCCTGCTTAACTACGAGAGGTGTTTCCCTAAGATAATTATAATAAACACAAGATAACAAAAAAGGTTAAATGTGAAGAAGCAGAAACGTCCTACACTCAAACACACACTCACAACTTAACTCCTTGAGGATCATTACACCTGTTGATAGTGTATGTGGGCTATGTTTAACCCCTTCTGTACCGGTGGTGTACTTGTCATTCTATTCTGGCAACTATTAGACGATTTTGTACAGCTTATGAAGGAGGTTTACCCATTCAAAGGCTTCAGACTATCTCAATTAATCCTTTTAGCTACCATATATCCTTTCTAAGCTTCATAATATCGTCTAAATCTAGCTATAATAAAATACAAACTACATCGCCGGTACAGAAGGGGTTAAACAATTTCATTTAGATTAGGAAGGGTATATGGAGACAGCTGCGATAATCAATGTGTAAGGGTTAAGGGGAGATTTCCACCTGAGGGATTTTTTTTTCTGGACCCCTTTCTCCCTCATGTTTAGCCCCATTGTTTTTGAGATTTTAAGACGTTCGCCCTAAGTAGTTTGGACATTTAAGACATTTTGCCCCATTTCTGTCAATTTTAAGACCTTTCGTGCCATTAAGGTATCGATTTTTTCCTGGCGAGCGATAGCGAGCCTGTAATTTAAGAGCAACCGGCCTCCGGCCTGGACATTTTTCTACCGAAAAATGTACAAATTTATCTTGAAAGGGGGTCTAGGGGGTGTAATTTTAAGCTTGATGAAAACGTAGGGAACAAACTAAATACCTCCCCTTAACAACCGTGACTTTACAATTTCTTTTTTCTAGAGCTATCACCAAACATGACCCTCTGGAAATAGGAGGCGACTTTTGTGTGTGACTGTGTCCAACACGGTAGTTTACGGCGCCTGCTTCAAACTCAATGATTCGAACCAATGTAGATGAGTGTTCGGATCCACACTCAATGCCCACAAACAATAATAATTTTCTTCCAACTTATCTGGCATTTAAAATTTACACACATTAGTGATATGCAATAAATATATACATATATAAAGCATAATTATACATTTAACACAATCTGATATTATGCACTGTAGATGCCAGATTAATGTATTTGTAAAGAAATGTGTAGTTGCGGTCGATATTTATGATACATTATGAAGCCTCGAACTGATCAAACGAAGCGAGTTAGTTTCGAGCTTTTACTATCGGAATTGATGCTCGTGACTGTACACATATATTATATTTCCCTTGTTTGTCCAGTCAGTTACCCGTGAACCTGCGGAGCGTGAGGTCGTGCGTCCAGCCTCTTGTAATTATATCTTCTCAATCTATTAAGGGGAGATGGGCGTATTAAGGGGAGATGGGCGTATTTCTCTGCTTATTGTTATATCTTTTCATTATTGTTTAATTTCCTCCCTAGTCCTCCATCAAGCTGTAAGAAACACCCCCTAGACCACCCTCCAAGATAAACGTGTACATTTTTGGGTAGAAATATGTACTGGCCGAAGGCGTGCTCCTCTTAACATTACTGGCTCGCTATAGCTCGCCAGGGAAAAACATAAACCTAAATGGCACGAAATGTCTTAATATTGACAAAGAAAAGGGGCGTAAAGTCTAAACATCGCCAAACTAATGGGCAGAACGTTTTAAAATCTTAGAACCAACTGTGCTAAACACGAGGGAAAAGGGGGGGGGGAGTTAAAAATAAACCGGGCCATCCCCCCTTAAAATAGATACACGGGATATAGTTAAGATACGCTACCCTTGTTAACTAATTATCGGTATTGTTGTCTTTTAGGTCCGGGTTTTATACTGTGGCTGTTATCGACCACAATAGATTAGCCGCATTGTACAGTGCCGGCCAATGTTTAATTATGGCGGGAGATGCGTAACTAGCTATAATTATGGCGGGAGATGCGTAACAAGCTATAATTATGGCGGGAGATGCGTAACAAGCTATAATTATGGCGGGAGATGCGTAACAAGCTATAATTATGGCGGGAGATGCGTAACAAGCTATATATAAATAAGTAGGTAAGGGTTAGTCTTGTATCCCACGTACTAGGTCAGAAATATATATATACAGTATATATATATATATATATACATATATA
Source organism: Paralithodes platypus (assembly GCA_032716605.1). Taxonomy (NCBI): domain Eukaryota; kingdom Metazoa; phylum Arthropoda; class Malacostraca; order Decapoda; family Lithodidae; genus Paralithodes; species Paralithodes platypus. The sequence continues at coordinate 46,407,299 of CM064488.1, read as the reverse complement.
TATATATATATCACCAGGTCCTAAAAGACATATTTACCGGATGATCAATTATCGAAGCTGCTTGTGACTAGTGTAAACAGTGTCTCTAAACGAGTGAATTTTTTAAAGTAACTCTCCATTAGTGTTGAAATATGTTGATAATGGAAACTATGAAGCATAACTTTAAGGGAGCCCACTTCGTTTGTTTTTCTTTCTCTCCCTCTCTCTCTTTGGCTTGTATCCATTCAGCCCCATTCAGCCTACTGTTTTAAGACGCTTACCCCCATCCAGGTGTCAATACTTTCCTGGCGAGCAGTAGCGAGCCAGCATTTATATATTTTTGTTTTGACAGCAAGCTAAATGTGTACATTTTTCGATAGAAAAATTTCTCCGGCGAAGCCGGATTTCTCCATACAATGCTGTCTCGCTATCGCTCGCCAGGAAGAAATCGACACCTGGATGGGGATAAACGTCTTAAAACAGTTGGCTGAATGGGGCCGAATGGATACAAGCCAGGGAACAAAAGAAAAGGAGAGAAAGATAAAACAAAAACGGTGACCCCCTTAACCCTCCATTAGTGTTGAAATACGGTGATAATGGGAACTATGGAGCATAACTTTAACTCGCTACGGTATATATAACCCCATTACCACCATGACGCCCTTGCCATCATTACCACCATGACGCCCTTGCCATCATTACCACCATGACGCCCTTGCCATCATTACCACCATGACGCCCTTGCCATCATTACCACCATGACGCCCTTGCCATCATTACCACCATGACGCCCTTGCCATCATTACCACCATGACGCCCTTGCCATCATTACCACCATGACGCCCTTGCCATCATTACCACCATGACGCCCTTGCCATCATTACCACCATGACGCCCTTGCCATCATTACCACCATGACGCCCTTGCCATCATTACCACCATGACGCCCTTGCCATCATTACCACCATGACGCCCTTGCCATCATATTCCGGCTACCCTTAGACGATTTGCTTTAGCTTATACTCGACCTCTATGACTCTAAGGGGTTGTTACTTGTTATGGTCTCAGTAAACTCTCTGAATAACATAGGTCCTACTTGAACATGTTTCACTTTTTGGGCGATTTTTGCATGTATTCATTATTTTTCTAGTTTCCTCCCTAGACCTCCATCAAAGTAAAACAAAAAACATCCATTAGATCCCTTTTCTAGATTAATTTGTACATTATTCGGTAGAAAAATGTCCCGCCCCAAGGCCGGTTCTTCCAACATTACGGGCTCACTATCGTTCGCCAGGGAAAAAATCGACACCTAAATAGCACGAAAGGTCTAAATATTGACGAAGAAATGGGGCGAAAGGTCTTAAAATCGACTAACTAATGGGGCAAACATCTTAACATCTGAAAACTATTGGGGCTAAACATGAGGGAGAATGTGGTCCACAAAACTGGCCAATCCCCCCTTAAACTGCATATAATCGTCTAAATGTAGCCACAATAGAAGTCAAAGAGGCGCCATGGTGCTGAAGAGGTAAATAATGATGACTGAATACAAGGAATTTAGTTTCGAGACCGGATATGAAGCCTCTCGTTTAGTTTCGAGACGGAATATGAAGCCTCTCGTTTGCCCGCCTGGTGGTGAAGACAAGAAATACAAGAATGCAGGTAAACAAGAAATACAAGAATGCAGGTAAACAAGAAATACAAGAATGCAGGTAAACAAGAGGATCAAGAGGAACTACACCTATACTCCATGCCAGGTAAAATGTATATCCCTTTTTATTAATTTCACTCCAACACCAAACACCTCCCACTGAAATTTTTGAAAGCAAGCATGTTATCCACCGGTATTCGAACCTGGGTTATCACATATATTTTAAACACTCTAATAATTTCATTACACCATCAAGGTAGTTAATAAGTATAGCACACGACTACGATTAATATCCATTTATCGATTACTGGATATCAATCTAATCATGCCCTACACCCAACTATACTAATGAATAGCCTAAGGTTAAGTGAGAGGAAAGGACACTCAGGGGGCACAGACCATATAGACCGACCTCGCTACGAAATATATGTCAGCGAAAAAATCAGTACATTTTTTTGTTTTGGCTTATATTAATGAACTCTCAGAGCTTCCTCGGACGTCCTCACTGTTTACAAAAGTCTTCATTGTGGAATATATATATATATATATATATATATGTGTGTGTGTGTGTGTGTGTGTGTGTGTGTGTGACGATTTCAATAAGTCACCGGGGACAGGGGGGGGGGGGGAGGTAACTTATTATTCCCACATTAACTATAAAGCTATGACTAGATAATTATTCAGAAATGGCTCGCCGCCTTATTATATATATATAATTAATTAGGGACATTGCAGGTCTATGGAATCCTTATCCTGTACTCATGTATAATCCACTGTGGGAGAATAATGTTGATCACAGTTATATACCCCGATATTAATGGAAAAAAATACGTCCCATCACTCTCAGAGCTCCCTCGCACGTCTTCGCTGTTTATAAACGTCTTAAACATGAAAAATAAGGGTGCAAGCCTTATCCTTATAATTACCCCAAATATCTATGAATATAAGTTTTTGAAATTCTCCTACACCATTTTCAAGATTGTTCGTGGATGTGTAAGTGCAATCTGAAAGTTTGACCCGAAAAAATGTTAACCCCTTCTGTACCGGCGACGTCTCTTTTAGTTGGTTTTAGCTATATTTAGACGATTTTGTGTGAAGCTTAGGAAGAATGTGTGGTAGCTAAAAGGATTAATTGAGAGATAGTCTGTGGTGACCTTTTATAATGGGTAGACCTCCTTCCTAAGCTGAACAAAATCGTCTAATAGTTGCCAGAATGTAGTGAAACGTACATCACCGGTACAGAAAGGGTTAATAATACGCCGCGCAGCATAAAAAAAAAAAGAAAAAAAAAAGGAAAAGTGGGGAATGGGCCGGAGTAAATACATACATACATACATACATACATACATACATACATACATACATACATACATTTTTTCTACGTATTTGCACCTTGTTTTATTGCGTGCCGTTGCCATTTTGAGAACTTTGTGCAAAACATTTTCTTGTTTGGACGGAATAGAATTTCCAGCCTAAAGCTCTTGATCTTTTACTCTTTCACCTGCCAATATTCTCTCTCTCTCTCTCTCTCTCTCTCTCTCTCTCTCTTATATATGCATATTATAGTTTGTAAGGCCAGACTGCCTAGTAAGGACCTTGAGGTCTGTGTGGTCTGTGTATCTATGTAGCTCTATGTAGCTCTATGTAGCTCTCTCTCTCTCTCTCTTGGATTCAACTATATGCATTTTAACCTTCCTTTGACTCAGTTCACCATATAAAGCCACTGAGGTCATTATTTTGCATATATTTTCCTTTAGTTAAATTCTATTATATTCTATTTACTCAGGCTCATTCCCCACTTTTTCTATTTGTTTTCTACATATACATTTAATACACTTTTTCTATTTGTTTTCTACATATACATTTAATACACTTTTTCTATTTGTTTTCTACATATACATTTAATACACTTTTTCTATTTGTTTTCTACATATACATTTAATACACTTTTTCTATTTGTTTTCTATATATACATTTAATACACTTTCTATTTGTTTTCTACATATACATTTAATACACTTTTTCTATTTGTTTTCTATATATACATTTAATACACTTTTTCTATTTGTTTTCTACATATACATTTAATACACTTTTTCTATTTGTTTTCTATATATACATTTAATACACTTTTTCTATTTGTTTTCTACATATACATTTAATACACTTTTTCTATTTGTTTTCTACCTATACATTTAATACACTAGTTTAGTTGTTAGCAAAAAATAATGTAGTTTTTCCAATGTAACTTTAACATACATCAAGGAACAACAGCCTTTCAAACATGTATACCAGGAAACGTGCAGTATAGTTTGCTTAAGGGGAGTGGGTCGTTTTTCTGGTCCCCCGTCTTCCTCACATTTAGCCCCATTATTTTGCAGAGTTTACGACGTTCGGCCCATTAGTTTGACGATTTTAAGACCTTTCACCCCATTTCTGTGTCAATATTAAGACTTTTCGTGTCATTTAGGCGTTGAATTTTTCCTGGCGAGCGATAGCAAGCCTGTAATTCAAGAGGAACCGGCCTTCGGCCGGGACAGTTTTCTATCGAAAAATGTTCAAATTTATCTTGAGGGAGGGGCTGGGAAAGGGGGGGGGGGGGGGGGTAAAGTTTGATGGAGGTCTAGGGAGGAAAGTAAAAAAAAAAATATGTATATATATATATATATATATATATATATATATATATATATATATAAATAAGTAAATCAATACGCCCATCCCCCGCTTAATTCAGTTTGGGAGAACCATGAAGATTACAAAGGATTACAATAAGAATAAAATATACAATGTAGCGCTATCAGGTTTTGGAAAGAAATATGCAATACAATAAATGATCAATTATATGGGTAATTTTATCATTCAATGCACAATACATGACATACAAATACACTATTGTTGCTATATAATTATTTGCAGAGTGAAACGCAGATTAAGGAATATGTCTTTATAACGTAATGGTTAGTGTGCGGAATTCCTATGTTCGAATCCTTGGAGTACCACATGTATTAATTTCATTGATTTCATTAATTAGGTTTAGTTGTAAAAAAGTTAATTGGTGGGTTGGTGATACTATGAAAATAATTGGAATTACATGCAAAATACAACATAGTCTGAGCTCAAATTCAATATGATGTCGATATATTAAACAGTAAAATATAACCTTTTAGAAAACCACTTTTGTTTCATTATAGAATATATAAAAATGCATTCTTCTATCAGGGTGTAAAAACAAAATTTAAACTCATTATTTTTAGTGTTAGTATTCAAAAACTGTTTATAAACCCACACCTATTTTTATCATAAGGGTACATAGAACTTCTTGAAAACTACGCCTATTTTCTATATAAAACCACTCTAGCATCCCCGAAATTTCTATGAAGGGGAAATTGGAAGTTTTTCTGGTCCCACTTTTCCTCATGTTTAGCCCCATTAGTTAGCAGGTTTTATGATGTTCGGCCCATTAGTTTGCCGATCTTAAGACTTTTTGCCCCATTTTGTTGTCAGACTAAAGACTTTTCGTGGCGAGCGATAGCGAGCCTGTAATATAAGAGAAACTGGCCTTTGGCCTGGATATTTTTCTATCGAAAAAATGTACAAATGTATCTTGAAGGGGGGTCTTGGGGGGGATTTTCTAAGCTTGATGGATGTCTAGGGAAGAAACTAAGGAAATTATAATATATATATATATATATCTATATATCTATCTATCTATTCTATCTATATGCTCAGGCCCAATCCCCATTTTGGGGGTAGCCGACTCAAGACAGAGCAAGAACAGGGAAAACACAAAAAGAATATAAAACAACAAATAAACACAGATAAAAAGCACAAACTCACACACATCCAGGTCACCCAGGAGAAGACCCAGAGACCAGGGTCACCAAGGTGGCTCCAGCACTCCCCCGGCCCCCGACCACCCGGAGAGGTTCCGATCTCGGCAGGCAGACATGCAGCGGAGCCAAAGCCACAAGCCCTCCCACCACACTTCCAGGCGCACCCTTCATATTAATCGTCTCCCCAGGCCAGGCGCCTGATGGACTATTATCTAGTCCAACTTTTACCCCTTACTCCAAATGACCACGTGTCCACTCAACTATTCACAAGCATTCTCCATTCACTCCTGTCCACCACCACTTCCCCTGCCTGATCTATAGTCATGCCTCTATCATCCAAAGCCTTTCTTACACAGTCTCTCCATCTCAATGGGGGTCTTCCTGCCCTTCTATCTCCCCTTGTACCTGACTCACATATTCTCTTTGTAAGCCTTTCATCTCCCATTCGTTCAACATGACCATACCAGCTCAGCACCCTTCTGTCCACTCTGGCTGACAAATGTTCCTGCTGCCCCACTCTCCTACGTATCTCTTCATTCCTCAATCTGTCTCTACGAGTAACTCCACACATACTCCTCAAGCAGCTCATCTCCATCACATCCAGCCCTCTTTTCTCCTTTTTCTTTAGAGCCCATGTCTCAGCCCCATATATATATAAAGGAGGAAATAAATACGCCCATCCCCCCAAAAGTTACTATAGGTGCTATTTAAAGACTCTACAGTACGAAAATCGGCCAACCTTCTCCATTTTGGTGCCACTGATGGTGTCTTTCGCCTTCATTATAAATCATCATAAACATTCGGCTTATTGGAACAACTGCACTACTGGAGTGACTATATTTGATTTAAGGGGAGGTTTTTAGTTTGTTCCCTAGACCTCCATCAAGCTTAAAATTACACCTTTCACGATAAATGTGTAAATTTTCCGGTAGAATAATTTCCCGGCCAAAGGCCGGTTCCTCTTAAATTACAGGCTCGCTGTCGCTCACCAGGAAAAAATCGACACCAAAATGGCACGAAAAATTAAGAGAAATGGGGCAAAAGTTCTTAAAATCGCCAAACTAATGGGGAGAACGTCTTAAAATCTCAGAAGCAATGAGGTTAAACACGAGGGAGAAAGGGGTCCAGAAAAAAATCCCTGGAGTGGAAACCTGGCCATAATTTCAGCTGATGGTAAATGGTTGTTCCCCGATGTTCCCTTTGGGTCAGTAGCCGTGAGGGTTGTTCTCTTGGAAGCGCCAGGCATCTTCACCTGAGGAATAAGAGGCTTGATTATAGTCCGCTCATTCTAGCTTGGGCAAAAATCCTAACCTCTAACCTCTGTAACTCAAAAAGGGCTAGAGCAAATGAGCCGTCTATTTAAACACATATTCCCCAGCCAAGTCTTCCTATTTGGTAGAAATATTAGCTCGATTACTCTAGTCCTTTTTGAGTTATGAGAGGTTGGGGGTTACGATACCTGCCCAACCTAGACTGAACGGACTACCATATACAGTTTGCCACATATTCTGTTCATCGTCGTGGTCGTATGTATGAAAGGAAAATGGTATGGATGAATTGCGAGTGTGGTTTCTTTTAAGGGGAGATATCGACTTGAGGGATTTTTTTCTGGACCCCTTTCTCCCTCATGTTTAGCCCCATCGCTTTTGAGATTTTAAGACGGTCGCCCCATTAGTTTGGCGATTTTAAGAACCCTCGCCCCATTTCTGTCAATTTTAAGACCATTCGTGACATTTAAGTGTCGATTTTTTCCTGGCGAGCGATAGCGAGCCTGTAATTTAAGGGGAACCGGCCTTCGGCCGAGACATTTTTCTACCGAAAAATGTACAAATTTATCTTGAAAGGGGGTCTAGGGGGAGTAATTTTAAGCTTGATGGAAGTCTAGGGAATCAACTAAAAACCTCCCCTTAATCATCCGTTGACTAATCAGATGAGTTGACCACTGCGTAAGAAACTACAGTCGCAATTGAATGTATGCACATTATGCTAGAGAACTCATGTGGGCAACTCTACATGTGTGACAGATAATATGCATAAATGATTCATGTGGGTAATAAATCGTATGTGTTAAAATAGAATAGATCGTAATTACTTTGACATAATATCTTAATAACAATGAATAAGTTAGCGTGTATAGTCACTGTATAGCCTATGAAATCATGGGAATTAAACTTACACATACTCGCACATATATACAAACATATTCGCACACGCAAACCCCTACACTCAAAAGTAAATCCAATAGGCTTTGCGCACTCACAGGCATATACAAATTTACATATATACCTGTATACACTAACACGCATACAATTTAGAAGAGACTAGGTATGCTTAATTCGTTCATTACATGCATAGACCTACACTAAAACCAACACACACACACACACACACACACACACACACACACACACACACACACACACACACACCGTAACACCAACAACAACAACATTGACTCACACATGTCCTGGACCGTCCTGCACGCCCGCCAGCCCAGCACGGCCCCGGCACGTGCACACGAGCACGTGGTACGGCGCACGTCCCCAGGCCGCCGCTCAGACACCTTGCACGGCACCTCCCTCCCGCTGGCTCTGTAGGGGGTAAGGTAGAGAGGGAGGTTGGTAGGTAGGTAGGTAGGTAGGGAGTATAGGTAAGTAGGGAGGTTGGTAGGTAGGTAGGTTGATAAGGAGGTAGGTAGGTAGGGAGGGAGGTTGGTAGGTAGGAAGGTTGATAGGTAGGTTGGTTGGTAGGTAGGTTGTTGTTGTTGTTGTTGTTCCCTAAGCTGCCTGGCCGAACAGCCCCGAGTCCCTAAGGAAGGCCATGGCCACGGTCGGGCTTTCCCACAGAGTTCTCAAGGAGTGTAGAGTGTGTTGTTGGCGTAAGTGGTTGTGTGAAATGCAGTCTTCTATGATGTGTGTAATAGTATGGGGTGCTGTGTTACAACTTGGGCAGGAGTCGACGACGGAGTCATCCAGTCTCTTCTGATAGCTCAGAAGGGCTGGATGGTGTCCGCATCTCAGCCTGGCCAGGTGGACTCTGTCCTCGCGAGGATGGGAGGATTCAGAAGGATGGATTTCGGGAGGTCGTGCCTGCAGCTGCGTGTTGTTTATGAGTGAGTGGATGGAACGGCGAGAGATATGAGTATGGATGTGATTCTGGAAGCTGGTTTGGGGTGGGCAGGGAGGGAGAGAAGACAGTATTTGTGTGTGATACCGTGTGCTGGGTGTTGTTTTGATATTTCTTGATGTCTGTGGATGTGTTGCCATGTAGTGTAGTGGGTGGTGTTGGTTCGTGGAGGCTGCTGCCAGGAATTGAGTGCCTCTCATGTCCAGATGGTCTTTGACTTTGAGGACTTTGGTTTCTTGATGTAGGTGATCTGTAGGCGAAGTAGCTGTGCAGCCTGTGATGATTTTTAGGGCTTTATTTTGAATAGTCTGTAAGGTCTTATGATGTGTTTCAGCTAGGTCAGAAGCCCAGGCCGGGCTTGCGTATTCCATCACTGATCTTATGTATTGTTTGTAAACTGTGGTGGTGGTTTCGTTGTTGTGTTCAAATTTTGTGTGGGCAAGTGACCTGAGGGCGTTAAGTCTGGGTGTCAGTTTCTTTTTTATGTTTGTTGTGTGCTGTTTGAATGGGATTTGAGTATCATATGTTACTCCTAGGATTTTGGGTGAGTGTGTGTGTGTTAGGGTATGTTGTTTATGGTGAGTTGCGGGGAGTATTCGTGATCTCCTGTCCAGCTTGTGAGGAGGGTTGCAGTGGATTTGGCTGGGGCTAAATTAAGTCTGTAGTGCACCAGTCATGTAATGTGTTGAGATAGGGTTGAAGGAGATCTGTTGTTGCGCCTGGGTCATGGTGTGTGCATGTGATTGTTATGTCGTCTGCGTAGGAGACTATTGTTTATTTGGGGTGTATTGGGTGTATTTATATCATGCATGTACAGATTAAAGAGTGCGGGCGACAGGACGGATCCTTGCGGGACTCCATTTGGGACATTTCTGATGTTAGATGACTGACCGGCAAAAGGTACGTGTGCACATCTGCCTGCTAGGAAGTTGGCCAGCCACCTTTTTGTGTTTGTGTTGTAGGTAGGTTGGTAGAGAGGGAAGTTGGTAGATAGGAAGGTCGATAGGTAGGTAGGGAGGTTGGTAGGTATGAAAGTAGGTAGGTAGGTAGGGAGGTTGGTAGGCAGGAAGATGGGTAAAGAGGTGGGTTGGGGGGTAGGTAGATAGGTAGGTAGTAAATAGGTGGGTTGGTAGGTAGATAGCTGGGTTGATATGTAGGAAAATTGGGAAATAGGTGGGTTGGTATGTAGGTAGGTTGACAGATAGGTTGGTCGGTAGGTAGGTAGATAGGTGGGCTGGTAGGTAGGAAGGTTGGTAAGTAGGTGTGTTGGTGGGTAGATAGGTGGGTTAATAGGTAGGAAGATAGGTAAATAGGTGGGTTGGTAGGTAGGTAGTTTAGTAAATAGGTGAGTTTGTAGGTAGATAGGTGAGTTTAATAGGTATAAAGATAGGTAAATAGGTTGGTTGGTAGGTAGAATGGTGGGTCGGTAGGAAGGTAGGTTGACAGATAGGTAGGTTGGTAGGTAGGTAGATAGGTGGGTTGGTAGGTAGGAAGATAAGTGGATTGGTAGGTAGGTAGATAGGTGGGTTGGTAGGAAGGTAGGATGCCATAGGTTGGTCGGTAGGTAGGTAGATAGGTGGGTTGGTAGGTAGGTTGGTAGGAAGGTAGGATGCCATAGGTTGGTCGGTAGGTAGGTAGATAGGTGGGTTGGTAGGTAGGTAGGGGTTGGTAGATAGGTAGATAGGTAGGAAGTTAAGCTGAATAATTAAGAGAGGGAGAGATAGAGAGGAAAGGGTAAATTAGAGAAACAACGAATCATAATCGCCCTTATAAATCACAATCTGTCTCTGTCGTAATTAAAAGCGTATTAAGATATATTGCCTGTCAGCGTGGAAATGCGTAAGGAGTATGGTATTTTTATGTAGACCTTAGGTCGGTGAAATAGAAAGGGTAAAGGTTTCATCTGTATGGATCATTATTTTCATTATTATTATTAATAGTAGTAGTAGTAGTAGTAGTAGTAGTAGTAGTAGTAGTAGGAGGAGGAGGAGGAGGAGGAGGAACTAGTATCATTAATAGTATAGTAGTAATAAAGGCAATAGTACGGTGGTAGTAGAAGTAGTAGTTTTAGTAGTAGTAGTACCATTACCACTACCATTATAAAAGTCCCGTATGAAACATTCAGCTATTTCATGTCACAAGGTACTCCATCTCCCATTTTAATTTCGCCAACTATTCTGATGAATTACATAATTTGCATTAGTTTCGTCAAATACTACTACTACCGGTACTACTACTACTACTACTACTACTACTACTACTAATAATAATACTAATAATAATAATAATAATAATGGCATTGTCATCACTATCAATATTGTATTATTAGTCACCAACTGTATCATCATCAATACCATCATCACTTTCATCATCAATAACACTCATCATCTTCATCATCATCACTAACACTCATCATCTTTATCACCACACCAACACTATCATTATTAAAATCATCACTAACACTATCATCATCACTTATCATCACTAACACCATCATCCTCATCACCACACCAACACTATCATCATCACTAACATCATCATCATCGTTATCATCAACATCATTTTACCAGTGTAGCACCGTCCTATCCCCATGGTCTGGATCAAAGTTATGTATCTCAATTAAGGGGGGGTCACCGTTTTTTTGTTTTATCTTTCTCTCCTTTTCTCTCTTCCCCTGGCTTGTATCCATTCGGCCCCATTCAGCCAACTGTTTTAAGACGTTTATGCCCTTCCAGGTGTCGATTTCTTCCTGGCGAGCAATAGCGAGCCAGCATTATATGGAGAAATCCGGCTTCGCCGGGGAAATTTTTCTAACGAAAAATGTACACATTTAGCTTGCTGTCAGAACACAAATATATATATGCAGGCTCGCTACCGCTCGCCAGGAAAATATTGACACCTGGATGGGGATAAACGTCTTAAAACAGTAGGTTGAATGGGGCCGAATGGATACAAGCCAAAGAGAGAGGGAGAGAAAGAGAAAAAAGCGAGGTGGGCTCCCTTAGAAGCAATATACAGCAATAACACAATATGCATATATAATGGGTCGACATCCATTTTCTGTGATCACTGTTTCATGGAGGACTATGGGATATTTTGGACCTTGATCTCGGCCCAACACTATCAACAAACACACACACAGTCACACGCACACACGCGCAAACACACACACGTGCAAACACACACACACACACACACAGTCACGGTAAATTATTCTCGTACATTTTCAAGCCTCGAAAAATGTAAAAGAACTTCCAAAATACTAATATCAGGTATCAGAATGTATGACCTCGACTGTACACATATACATTGGCACATGGGCACACATTTGTACCCACAACACTTACAAAATTATACATATATATTTTAATTTTTAATGTTTATGAATGATACAAAAGGTAGGCTGCCTGTAACGAGTGTCTCCCCCAAAGCCGAAAGAGTGAGAGAGAGACAAATGCAAAACTGATTGGGGTCAAAATGCCTGGACTCACGAAGTTTAAAGCAGTCTAAGTCATAGGATGAAGGGTATGTTGATTGAGGGAGAGAGTTCCAGAGTTCACTTGTTGAGTAGAAGAAAGAGTGGGAAAATGTGTAATTTTGGGGGGTTGAAGCGGTGGACAGATCACATTATTCCCCAGTGTTAGAATCTATCTATCTATCTATCTATCTATCTATTGCCTGACGCCGTGATCCCCAAAGGGGATGTTTGAAAGAAGAAGAATGAATAATGATGTTGGCACCTTCCGACTGTTTGATCGTATTGTTTATTTGCATCATATGTTTTCCACATGGAGTGTTCGAATCTATACGAGTACCTTGTATAATATATGGTTTTCTATTAATATATTTTTGTTTTCGTTTTCATTTTCTTTTTGTATTTGTGTGTATAAGTGTTTGTGTGTAAGTTATAATAGCGTGTGTGTATAAATGTTTGTGTGTAAGTTATAATAGCGTGTGTGTATAAATGTTTGTGTGTAAGTTATAATAGCGTGTGTGTATAAATGTTTGTGTGTAAGTTATAATAGCGTGTGTGTATAAGTGTTTGTGTGTAAGTTATAATAGCGTGTGTGTATAAGTGTTTGTGTGTAAGTTATAATAGCGTGTGTGTATAAGTGTTTGTGTGTAAGTTATAATAGCGTGTGTGTTTGTATGTATCGAATGTCTGTGTTTGTATCTGGTTTGTACAATGTGTGCGAAATCATATAATCGTGTGCGAATATGTTTACATCTCTCTCTATGTGTACATATAATATGGGTGCATGTATGTGTGAGTGTCTACTGTGCCTGCATGTTACTCAGTTACTCAGTTACTTGTTCGTCAAGGGGAATCCACGCAATGCGATCTAAGCTCATTATTATCGCGCCTCCTTAACTGGGAATGTATTGCGTGAAATGCATGTTAAGTGTTTTTGTTTATGTATCGTTGGAATGGCTGTGGATGTGTGTGTAGTCTGTATTTTAGCCAATTGGCGACATCTGGATACGAAAGCTTAGGGTTAATCTGTACGGTACCATTCTCACTACGTCGGTACCAGTCTCACCCGAAGGCTTAGGTTAACCAGTAGCTTAGGTTGACCAGTACGATACCCATCTCACCTTGTTACCGATCACCAACCCCAGATGGGACGTCACAACTTCGTCCACTTATACCAGGTTCCTATTAATACTGCTAGGTGAACAGAGGCTACACCGTTAGGAGACTTGCCCAAATGTCTCTTCCCCGCCCGGGTCTCGAACCCGGGACCTTCTGGTTGTGAGCCAGACGCGCTATCAGTTACGCCACAGGGAGGTGTTAAAAGCATATTTTCCTCCCGTGATTCGAACTCGGGACACCACACTCAGAACATAAGCATCTAAACCATTACACCACCAACACAGTTATATACTGTTAAAAAGTGGCCACCCGGAGTATTGAACCGGGTGTTGAGCTGTACTTGGGTGACTCACTAACAGTCTACCCGTTAACCACCCCAAAGGAAATCAAGCAACAACAGGTCTAGTGACCCTTCTAGGCTGCTTGTCCTCCAAAACACTGAGGATCAAGTGTCCAAACAGTGGTTTAGGGTGGGTAAGGGTACATTGGAAAGGGAACTACTGCCCTGGAACTAATGTCCGTGGCAGGATTAGGAAGTTAGTAGGGGACAGATGGGTTAGTAACTGAGGGGGGGGATAAAATAAAGTTATTAATTTACAAACGCAGTCAATCGTGGGTTTGATGCTAGATATTTGTCTAGGCAAAGTTTAAATGAATCAGCGGTGCTGCACTCTATAACGACTCGGGGAAGACCATTCCACAAGTTGACAGCTCGATTGAAGAAGAAATTCTTAGATTCGTGTGAGTGTGTATTAGTGTGTGTCATAACTGTTCTCATGCGTAATCGTGACTTTATATGTGCATTCGTATGTGTGTATGAGAGTATTTCTGCGTGTATGTGGCTGTGTTTGTGTATGTAAAAGTGTATGTGAATGCAAAATGTGTAAATAAGCCTACTGTATATACATATGAGTGTGTGTGTGGTTATGTGTGGTTATGTGTAAGCTGATAACCTGTAAAAGTTAATATGTGTTAATTAGGGGCTATAAAGTGTCTCCTCTTAATTTGGAGGTTGGTGCATTGATAATTAATACGTTATTTACATGTCATTATGTGTGCCGTACTCTCTCTCTCTATCTATCTATCTATCTATCTATCTATCTATCTATCTATCTATCTATCTATCTATCTATCTATCTATCTATCTATCTATCTCTATCTATCTATCTATCTATCTATCTCTCTCTCTCTCCTCTCTCAACATATGCTTAATTTTGAACGTTAAATAACATATAATAATTATAGCATGATTTTCTGTTCAACAATTTTGCAGGTAAATATACACAGTACATACATACATACATACATACTGTACATACATACAAGAGACAAAGTGCACGTATGTGTGGAGCACTCGGTCTTAAATGTTTATGTATGTATATATTAAGCATATTTACAGGCAAAACTGTTATATGGTAAATAAAATGAGTTATTAAAGTGTTTGGAAAAATAGAATATTCCATGATGTAAATGTAACTCGGAATTTAATGGCATTTTGAGAACCTTTAACCCTTTTAGTGGCGGTGACGTCCTTTTCGTTGTATTCTGAAAACTGTGAGATGATTTTATTCATATTAGGAAGGATCTGTGGTATCTCAGGAGAGGCTGAACCTTACACCCTTAAGTCAGCCTGTATAAGAGATTGTGTTTCTGGCATTATACCATCTTATTACATATGGTCATACTAAGACTCGCTGAAAAAAACAGATCTCTATGTGCACGCGCGCGAGCACAAAATTCATTGCACTTTCGTAAAATCATCTAGTCACTCAAAATTGTTCAAATTTCCCGCAATTTTTGCATGGCATAGCGTACAAGCATCCCCTACAACGTAGCGTTTAAATATACCCCTATTGAATAATAGAAAGTGCTGAAAAAAATATATTACATTATTATTTTTGGTTACAGCTGATTTGACACCAAAATGGTCAAAACTCGGACATCTTCGGCAAAACGGCATTTATCTATATGTACAGGCGTTCCTATGTACCCCTATGTACTCTATATAGAAGGGGAATGCATTTGAGCAATACATAAAAATATAGTGGCACTCGTAAGTGCAAACAAATGATAGCAAACCACACAAATTCATAGATTTCATCACTCAAAATTATTTTTGGGGCAGATAAAATAGTTAGTCCTCCTTACCCTCCGTTTTCTGCCATAGCGTGCACATAGAAGATCGAGATTTATGGCAAACTAAAGAACATTTTCGTCATGGGTAGGCTTCACTGGAATTATGAGACAATTTTTTACCAAAATCCATGATATTGGGCCCTAGGGATATCATATGGGTGTTTATGTCCTCATATGATTATTTCTATTGCTTACAGCAGCCCTTTAGACTACAGACACAAAACAATTTTTTGGGTGGCTGAAAGAAAAAAAAAAAAATCAGGGGTCGAGGTCGAACCCCCGGCCCGGGGGGTTATGGATGCGATATGTTTTTTTGTTCCTTCCTATGCTATTCTCCTATGTTGAAAGAAGCATTATAGAACAAGAACACAATAATTAGAAATGTTGATGTCTGGGCTCAGAGGAAGGTTCAGCCTCCCTTAAGTGAGATATTCTGTGGCCATTTAATTGTTAGAGGTCCTTAATAAGCTGAACAAAATCATCAAATAGTTGTCAGAATATAATGAAAAGTGCTGGCTGGGTTAATGGTAGCACTGGCATTAATTTTACAGCAACGATATACCATAGCCTGCAAGTAATTAAATTGACATATGCAAATACACATACCAATGATTAGCCAGAATAATATAATTGAGATGCGCATAAATACGATATCAGAAGATAGTCAGATGGATAAAGATGCCAAAACATGCATACATACATACATACATACCGATAGACAGACAGACAGACAGACAGATAGACACACAAACACAGACAGCTATCTCCTGGGTCAAGATCACTTTGGTACGGATGTAAGCCCTCACTGCGCATAATGAGGTGTCTATGATATATACAGTATGTATTTGAACTCCACCACAAACTTCCAGGATCACTTGTAGAGTTAAATATAATACTATTTTATACATACCATTTTTACTATAGTTGCCTAATTAATGAGATAGAGGACTAATTAGATATGTAGCACACGAATGTTGCTATAAGTGCGCTAGGCACCAGTTGCCTGATATAATGGATATACTGTGAAATCAAACATACCAATGGCATTGGGAATTCTTAATAACATTACCTAAATGATGCCAAGCACTTATGTGTACTTATGTAAAGTTATGTTGCTGTTTTAATGTGGTTAGCATTAAAATTATAAGTGACTTAGCGATCGCGGTGATGGTGATGTTGACACATTTGATACTCTGTTCCCATTGTGGAATGTTAAAGGCAAAGCCTGTGCCACATATCCGAACACTACAACTTGGCGGGTAATTGGTTGTGGAGTATGGCGGGCAGTTGCCAATTTGATACCATTGTTTTTCGTTCAATAACGAATTTCTATAATGAAAAATACGAAGAATTAGAACACTTTTCTTAAATCTGACGTTGTTGCATAGAGAATAACGCATATACAAACTAAACATCGATACACTGAACATTATTTGACCCATATACAAATTATATTCACGAGAATACGCACGAACTCAGCTCACACTGCTTTTGTATATTCTTTTGGTAATACTTGTCCAGACTGAAGTGTATGCGTGTGTATGTAGTAAGGGTATGTGTGTTTGTGTATGCGTGTGTATGTGTTTGTAATAGTGGTAAGTGTGAGTATTCTATTGTTGGGGGTAACTAGAGACGTAGGGGGTACCACTGGGTGTTTGACTATGGGGGAGTGGGGAAGCAGTTTGTATGTGTGCTTGTGTATATGCTTAGTGATTGTAACTGGGAATTCTATATGGCTGAGATAAAATTGATAAGTGTTGGTGGTAATGATAGAAGTGGGTGGATCAATTGGGTGTGTAACCCATGGGGGAGTGGGGAGGCGGTTTGTGTGTGTGTGTGTGTGTGTGGTAGAGCTGTATTTGAGTTATGTAAGGTTGGTTCACTTCGAAATATTATTGTAAGGGGGTAACAGGCGAGATGAGTTGTTCAGGGGGGGGGGAGAGGGGGGATTCTTAGTGGGTTGAAAGGTAGATATGAGTGTGCATGCGTCTTTGTGTGCGTGTGTTTATTATTATCTTAACACTCCCGTATGATAGTAATTCCAGGAATCTTTGCTGTGTTCATCTTTATTATTCAAAAGCTTATTTATTATTGATGTATGTAGTTGTAATACACACTTCATCACCAGTTCAACGATATAGGTCAGAATGGCAGGTGCTTCATCATTACCCAATATGTTACACTTGTAAACTACTAATAAATTAACTATGCATTACAAACATATTACCAACAGCAAAATATGGTTTATTTCCATAATTCAAGAAACTGGCAGAGGTAGAGCTGTCACCATAAATCCGGTACCATCTGGTCGAATCTTTGAACCCTTAGACCAAGTTCAGAAGCATTTTGTCAGTGTTCGGACTAGTGCACGGTTTACATTAACTCGGGCTAGGACGATGCTCCAAGTTTTTGCTTTAAATGCTCTATCTCAAAAATGGCTTATTAGTTTTTAATTTTACTATATAATAAAGTGAGTTTGTTTATTTATTTGGAATTCATTCACAAATGTTGTCGGTGGAGTTCAAATACATACTGTATATATGTGTAGACACGTCATCATGCGCAGAAACGACTTAATTTCGTAATAAAGTAATGAGACCCACATAATTAATATAGATGGGTTGGTGAGTATATGAAATTATCGAGAAAATATTATACATTATAATTGAATTTATTATTATTATTATCTGATTATTATTATTATTATTATTATTATTATTATTATTATCTCGACCAAGGCTAACTCTACCTCTCTCCTTACTTCTGAAACGCGGTGACCATCTCCTTAACAGACACCCCTTCCCCACGGCCCAGGTTAAAGATTGACACTCCTCTTCCTTCCTCTTCTCCTCCTCCTCCTCCTCCCTCTTCTGCACGTGTGGGCCTTAACGCGTGTTCCAGGGCTGCCACGTGCCCCTCCGCTAGGTCCATCACGTGCATGAAATCCCGGATGCCTGGAAAAGTGTAGGATGAATTGAGACCAGTATTTTATAAGAACCCTACTTATCTCAACCCTTTCAAGATCCGATTGCGTATTTATTGTATTTTTTCTGGCTATAATTTGACGATTTTATTCAGATTAAGAACGGGATATGGAAGTCAGAGTTGTAATTGAGATAGTCTCCCACCCCCAAAAAAAAAATAATAAAATAAAATAAATAAATACAAAAATATAGACAAATATAATAGAAATAGAAATATATCAATCAATCAATCAATAAAGACTTACAGGTCCCATCCGGTGTGTCCCAGTCGTTACCAAAGACCTTAAAGACCTCCCCCTTCCCCCTTCCGGCCGCCACCCTCGCTAGTGAAGGCACCAGATTAACCGGATTGCCACGGACCGGATCGTCACCGAGTAGGCCGGATTCGTGCGCTCCGACCGGGTTGAAGTAGCGCAAGATGACCGCATTCCACGACTGTCAAAGATTATGTAGGAAAGTATATGAGGATTAGGAATATTTTGGTAGGGATTGGGTTTAACACTTACGGTGTGGGCATATTTCCGCCATATTAGGGCTCATTCAGGTACTCCTGATTGATTAAGCAAGTGTCAACATTAAATGTATTCAGCCAAAAACTAGAAGAAAATAGCTTTAAAACGAGTTTCGAAGCTCACGGGCTTCACCCGCAGCGCCACCATAGACATTCGCTAAAATGAGCAATTATTGCTAATGTTGTGCTACATTTGCCTTTGGCAGTGCTGTATATCTTGCGAGAGTATGGCTCATGCTCCTCAGTGCACCGGCCGGCTCGCTGGAAGAAGGACGGGTGGCCTGTTGCACTCCCACTCCCTCGCACTCGATTCTACAGGTTCCTCTTATAATTACAGTCTCGCCTTCGCTCGCCAGGAAAAAAATCGACACCTAAATGACACGATAGGTCTTAAAATTGACAACAAAATGGAGCTAAAGGGGGTAAAATCGCCAAACTAATGGGCCGAACGTCTTAATATTTCAAAACTAATGTGGCTAAGCACGAGGAAGGAGAAAGGGGTCCAGCAAAGTGACCCATCTCCCCTTAATAATCAGTGGTTAATGGCGGCGAGGTTAAAATATTAGGTCAACTCGCCGTATTTGACCCCTTCAGTACGTCCTCTTCCTCATATTCTGGCAACTAGTAGACGGGTTTATTCAGCTTAGGAAGGTCGTCTACACATTGAAAGACTGTAGGCTGTCTCAGTTTATCATTATAGCTATTACATATCTTAGAAAGGAAGTCTACACATTGAAAGGCTTCATACTATCTCATTTAATCCTTACAGCTACCACATATCTTAGAAAGGACATCTACACATTGAAAGGCTGCAGACTATTGCAATTCATCCTTGCAGCTACCACACATATCCTTCCTGTGCTTCATAAAATCGTCTATATGTAGCTGAAGTCAAATATACAAAGACACCACCGGTACAGAAAGGGTTAAAAGGACTCTAGGATCGGAGGGGGAGAGAAGGGGATTTACCAGAGCAGGGGTGGTGAAGTGGAGAGCGGCCATCTTTATTTTTAGGACGCCATATTGGTACCCTATGTATCAAAGAACGGGTTGATAGTTAAGCTGTGGCCATATGGAATTCAGATCCAAGGGGCAAGTACTCAATCCTGTACCAGTATTGCGGAATATTTATAATGGGCATGGTTATAAAAACAAAAGAATGGACATGACACAATAGAATTAATATATTGGATTTTAATGGGAGGCAGAAAGACCTCAGTGGGTACCAAAATGGCGGAAGGTGGCCGATGTGTGGGTTACTATAGGGAGAGGTGGTGGGGAAGGGGATTACCATATGCTAGGACTGCGGTGAAGGGGGAGGGGACGTGTGTGGGGTGGGGGTGAGGGATTGGGGATTTACCTCTCTGTCCCATTTTTCACACCTTTTTCACACCTTTTTCAATTTTGTTTCACTTGTTCACACCTTTTTCACACTTATCATTTTTCACACTTTAACTTTTTTCACCATTTTCACACTTTTTCACACTGTTTTCACACCTTTTTCATACCTTTTGTCACACTTTCACACCTTTTTCTCGTTCTGTATGTTATGTCTGCTCTTTATCTGTCTACGTAGCTAATATATTCTGTCTTTCGTGTCTCTTATTTCACAACCCTGTCTCTTATTTCACACCCCTGTCTCTTATTTCACACCCCTGTCTCTTATTCCACACCCCTGTCTCTTATTTCACACCCCTGTCTCTTATTTCACACCCCTGTCTCTTATTTCACACCCCTTTCTCTTATTTCACACCCCTGTCTCTTATTTCACACCCCTGTCTCTTATTTCACACCCCTGTCTCTTATTTCACACCCCTGTCTCTTATTTCACACCCTTTTCTCTTATGTCACACCCCTGTCTCTTATTTCACACCCCTTTCTCTTATTTCACACCCCTTTCTCTTATTTCACAACCCTGTCTCTTATTTCACACCCCTTTCTCTTTCCGTCTGTGTTTGTTTGTCTGTTAAGTCTGTAGCTATGGTCTTTCCGTCTGTGTTTGTTTGTTTGTTAAGTCTGTGGCTATGGTCTTTCCGTCTGTGTTTGTTTGTTTGTTAAGTCTGTGGCTATGGTCTTTCCGTCTGTGTTTGTTTGTTTGTTAAGTCTGTGGCTATGGTCTTTTTTCCACATATATCTTTCTCGGTCCATGCTTTAAGGGAGCCCACCTCGCTTTTTTCTCTTTCTCTCCCTCTCTCTTTGGCTTTTATCCATTCGACCCCATTCAGCCTACTGTTATAAGACGCCTACCCCCTTCCAGGTGTCAATATTTTCCTGGCGAGCGGTAGCGAGCCAGCATATATATTTTTGTTTTGACAGCAAGCTAAATTTGTACATTTTTCGATAGAAAAATGTCTCCGGCAAAGCCGGATTTCTCCATACAATGCTGGCTCGCTATTGCTCGCCAGGAAAAAATCGACACCTGGATGGGGATAAACGTGTTAAAACAGTTGGCTGAATGGGGCCGAATGGATACAAGCCAGGGAAAGAGAGAAAAGGAGAGAAAGATAAACAAAAAAGCCGGTGACCCCCCTTAACGAACTTTATACCACGGCGTGATAAAGGATACTTAACCTTTCTCTTTATGAGTATATTTCTACCAAGCTATCCCTATGATTTGTTATTTATCTAATTATTTGTTTTTGTGTTGTTGTTGTTGTTGTTGTTGTGTATATATGTTTATCATTCTATTGTTCTACTTCTATTCTTATATCTAACTTTCTATACCTGTATTGTATTCATCTATATATCTGTCTATCTATCTCTATCTATCTGTCTGTCTGTCTATCTGTCTGTCTCCTATCTCTCTCTCTCTCTCTCCCTCTCTCTCTCTCTCTCTCTCTCTCTCTCTCTATATATATATATTGATCCGCCCGTCCGTCTACCCATCCATCCATCCGTCCGTCCGTCTATCTATCAACACATCCCCCCCCCCCCCTTTACCTGATCCTGAGCCACAGTGTCCGCAATAATCCGCTCACAGAAGTACTTGGTCCGTCCGTACGGGTTGGTGATGGCCGCTCCGTCCGTGGGGTGCCGTTCGTCCGTCGGGAAGTACGTGGCCGGTCCGTAGACGGTGGAAGACGAGGAGAATACCAGTCGCTGGCATCCGTACGTCCGCATCACCTGAACGAGCAGGAATTAACGCCTATTAATTGCAATCGTTTCTAATTAGACTGAATATCTTCTGCGATAGATGTTTACGGGGAGGCTGGCCGTTTGTTTGGTCTATTAATTCATTTATTCATATATTTGTTTAGCTTCCTCCCTAGACCTCCATCAAGCTTAGAAAACCCCCCCCCCCCCTTCAAGATCAATTTGTAAGTTCCCGGCTGAAGGCAGGTTCCTCTTAAAATCACTCACCAGGAAATAATCGACACCTAAATGGCACGAAAGGTCTTAAAATTTATACCGAAATGGGGTGAAAGGTGTTAATATCGCCAAACTAATGGGCCGAACGTCTTATAATCTCAAAACTAGTGGGGCTAAACATTAGTGAGAAGGGGGTCCAGAAAAACGGTCTGCCTCCCCTTACGTAGGATTAGAAGTACTATATTCGATTCATTATAGGTAGGCCAGAAATCGCAATCCCAAACCTCTCTAACTCAAAAGGGGCTAGAGCAAATGAGCTGTAAAATTTCCACACCTATTCCCTGGCTGACTCATCCCAAATGGTAGAAATAGTGGCTCGAATACTTCAGTCGTTATTAAGTTATGACAGCTTTACAGGGATAAAAGCAACAGCCACACGGCTGAGGGCTGGTCCTGTCCAGAGTGAGGTTTGGCATCCTCTACCCAAGCTTAGCCGTTTCTGTCTGTCTCTGTTACTGTACTACCATTCCTTCTAAGTGCTGATGAGATCGCCCGATTGGGTGGCATTGCAAGGGCGGCTGCGGACAGTGGGGGCATTGGCCCGGGGATGCAAGCCCGCGGGCCGATGGTTCCCTCCCCCGCTGCCCTCTCAGAAACAGATCTCATGTCTCCCTGGCCCCATCGGTAGCCCGAACATCTGAAGCAGCTTCGGTCTACCGGACTCGGGACTGTTCGGATAGACAGTCTGGGGAACTACAACAACAACAACAGACACAGGGGAAGCAAGGAGGAGGAAGAGAGAGAGTTTGTTGGGTTGTGGAGGCAGTCATTATAGAAGTTGTGATTATAGACTGTTGTGGGAGCATTGAGGGGAGGGGTGGCAAGTTTGTTAATAACCAGCGAGAAAGTTCAGAAGAGAGAGAGGGAATATGTGAATGTGTGTGTAAGAGTGTGCGTGAGGGAGAGAGAGAGAGAGAGAGTACGTGAATGTATGTGTAATAGAGTGAGCGTGTGTGTGTGCGAGAGAGAGAGAGAGAGAGAGGGTGGGAGGGGAAGAGAGAGATAACTAAAAGAGAGAACGAGAGAGAGTAAGAGTAAGAGACAGAAACAGGGTAAGAGTAAGAGAGATAGTACCCACCTGTAATAACGTAACAGTACTACCAATATTGTTACTGTAATAATCCAAGGGTCTCTTAACGCTCTGTCCCACCGCCTTCAGTCCTGCCAAGTGCATCACCACGTCTACCTGGTGCTGGGGAACGACACACACAAAGAGTTGGACAATATTGATGCTTACATTATTATTATTATTATTATTATAATTATTATTATTATTATTAAATAGAAGTAATGTATTTATCAACATATTCTAAAACAAATTTATATTTGTCTATCAATTGCCAGACGCCCTAATCACTAACCGAGTGGCCATACAAAGCATCGAATACACATTTAAATTATGCATATATTTTTTTTTTTTGGAATTTCAATAGGTATCCGATATACAAATGATATTTCAAAGAACTCTTGTATTTTTTTTTGTAATTGAACATACAAATAGTGTGCTCTATTTTCCAGCCTCTCTCTCTCTCTCTCTCTCTCTCTCTCTCATTTCTTATCACTTTTTCCCGCACACTTTCCAATAATGACCCAATTATTCATTCTCTCTTTCTCTCCTTCCATTCTCAGTACTCATGTCTCTCTCTCTCTCTCTCTCGCTCTCTCGCTCTCTCTCTCTCGCTCTATCTATCTATCTCTCTCTCACACTCTCTCTCTCTCTCTCTCTCTGGTTCAAGGATGATAGGTAGTCGGGTGATTGATGCTTTAATATCATTATTTCGCTGTTCACTCATTGCATTATATTTCATTCTTTTTTGCAGTCATACTAACCCGATTTTAATATTTACAAATACATGAAGGATAAATACTTGAATAGAAAAACAGATTAGCAGCAACTGTATATTCCGATTTCAGTGTTTGTATTACGTATTTCCCTGTATTCCTTGTATTGTCCCTCATCCCATTTCCTTTACCCTGATTGGTCGCTTCCTAGCCTACCTCCGATTGGTCGATATACAGATGAAGCTATGCCGTACTTTCACATCAGCATTTATCGGTTCAGTCATTTCAGTTTGTGTTTTGTAGTATATATGTTTGTATTCTCTTCCCTCGATTTTGTACAGCATATGAAGGACGTCTACTCATTCAAATGTTTCAGACTATCTCTATGAATCCTCTTAGCAGCCATATAACCTTCCTAAGCTTCAAAAAATCGTCTAAATGTAGCTATGATAAAATACAAAAGACGTCGCCGGTACAGAAGGGGTTAATCTTTTCAGTTATTTTAGTTTGCTTTTTGTATTTTATTTGCTTGTATACGCTTCCCTCTCTGTATTACTCTTCCCTCTCTGTATTACTCTTCCCTCTCTGTATTACTCTTCCCTCTCTGTATTACTCTTCCCTCTCTGTATTACTCTTCCCTCTCTGTATTACTCTTCCCTCTCTGTATTACTCTTCCCTCTCTGTATTACTCTTCCCTCTCTTTATTACTCTTCTCTCTCTTTATTACTCTTCCCTCTCTATATTACTCTTCCCTCTCTTTATTACTCTTCTTTATATTCAAACACACAGGGGAGAATTATAGGGTAGATATATATTCTGATTAATTAAAACATGTGATCTTCCCAGCATTCGAACCTGGGATACCACCTACAGATCTAAAATACTTTAACCATTACACCACCAAGACAGTTAAAGGTTAAGTACATGACTGAGTAGACAAGTAGATAGTTTTCCATCTACATTCCATATTCAGTGTTGGTGGTGTAATGGTTTAGATGTTTATGTTCTGGGTGTGGTGTCCCGAGTTCGAATCCCGGAAGGACCATATGTTTTCTTTAGTTTATTCAAGTGCATTGGGGTTATTGATGATTAATGTTATAGTGGTACTTATTTATCTCTGTGTTCTATTTATCACCGTTCCCCTCCCTCTCATCCGATTCCCTATACCCTGAATAGACAAATAGATATACAGTAGTTTCCCTTCTACATTCCGTTTTATATTCCGTTTTCAATCCTGCCTCTCAGTATTATATTTAAGGTGAGGTCTGATGGACTGTGGAGATTAAGGAGAGATGGGTCGTTTTTCTGGTCCCCTTTCTCGCTCGTGTTATGCCTCATTTGTTTTGAGATTTAGTTTGGCGATTTTAACACCTTTCGCCCCATTTCCTTGTCAATTTTAAGACCTTTCGTGCCATTTAGGTGACGATTATTTCCTGGCGAGCGATAGCGAGCCGGAAATTTGAAGAAGAAACGGCCTTTGGCTGGGAAATTTTTCTACCGAAAAATGTACAAATTTATCTTAAAGGGGGTCTAGGTTTTTTTTTCTCTAAAGCTTGATGGAGGTCTAGCGAGAAAACCAAGAAATAATGGAATAAATTAATTAATAGACCGAAAAAAAAGGTTCGTCTCCCCTTAACAGCATTCCCCTCCCTCTCCTCCGATTCCCTATGCCCTGAATAGACAAATATATATAGTTTACCATCTACATTCCGTTTTCTGTCATATCCCTCTGTTTTCTATTTATCGGCACTCCCCCTCCCTCTCATCCGATTCCCATTATAGTTTCCCTTTTACATTCCGGATTCAGTCATTTCCCCTCTGTTTTCCCCCCTATGAGGATGAGGGAGACAAAAGGCAAAACTGGCCGTGACGAGTGCTTTCCCCAGAGGTGAACGAGTGACAGGCCCAAAATCGAGAAATGTTCGAACCAAAATGCCTGGACACGAGAAGTTTAAGGGGGTAGTACTCGCATTTTCTGGACCCCCTTCTCCCTCACGTTTAGCATATTAGTTTTGATGTTTTAAGACGTTCGTTCCGTTAGTTTGGCGATTTTGAGACTTTTCGCCTCATTTTTGTGTCAATATTAAGACCTTTCGTGCCATTTAGGTGTCGATTTCTTCCTGGCGAGCGATAGCGAGCCTCTAATTTCAGAAGGAATAGGGGACCTTTTTTTACCGAAAAATGTACACATTTATCTTGAGGGTGTTTTAGGGGGTGTTTTTCTAAGCTTGATGGAGGTCTAACGAGGAAACTAAAAAATAAAACAAAATTATTATATAAGATGAAGTATTGAGGGATAAGCACTACCCCCTTAAAGCAATTAAAGTCCTAGGATTCTATTTACCGGCGTTCCCCTCTCTCTCTCTCCCCCGATTGCCTATACCGTGACGACCAAGGGGAAGGAAGTATAAGTGATTGGTGGCATCCGAACCTCCAATGGGCCGATACTGGGGGGATCTGCAGGCTATTCTGGGGACCTCTTACTTGGGTTCAGTTCGATTATTGGTTTTATTGATGTGTGTGTGTGTGTGTGTGTGTGTGTGTGTGTGTGTGTGTGTGTGTGTGTGTGTGTGTGTGTGTGTGTGTGTGTGTGTGGTGTGTGGTGTGTGTGTGTGTGTGTGTGTTTGTGTGTGTGTGGGTGTGTTGTTGTGTGTGTGTGTGTGTGTGTGTGGGTGTGTGTGGTGTGTGTGTGTGTGTGTGTGTGTGTGTGTGTGTGTGTGTGTGTGTGTGTGTGTGTGTGTGTGTGTGTGTGTGTGTGTGTGTGTGTGTGTGTGTGTGTGTGTGTGTGTGTGTGTGTGTGTGTGTGTGTGTGTGTGTGTGTGTGTGTGTGTGTGTGTGTGTGTGTGTGTGTGTGTGTGTGTGTGTGTGTGTGTGTTGTGTGTGTGTGTGTGTGTGTGTGTGTGTGTGTGTGTGTGTGTGTGTGTGTGTGTGTGTGTGTGTGTGTGGTGTGCGTGTGCGTGTGCGTGTATGTGTGGTGTGTGTGTGTTGTGTGTGTGTGGTGTGGTGTGTGTGGGTGTGGTGTGGTGTGTG
Source organism: Paralithodes platypus (assembly GCA_032716605.1). Classification (NCBI taxonomy): domain Eukaryota; kingdom Metazoa; phylum Arthropoda; class Malacostraca; order Decapoda; family Lithodidae; genus Paralithodes; species Paralithodes platypus. The sequence goes on along the minus strand of CM064488.1, from coordinate 46,380,301 downwards.
TGTGGTGTGTGTGTGTGTGTGTGTGTGTGTGGTGTGTGTGTGTGTGTGTGTGTGTGTGTGTGTGTGTGGGTGTGTGTGTGTGTGTGTGTGTGTGTGTGTGTGTGTGTGTGTGTGTGTGTGTGTGTGTGTGTGTGTGTGTGTGTGTGTGTGTGTGTGTGTGTGTTGTGTGTGTGTGTGTGTGTGTGTGTGTGTGTGTGTGTGTGTGTGTGTGAGTGTGTGTGTGGTGTGTGGTGTGTGTGTGTGTTTGTGTTGTGTGTGTGTGTGTGTGTGTGTGTGTTGTGCTGTGTGTGTGTGTTGTGCTGTGTGTGTGTGTGTGTGTGTGTGTGTGTGTGTGTGTGTGTGTGTGTTTGTGTGTTTGGAGAGCGTGTATGGTTTTATTTGTTTGTCTTTCAGTCTGAAACTGTTTGTTTATTGTATGTCTGTATCCCTGTCTGTGTTGGTTTTTTAGCCGCTATTCTAGGAACCTTTTACTTAGGTTAGGCTCAGTTCGAGTATAGGGTGTTATTGATTTGTGTCTGTATGCGTGTGCCTGGCTGGGTTGGGGTGATATGGTAGTTGGTTTGTATTTATTCATGTCTGTCTCAAGCCATTTGTCTATATATTATGTTTGCATCTACGTAAGTTTCATTGTTTCATTGTTTGTCTCCTTCATACGCATAGAAAATATGAGGTGTTTGGCCCCAACCGAATCTCCAATTGCCCGATACAGGGAATCCGGTCTTTCGGGTTTTTGTATATATTATGTATTTATAGTTATCTGTCGGTTTATATAGTGTTTAATTACTATATTTTAGTTTGTTTTTGTTTGATTGCTTGTCTGTTAGTTTGTACATATTTTACTATACCAGTATATATATATATATATATATATACTTCCATCATTGTTGTATTCTGTTTACTTTACTAACCATATCTACTTGATCCATCTATCAACAGTACTATCTGAATATCTATCTATCTATCTATCTATCTATCTATCTATCTATCTATCCCTTACCTTCTCAAACACTTCCTTCAGTCCCTTCTCGTCTTGTAAGGATAGAAGATAGAAGTGGAGGGGTACAGTAGGGCGCGTCGACCCCCCTCCTTCCTTAGCTCCTTCCTTCTTTCCTTCCCTCTCGTCTTCCTCCTCTTCTGATTCCTTCTTTCCTTGCTTCTTTCCTGATTCCTTCGGTTTGTGTTTCTTCTGCTCCTCCTCCCCTATCCTTAGTTTCATGGGTCCTTTTTTGTCCGTCTGCTCCCACCTTCCTTCCTTCTTTCCTTCCTTCTTTCCTTCCTCTTCTATTCTTTGTTTCCTCTTTCCTTTTTTATCTGCCTGCTCCCACCTTTCTTCCTTCTTTCCTTCCTTCTTTCCTTTCTTGTTTTCTTCTTCTTCTATCCTTTGTTTCATGGTTCCTTTCTTATCCGCCTGCTCCCACCTTCCTTCGTTCCTTCCTTCCCTCCTATCCTTCCCTTCTCTTTCCTTCCACGCTTCACCCTTCTTGTCAATATCATCCACTGGTTTGTACTTCCCTCCTTCTGTTTCCTCGTTCTCCCCTTCTTTCTCTTTGTCTCGTTCTTCTTTTTCTTGTGCATGTTCATCTTCTTCGGCTTCTTTGTTCCCTGCTTTCTCTTCATATCGTTCTTCTTGTTCTTGTTCTTGTTTATCTTGTTCTCCTTCCTCTTTGTTCCCTTCTTTCTCTTCGTCTGGCTCTTCCTCTTCCTCTTTATCTTCCTCTTCTTTTGCTTCCTCTTCCTTCACTTCTTTCTTTTCGTCTAGTTCTTCCTCTTCCTCTTCATTTTGTTCTTTCTCTTCATCTCGCTCTTCTTCTTCTTCTTGTTCGTATTCATCTTGCCCCTTCCTCCCCTCCCCCTTGGCTAGTTTGTTTACCCTTTCCAGAGAGGGGGGGAGGAGGGAGGGGGGACGAGGGGGCTTGGAGTTGACGCAGTTGTCCACCACCACCACCTGTTTGGAAAATAGTATATAGTCTATAATTATGATTCATACTTTATATATATATATATATATATATATATATATATATATATATATACGGTATATATTAGTTTACAAGCCTTTCTCAGTGTACGAACCTGTGTTCTCTAGTTATTGAACAGGATATGCTTAGGTCGTAAGTGTTTTGACCACAGAGGGAGAGAGAGAGAGAGAGAGCGAGAGCGAGCAAAAAACGACAAAAAAAATATATAATAATAATAAGAATTTGAACCTTGAGCCAGGTTTGTAAAATAGGTTCAACTAAATGTGTGTAAGTGAGTTGAGTGATATACTGTATACATATATATATATATATATATATACCCGGTATATATACTGTATATATATATATATATATATACTGTATATTATAAAATATAATATGTATCTATAATTGTGTGTGTGACAGATGTTCAGTATAATGGATAAATAGATGGGAGGGATTATAAATGTAAACCAGATTAATTATAATCATACATTGCATCAGATTAGTGCACAATGAAAAGCAGTGTTGCCAATCTAACCTGGTATCCCGCCTGCAGTAGTACCAATGTTGTGTGAGAGCCAATGTAGCCAGCTCCTCCCGTCACCAGTACCGTTGTCTCTCTGTTGTTCTGAGTATTACTGTTGGGGGATGTGCTGCTGTTGGAAGGGGGTATATTGGTGGTACTGTTGTGAGGAGTACTGTTGTTTGTGTTGCTGTTGTTGTTTGGTATACCGTTGATGATGTTAGATGTGCCGTTGGTGAGGCTCCTGTTGCTGTTGATGGTGTTGTTGTTAGATGTGATAGGAGTACTGTTGATATTTGTGCTGTTGTTTATACTGCTAGTTAACCCATTACTGTTTTCAAGGGTACCGTTGATGTCTAGTCCGTTGATATTTTTGTTGCTACAGCTGTTGATATTATATTTAGTAGAGGATATCCAATTGATGGCCTTCTTGATGCTGTTGTTGTTGTCGCTGCAAGGGGTGGCAGATGCACAGTTGATGTCATTGTTGTTGTTGTTGTTGTTGTTGTTGTTGTTGTAAGTGGTGTCAATTTGTCTCCTCTTGATGTCACTGATGCCACCGTTGACCTTTGTGCTGATGTCTTTGTTGCTGTTGTTGGTGTTGATGTTGATCTTGCCTCTACTTCCAACACTATCACAACCACCATAACCACTATAACTACCACCATCACCACTATCATCAATACTGCAATTAGTCTTCATGTTATCACCACAATAACTACCACCATCACCACTACCATCAATACTACAACTAGCCTTCATGTTATCACCAAAACAACTACCACCATCACCAACACAACTATTTTCCATTTTCCTTATCATTATATTCAAACTACCACAATTTTAAATATACAGTGCAGCAATCACTACCATAACTACCAGTACTACCAAAACGTATACTACTAATACTACTACTACTACCACCAAAACTACTATAATACCAAGCAACTATTTTGACCACAGCTACGTGAACTAGACTACCACTACCTAGACCAAATACCAAAGATACCACAACTACAAAAGAACCACAACTACTATCACAATTAATTATACAATTCGATTCAATTCAATTTTGTTATTGACATGAGCATTGTACGTAGTTTTACAATACTACAATCTACCAAACTATCTCTTCTACGTTCTTTTCATAACTACCAAAATTACCAAATCAACCAAAACTACAACTATTAAAACACCACAACTACCATCACAACTACTACCACCACAACTACTACCACCACAAATACTACTACAATATCATACCAGACTCTACCACCACCACTAATACTATATCATAACTACCACTACAATCGCCAATATCAAATAGCTACCACCATAACAACCACCACAACCAGTCTCTAACACTACTATTACTATACCATAACTACCACTACTAGGACAACTATCCAATACCTACCACCAATTGCTCTACAACCCTAACTACCACCAATACAACGAAGTGTTCATTTGCTGTCAACCAAATTCTGTGGAAATAAACACGAAAAACTAATGTTAATATCCTCTTCCCAAACGTACAGTACATTAAGCTTTATAAATGAGTTGGAAAGAAGAATAATAACTGACTCAGAAATGGATTTATGTTCAGAACTTAATACATTAGATGCATCCCACCATAGAAAGTACAGCTTGTGGAGGATTTATAATCTATTTACTTTACCTGTTGGAAAATTAAATTCCTTAGCATCACATTTTTCGATACTTAATGGAAAAACTTTAACTATTATTTCGTTGCATCACATAATTTCCACATTGTCTTTTACATTAACAACATATTTCACAACACGATGTTTGTAATGGGTAAAAAAAACCATGTGCAGATATGGTCCCAGGGTGGCTGTGATTATGACGAATGACCATAATAACGAACTACTCCTATATGTACAGTCGCGGCCAGAAGTACACGAACACCTAATGATAAAGAACGGAACAGTGAGCGTTAACCCTTTCCGTACCGGCGACGTCTTTTTAACCCCTTCCGTACTGGCGACGTCTTTTTAACCCCTTCGTACCGGCGACGTCTGTTTAACCCCTTCCGTACCGGTGACGTCTTTTTAACCCCTTCCGTACCGGCGACGTCTTTTTAACCCCTTCGTACCGGCG
>CM064488.1:46368196-46370696 GCA_032716605.1 Paralithodes platypus | reverse complement strand
ATAGAGAGAGAGAGAGTAGAGAGATGCCTACGATAGGTGTTATGGTATAATGGCTATCTCGAGAGATGTGAGTAGTTATATATATATATATAGAGAGAGAGAGATGACTACGATAGGTGTTATGGCATAATGGCATGCGAGAGATGTGAGTAGTATTATATATATAGATAGAGATGATAGAGATGACTACGATAGGTGTTATGGAATAATGGCATGCGAGAGATGTGAGTAGTTATATATATATATATATATAGAGAGAGAGATAGATAGAGAGAGAGAAAGATAGATAGATAGAGAGAGTATGAGTAATGAAACCATCGTAATGAGTAATCTGTAGACTCAAGCCTATCTGTTTGTATATATTGAGAACGTGTGTGTGCGTACGTGCGAGTCTCTGATTGAGAGTGTGTGTGTGTGTGTGTGAGAGACAGACAGACACATATAGACAGAGAGAGAGAGAGAGAGAGAGAGAGAGAGAGGGAGAGGTACGATGGTGATGGTGATGCATGATAGGGTTAATTTAGTTGCGATTAATATAAACTGCAGTAGCTTAACATAGTGGGATATTATGTACGTACATCATGTACGTAATACCCAGGCCATGTTTACAAAGAATTACAAGGGAAAACAAACAGCAGCAACATTACTTATCCTTGCCACACATTAACACACACACACACACCAAAACAAAAATAAACATTAACAAAAATCTGAATATATACCCATTTGAATACCGAAACATGTATCGCATTTGTTACTGCATATCCAACATGACATACTTTGAAACAAATGATATTATAACAAAGCACCATGCTATGACAATGTGTGAATATCCATAAACAAATATTGTCCATACAAAATACGACTCTCTATGACAGATACCCCAAAATACATATAGGGAAATATTATAATACATATGATCCTGAAACGCGATCATCTGCATATAGATATAGCACAGAGAGGGGAATTGATGGTGGTTTAATATAAGCATCACATTTATAAACATATATTCATGTCATGCTTATTGGAAGGATTATTTTTACGTATATATTAAAAGGGTATATATGTCCTTTCATGCATTATATATATATATATATATATATATATATATATATATATATATATATATATATATATATATATATATATATGTTTATGATTATATACTTCAATCTTACTATATAGGAGATTATGCTTAGAGATAGGCCAATTACACCTTGAATTAGGATAAGATACATGAAATAAATTTATTGAGCTTCACATTAGGAAAATATACTAAAATCTAGATAATCTAAGATAAGATCAAATATATAATATGCTTACAAAACAGTAGGTCTTCCATTATTATGTTAATATGCTTAAGGGAGCCCGCCTCGTTTTTTTTCTTCTCTTTCTCTTCCTCTCTCTTTGGCTTCTATCCATTCGGCCCCATTCAGCCTACTGTTTTAAGACGTTTACCCACATCCAGGTGTCAATATTTTCCTGGCGAGCGGTAGCGAGCCAGCATATATATATATATATATTTGTTTTGACAGCAAGCAAGCAAAATTTGTAAATTTTTCGATAGAAAAATGTCCGGCGAAGCCGGATTCTCCATACAATGCTGGCTCGCTATCGCTCGCCAGGAAAGTATCGACACCTGAATGGGGATAAACGTCTTGAAACAGTTGGCTGAATGGGGCCGAATGGATAGCCTACAAGCCAGGGAAAGAGAGAAAAGGAGAGAAAGATTAAAAAAAAAAAACGGTGAGCCCCCTTAATATAATTGCTGTGCCTTTCAGTAGGAGTTTAATATTAAGCTTGATAATTCACTAACTCTCCATGATCTTTGGTACGAAGCAATTATACAGTCTGGAATAAAACATGCATATTGTGCCAGAAAGCATGCATAATAATTACAAGAGTATATTCCGATTTTATCCACGTCAAATTTTGAGTTGTTTAAGGGGAGATGGGTCGCTTTTCTGGCCCCCTTCTTCCTCATGCTTATCCCCATTAGTTTTCAGATTTTAAGATATTTGCCCCATCAATGTGTCGATTTTAATACTGTTTGCCCCATTTTTTGCCAATATTAAGACTTTTCGTGTCATTTAGGTGTCGATTTTTTTCCTGGCGAGCGATAGTGAGCCTGTAATTATGGAAGAACCGGCCTTCGGCCGGAACATTTTTCTTTCGAAAATGTACAAATTAATCTAGACCGGGGATCTAATGGATGTTTGTTTAAGTTAGTTTACTGATACATAATATAAGTCATGGCCACGCAGCACTATAGTTTACTGATACATAATATAAGTCATGGCCACGCACACTATAGTTTACTGATACATAATATAAGTCATGGCCACGCAGCACTATAGTTTACTGATACATAATATAAGTCATGGCCACGCAGCACTATAGTTTACTGATACATAATATAAGTCATGGCCACGCAGCACTATAGTTTACTGATACATAATATAAGTCATGGCCACGCAGCACTATAGTTTACTGATACATA
>CM064488.1:46363485-46368096 GCA_032716605.1 Paralithodes platypus | reverse complement strand
AGAGAGAGTATGGACTACGATAGGGGTGTTATGGAATAATGGCATGCGGCGAGATGTGGCGTAGTTAATAATATATTATATTATAGATATAGTAGATGAAGAGGAGAGATGACTACGATAGGTTTGGTCATGGAAATAATGGCAATTGCGAGAGATGTGAGTAGTTATATATATATATATATATATATATATATCCGAGAGAGAGAGAGAGAGAGAGAGATGGACTACGATAGGTTGTTATGGAATAAATGGCATTCGAGAGATTGTGAGTAGTTTATAGATATCTAATCTATATATATGAGAGGGCGAGATCGCTAGCGTCGAGAGAAAGATAGATAGATAGAGAGAGTATGAGTTAATGGGAAAACCATCGTTAGTGGAGTTAATCTGTAGACTCAAGCCTATCTGTTTGTATATATTGAAAAAATACTTGCTCGTGTGCGTACGTGCGAGTCTTCTGGATTGGAGAGTTGATGTGTGTGTGGTGTGTGTGAGGAGACAGGACAGCCCAACATTATAGGCAGAGAGAGAGAGAGAGAGAGAGGGAGAGGTGACGCATGGTGATGGTGAAGCATGATAGGGTTAATTTAGTTTCGATTAATAAGAGAACTTAATTGCAGTAGCCTTAACATAGTGGGATATTACTGTACGTACATCATGTACGTAATTACCCAGTGTGGCATTGTTTACAAAGAATTACAAGGGAAAACAAACAGCAGCAACATTACTTATCCTTTCCACACATTAACACACACACACCAAAACAAAAATAAACATTAACAAAAATCTGAATATATACCCATTTGAATACCGAAACATGTATCGCATTTGTTACTGCATATCCACATGACATACTTTGAAACAAATGATATTATAAAACAGCACCATGCTATGACAATGTGTGAATATCCATAAACAAATATTGTCCATACAAAATACGACTCTCTATGACAGATACCCCAAAATACATATAGGGAAATATTTATAATACATATGATCCGGAAACGCGATCATCTGCATATAGATATAGCACAGAGAGGGGAATTGATGGTGGTTTAATATAAGCAGCACATTTATAAACATATATATTCATGTCATGCTTATTGGAAGGATATTTTTACGTATATATGAAAAGGGTATATATGTCCTTTCAATGCATTATATATATCTATATATATAAATATATATATATATATATATAAATATATATATATAAATATATATTTGTTTATGATTTATATACTTCAATCTTACTATATAGGAGATTATGCTTAGAGATAGGCCAATTACACCTTGAATTAGGATAAGATACATGAAATACATTTATTGAGCTTCACATTAGGAAAATATACTAAAATCTAGATAATCTAAGATAAGATCAAATATATAATATGCTTACAAAACAGTAGGTCTTCCATTATTATGTTAATATGCTTAAGGGAGCCCGCCTCGTTTTTTTTCTTCTCTTTCTCTTCCTCTCTCTTTGGCTTCTATCCATTCGGCCCCATTCAGCCTACTGTTTTAAGACGTTTACCCACATCCAGGTGTTAATATTTTCCTGGCGAGCGGTAGCGAGCCAGCATATATATATATATATATTTGTTTTGACAGCAAGCTAAATTTGTAAATTTTTCGATAGAAAAATGTCCGGCGAAGCCGGATTCTCCATACAATGCTGGCTCGCTATCGCTCGCCAGGAAAGTATCGACACCTGAATGGGGATAAACGTCTTGAAACAGTTGGCTGAATGGGGCCGAATGGATAGCCTACAAGCCAGGGAAAGAGAGAAAAGGAGAGAAAGATTAAAAAAAAAAAACGGTGAGCCCCCTTAATATAATTGCTGTGCCTTTCAGTAGGAGTTTAATATTAAGCTTGATAATTCACTAACTCTCCATGATCTTTGCTACGAAGCAATTATACAGTCTGGAATAAAACATGCATATTGTGCCAGAAAGCATGCATAATAATTACAAGAGTATATTCCGATTTTATCCACGTCAAATTTTGAGTTGTTTAAGGGGAGATGGGTCGCTTTTCTGGCCCCCCCTTCTTCCTCATGCTTATCCCCATTAGTTTTCAGATTTTAAGATATTTGCCCCATCAATGTGTCGATTTTAATACTGTTTGCCCCATTTTTTGCCAATATTAAGACTTTTCGTGTCATTTAGGTGTCGATTTTTTTCCTGGCGAGCGATAGTGAGCCTGTAATTATGGAAGAACCGGCCTTCGGCCGGAACATTTTTCTTTCGAAAATGTACAAATTAATCTAGACCGGGGATCTAATGGATGTTTGTTTAAGTTTGATGGAGGTCTAGGGAGGAAACTAGAAAAATAATAAATACGCGAACAAAACAAAAGTCGCCCCCAAAATGAACCATCCCCTCTTAATGAAACCAAAAGAGCTATAAGTCATGGCCACGCAGCACTATAGTTTACTGATACATAATATAAGTCATGGCCACGCAGCACTATAGTTTACTGATACATAATATAAGTCATGGCCACGCAGCACTATAGTTTACTGATACATAATATAAGTCATGGCCACGCAGCACTATAGTTTACTGATACATAATATAAAGTCATGGCCACGCAGCACTATAGTTTACTGATACATAATATAAGTCATGGCCACGCAGCACTATAGTTTACTGATACATAATATAAGTCATGGCCACGCAGCACTATAGTTTACTGATACATAATATAAGTCATGGCCACGCAGCACTATAGTTTACTGATACATAATATAAGTCATGGCCACGCAGCACTATAGTTTACTGATACATAATATAAGTCATGGCCATGCAGCACTATAGTTTACTGATACATATATAAGTCATGGCCACGCAGCACTATAGTTTACTGATACATAAAACAACTTTTACGTAATATTGTGTTTTGTATCAGTTTATTAAAGGGGGGATGGGCGTATTTATTAAAGGGGGGATGGGCGTATTTATTAAAGGGGGGATGGGCGTATTTATTAAAGGGGGGATGGGCGTATTTATTTGCTCATATATCAATTTTGTTTTATTTTCTTCGTTTTCTCCCTAGTCCTTCCATCAAGCTTATGATCCCCCCCCCCCCCTCTCCACAAAAAAATAAATAAAATAAAATAAATAAATAATAATTATTATTATACAAATAATAATAAATACAAAAATAAAAATACAAACCCTCCTTCAAGATAAATGTGTAAATTTTTCGATACAGCCCGTAGCCTAGTAGGTAGAGCTCTCGTCTCACACACGAGGGGTCGGGGGTTCAATCCCCCGGCCGGGCGGAGACAAATTGGGCTTGTCTCCTTTCATGTGTTAGCCTCAGTTCACCTAGCTGTAAATAGGTACCTGGAATAAGTGGACGACGTTGTGACGTCCCATCTGGGGTTGGCAAAAATGGTACAAGGCGAGATGGGTATCATATGGTTCACCTAAGCTGATGGCTACCTAAGCCTTCGGGCGAGACGGTACCGTCTATAGTGAGAATGGTACCATACAGATCCACCCTAAGCCTTCGTTTCCGTTGTCGCCAATTGGCTAAAAATACAGACTACACACACATCCACAGCCATTCCAACGATACATATAACACCTACACATATAGGAGGCGGGAAATAACGAGCATGCTCACTCCCGCAATACAACTAGAGTAAGTACACCGCCCTACACAGAATATCTCTCTCTCTCTCTCTCTCTCTCTCTCTCTCTCTCTCTCTCTCTCTCTCAAAAGAAATTATAGAGTAAAAGTTCGAGCCGCACCATTGGCAAGTCGGAATCTTGAAAATATATAAATAAAGTAGACGTGCCGTTTTGCCCAAAATCAAAACGGCATACCCAACTCTGCGATGGGTTACCATCATCACTACTAATACCATCATCAATCACAATCAACATAATCACTACTACTGCCATCATCACTACAACTGCCATCATCACTACAACTGCCACAATCATCACGAGTACTGTCATCATCACCATTACTATGATCATCATCACTACTACAATTACAATTATCACTACTACTCTCACCATAATCACTGTCCATTGTCACTAGTATCTTAATCACTACTATCATCATTGATACTACAACTATCAACCATCATTACTAATATCATCACCACCATCTTACAATCATCATTACTACTGTTAACATCATCACTACTACTATAACCATCATCATTACTACTGTCACAAATACTACCATAATTTATTCTACTGTCACCATCATCACTACTACTGCCATCATCACCATTACTATGAACTTCATCACCACAACTATCGTCATCATCACTACAAATTTCACCATTCTCACTACTACTCACCATCATCACTAATACTCACACCATCGTCACTACCATCAACACTACTGTCATTATTATCACTACAACTATCATCATTACTTGTCACCATCACTACTATTATGACCATCATTACTACTACTGTCACCATCATATCTACTACTGTCATCATCATCACTACTGTCATCATCATCAATACAACTACAACCATCATCACTACAATTATCACCATTATCACTACTATCACCATAAATCCAAATATTACTACCATCACTTCTAATGCCAACTAAACTAACTTAACCTAGCAAATA
>CM064488.1:46290985-46358485 GCA_032716605.1 Paralithodes platypus | reverse complement strand
AAGTAAGGAAAACGAGTCTAGAACTTTTGGGCCAATCAACGGACTGGGCGACGGTCACCATGGCAACCGGGAGCCAATCGGAGCGCGGCGTGACGAAAACAATCAACATTGGAGTACGCTGGGACAGGCTGAACGCACTCCTTGGGCTAGCTGTACTCATGCCCTAAACAAGCCTAAGTAATGCATAATGCGAGTGATAACTTTATATATGTACAGTCGGCCTAATAAGTGATGTCTCGGCACCAAGTATGTTTTGATCAATAATTGGTATCAGCAATATCTAAAACTTGATATATTTGTTTCGAGTGAGATATACCAACATGTTCCTACACTTACCCATCCTATTCAACATCTGACAGACATTAATACAGCACAGAACGAGCCAAACGTAATGACAGCTGAGATATGACTTATTAGCGCCACTGTACACTTCCGCACTTTATTATTAAATTATTTGATAATTACTATTATTCATATTTGCTTAATTTTGTTTCTGTTCTTGTTTTTTGTCTTAATTATTATTATTATTAATTTTTTATTTGTTTTACGATTTGACTTGATTAAATTGCGAATAAACTCGAGGTCAAAATAATAAATTATCACTACTACTTAAACTCCGGAAATTATAACCTAAGCATACCTCTTATATATATATATATATATATATATATATATATATATATATATATATATATATATATATATATATATACTGTATATATATACATATATATATATATATATCTATATATATATATATATATATATATATATATATATATATATATATATACAGTATATATAAAAAAAAAAAAAAAAAAAATTTTTTTTTTTTTTTTTTACCTACAATACATTTGTATAGTGCAGTTATTCCCTATAGCATAAGTTATGATCGCACATTTCTGGAGTGCGTGGGTCCTAGGTGGAGCACTGAGACCGCTGCAGAGGGTATACGCAAAGAAGGTCTAAATTATTATTGGGAATATATGTTGGCAATACCTATAAATCAACCTGTGACAGCGCGGAAGTAAGGGCTAATTAGGGTTTAATATAGTGGTACTGTAGGTGTTGAGAGAGGGAGAGAGAGAGAGGGAGTGAGAGAGAGAGAGAGAGAGAGAGAGAGAGAGAGAGAGAGAGAGGATAATATAATGGATATATAGATAAATATATACGGTAGATATATGATAAGAGAATAGATAGATAGATAGCTAAATTAGAGAGAGAGTTAGAGTGATAGAGAGAGAGGATAATAAAATGGGTAGATAGATAGATACGATAGATATGTGATAGATAGATAGATAGATAACTAGATAGATAGATATAGATGAGAGAGAGAGAGAGTGAGTGAGAGAATGAGAGTGAGTGAAAGTGAGAGCGAGAGAATGCGTCCCTAACTTCCTCTGAAAGCGTCTAAGTGCATATGTTGGTGCTTGAGAGAGAGAGAGACAGAGAGAGAGAGTGAGTATGCGTGTCTCCAAGAAGCTTCAACAAAACTTCTTCGGTGGAGGAGAGAGAGAGAGAGACAATGGATAGATAGATAGATAGACAGAAAGGAGAGAGAGAGAGAATGAGTGAGTGGGAGAGACAGATAGAAGAGAGAGAGAGAGGATAGTTAGACAGATAAGAGAGAAAGAGAATGGAGACAGAGAGAGAGAGAGAGAGAGAGAGAGAGAGAGAGAGAGAGACAGACACAGACAGACAGATGACAGGTGAAGGACAGCAAGATACTCGAACACTGTAATTTATGTACTCCCAAAAATCTCAGGCATCCTAGATCAGCCGATTTAAGGGGAGATGGGTCGTTTTTCTGGTCCCCTTTCTCCCTCGTGTTAAGCCCCATTCGTTTTGAGATTATAAGTCGTTCGGCCCATTAGTTTGGCAATGTTAACACCTTTCGCTCCATTTCGTTGTCAATTTTAAGACCTTTCATCCATTTAGGTGTCGATTTTTTCCTGGCGAGCGATAGCGAGCCTGATATTTTAAGAGGAACAGGCCTTCGGCCAGGAAATTTTTCTAACAAAAAATGTACAAATTTATCTTGAAGAGGGTTTAGGTGGTATTTTTCTAAGCTTGGTGGAGGTCTAGCGAAGACACTAAGAAATAAAGAAGTAATTGAATTAATAGTCCAAAAAATGGGCCCATCTCCCCTTAACTATATAATCAAACTCTCAAACTCCCGAAGGCGGCGCTGTAGGGGGAGTCATTCACCCCTTCCGTAACGGCGACGGATTTTTCAGTTTATTTTGGCTGCTGTTAGACGATTGTATTCAGTTTTAAAAGGGCCTCCAGCAATCAACAGGCTTCGAACCATCTCACTGAACACTATTTACTACCACAAATCCTTCCTAATTAAGCTGCACAAAATTGCCTAAATATAGCTAGAATGAAATTAAACAGACGTCGCCGCTACAGAAGGGGTTAACCCATTCTGTACCGGCGACGGATGTTTACATATTCTTCTAGTTATAGTTAGAGGAAGGTGTGCCGTTGTAGAAGGATCTGCATGGGGTGGTAAGAAGGCTTGTAAGGGAGGAGAGTTACAAACCTTTTCTAGATTGCTAAACTAAATAAAATCGTTTAAGGGAGTGACCCGTTTTGTTTTCTCTTTCTTGGTTGTACCCATTCGGCTCCATTCAGCCTACAGTTTTCAAAAAATTATCCACTTCCAGGTGTCGATATTTTCCTGGCGAGCGATAGCGAGCCAACATTTTATGGAGTAATCCGGCTTCGCCGGAGACATATTTCTATCGAAAAATGTACAAATTTAGCCAGCTGTCTAACTTATACATAATATGGTGGCTCGCTTTCGCTCGCCAGGTATAAATCGACATCTGGATGGGGATAAACGTCTTAAAACAGTAGGCTGAATAGGGCCGAATGGATACAATCCATAGAGCGAGAAAAAACCAGGTCACCCCCCTTAATAGTAGCCCTAATAAAGTTAAAAGAACGGCACCGGTACTGAAAGGGTTAAGTGTAGGGTCACCAATGTACAGTCACGGCCAAGAGTTCTGGACCACTTCTCCCTCATGTTTAGCCCAATTTGTTTTGAGATTCTAAGACGTTCGCCCTATTAGTGTTTTGTCTCATTTCTTTGTCAATATTAAGACTTATTGTGCCATTTAGGTGTCGATATTTCCCTGACGAGCGATAGCAAGCCTGTAATTTAGGAGGAATCGGCCTTCGGCCGAGATATTTTTCTACCGAAAAATTTACAAATTAATGTAGAAGGGGGATCTTGGGGATATTTGTTTAAGCTTGATGGAGGTCTAGGGAGGAATATATATATATATACAGTATATATATATATATATATATACAGTATATATGTGTAAATCGACCAATAAATAATCCCTTCCCCCTTAAAGGTATATTGGTGGTAATAAACCCAGCTTATATACCAGTAAGATAAGTATACTGTCACTATCAATATACCCATTGATCTTATATACTTATTTCAGGTCTTATTTATACCTTAGATTGCCTGTAGTGTATCTTACCAATGGGGGGGGGGGGGGGGCTAGGACAGGTACAAGGGTAGTTGGCAGGTAGTGGAGAGAGAGAGTGTGAGTGAGTAGGAGAGTAGAGAGATAGAGAGAGAGAGTGTGTGTGTAGGTGTGTAGGGAACAATAGTGGTAGGTGTTGGAGGCGTGTGTATATGCGTGTGTAGGTCTGCAGCGAACAAGCATAGTAGGTGGTGGAGGTGTGTGTATGTAGGTATGTGTGTGTGTGTGTGTGTTGTGGTGTGTAGGTGTGCGTATATGGGTGTGTAGGTGTATATGTGTGTGTGTGTGTGTATGTAAGCGTGTGTTTTTATTGTGGTGTCTAGGCGTGCGTATATGAGTGTGTAGGTGTGTGTATATGAGTGTATAGGCTACTGTAGGTGTGCGTATATGAGTATGTAGGTGTGTGTATATGAGTGTATAGGCTACTGTAGGTGTGCGTATATGAGTATGTAATGAGATGTATCATACCAAAGGGGTGGGTGTGGGGGGGTGGGGTGAAGACAGATACAGCGGTCATTGGCAGGTAGTGGAGAAAGAGTGTGTGTGTGTGTGTGTGTGGACCGTTGTTGTTGTTCCCTAAGCTGCCTGGCCGAACAGCCCCGAGTCCCAAAGGAAGGCCATGGCCACGGTCGGGCTTTCCCACAGAGGAATGTAGATTGCGTTGTTGGCGTAAGTGATTGTGTGAAATGCAGTCTTCTATGATGTGTTTAATGGTATGGGGTGCTGTGTTACATCCCGGGCAGGTGTCGACGACAGAGTCATCCAGTCTCTTCTGATAGCTGGATGGTGTCCGCATCTCAGCCTGGCCAGGTGGACTCTGTCCTCGCGAGGAAGGGAGGATTCAGAAGGATGGATTTCGGGAGGTCGTGCCTGCAGCTGCGTGTTGTCTATGAGTGATTGGATGGAACAGCGAGAGATATGAGTATGGATGTGCTTCTGGAAGTTGGTTTGGGGTGGGCATGGAGGGAGAGAAGACAGTATTAGTATGTGATACCGTGTGCTGGGTGTTGTGTTGATACCGTGTGCTGGGTGTTCTGATATGTGATACCGTGTGCTGGGTGTTCTGATATTTGATACCGTGTGCTGGGTGTTCTGATATGTGATACCGTGTGCTGGGTGTTCTGATATGTCTTGGTGTCTGTGGGTGTGTTGCCATGTAGTGTAGTGGGTGGTGTTGGTTCATGGAGGCTGCTGACAGGAATTGAGTGCCTCTCATGTCCAGATGGTCTTTGACTTTGAGGACTTTGGTTTCTTGATGAGGTGATCTGTAGGTGTAGTAGCTGTGCAGCCTGTGATGATTTTTAGGGCTTTATTTTGAATAGTCTGTAAGGTCTTATGGTGTGTTTCAGCTAGGTTAGAAGCCCAGGCCGGGCTTGCGTATTCCATCACTGATCTTATGTATTGTTTGTAAACTGTGGTGGTGGTTTCTTTGTTTTGTCCAAATTTTGTGTGGGCAAGTGACCTGAGGGCGTTAAGTCTGGGTGTCAGTTTCTTTTTCATGGTTGTGGTGTGCTGTTTGAGTGTCATCAGAGTATCTTATGTTACTCCTAGAATTTTGGGTAAGTGTGTGTGTGTTAGGGGTGTGTTGTTTATGGTGAGTTGCTGGGTGTATTTGTGTTCTCCTGTCCAGCTTGTGAGGAGGGTTGCGGTGGATTTGGCTGGGGCTAAATTGAGTCTGTTTGTAGTGCACCAGTCATGTAATGTGTTGAGATAGGGTTGAAGGAGACGTGTTGCTGTGTCTAGGTCTTGGTGTGTCATTGTGAGTGTTATGTCATCTGCATAGGAGGTTATGTTTATTTGGGGTGTATTGGGTGTATTTGTATCATGCATGTACAGATTGAAGAGTGCGGGCAACAGGACGGATCCTTGCGGGACTCCGTTTGGGAAATTTCTGATACTAGATGACAGACCAGCAAAAGATACGTGTGCACATCTGCCTGGTAGGAAGTTGGCCAGCCACCTTTTTGTGGTGTTGTGCATGTTTGTGTCGTAAATTTTGTTTGTTAGGTTGTGGCGGGGGATGGCATCGAAGGCTTTACTAATGTCGAGTGAGGCAAGTAGTGATCTGTGCGGTGGTCTGGCTAAGTTGATGCCGATTTGATTCAGTTTAAAAAGAGCTCCAGCAATTAACAGGTTTCGAACTATCTCACTTAACCCTATTTTTGACTACCACAGACCCTTCTAGCCCCTTTTGTACCAGCGACGTCTGTTTAACTTTATCATGACTACCGTTAGACGATTTTATTCAGCTTTAACAGGCAATAAACAGGTTTCGAACATTGTCACTTAACCCTTTTTACTACCACAGCTCCTTTTTAAACTGAAAAAAATCGTCTAAACATAGCAATAATAATAATTCAAAAGACGTCATCGGTACAGAAGGGGTTAATTTGCACAGTTTTGGGATCCCCGGCCGCTCAGTGTATTGATCCCACTGTCGCGCATTCCGTAAGTAGCGCAACAACAGTTGTGCGGGGGATTGATGGCTTGTCCGGGTTCGATACACTTTTGTTGATAAGTTGGTGGCTGATGGGAGAGAGAGAGAGAGAGAGGGATGGGGGGTAGAGGGAGAGAGAGTGTGTGTGAGAGAGAGGGAGAGAGAGAGTGTGAATGTGTGTGTGTGTGTGTGAGAGAGAGAGAGAGAGACGGGGTGGGGTATTATAGTGAAAAGCGTATAACATAATAAAATAACAATAGTCTCTCCTAGAGAATAAGTTAAACTCCTCTCTGAAGGCACCGATTTTCACCCTCACCTATGGACTAAGTGGCCCTTTCTTAAGAGGGAAGGGTTTCTGGACCCCCTTCTCCCTCATGTTTAGCCCCAATAGTATTGACATTTTAAGACGTTCGCCCCATTAGTCTGGTTTTTTAAAGACCTTTCGCCCCATTTGTTTGTAAATTTTAGACCTTCCTTGCCATATAGGTGTCGATTCTTTTTCTGGCGAACGATTGCGCATCTGCATTTTAGGACCAACCAGCCTTAGACCGGATATATGAATGAATAGATGTGTGAGTGAATGTAATGGATAGATGGCCTAGGCGAATGCAATATATATATATATATATATATATATATATTATCAGGAAAATAAGAAGAAAAAAAATATAAGAAGCAATCTCCTGGCGAAGCAGTTTAATCTTGTCGTCTGGCTCGTCTTATTAATACTAAATCTTCTATATAAGGACGGGAGGAGAAGCGATGAGTGATACGCTCGAATGTTGCCTTAGCTGTTATTAAAGGCGCAGTGGCTCCCTTTTTTTTTTTTTTTTTTTTTTTTTTTTCCTCGCTAGACCTCCCTCAAACTTAGAAAAACGCCCCCTAGCCTCCCCCCCACCCCCCTTCGAGATAAATTTTTACATTTTTCGGTAGAAACAATTCCCGGCCGAAGGTCGATTCCTCTTATAACTACAGGCTCGCTATCGCTCGCCAGGAAAAAATCGACACCTAAATAGCACGAAAGGTCTTAATATTGACAAGGAAATGGGGCGGAGGTCTTAAAATCGACAAACTAATGGGGCAAGCAACGTAAAATCCGAAAACTAATGAGGCTAAACATGAGGGAGAAGGGGAGCCAGAAAAACGGACCCATCTCCCCTTAAAAGGTCATGAAGGGCTGGCTTACAATTATGAGTGGCAAGGCTTTTGGGAGTGTTGTTTTAGCTGTTATTAAATGGCCAATGGGTTTAAGGGGGGATGGCCCTATTTGTTTAAGGGGAGATGGCCCTATTTGTTTAAGGGGAGATGGCCCTATTTGTTTAAGGGGGGATGGCCCTATTTGTTTAAGGGGAGATGGCCCTATTTGTTTAAGGGGGGATGGCCCTATTTGTTTAAGGGGGGATGGCCCTATTTGTTTAAGGGGGATGGTCCTATTTGTTTAAAGGGGGATGGCCCTATTTGTTTAAGGGGGGATGGCCCTATTTGTTTAAGGGGGGGTGGTCCTATTTGTTTAAGGGGAGATGGTCCTATTTGTTTAAGGGGGGATGGCCCTATTTGTTTAAGGGGGGATGGCCCTATTTGTTTAAGGGGAGATGGCCCTATTTGTTTAAGGGGGGATGGTCCTATTTGTTTAAGGGGGGATGGCCCTATTTGTTTAAGGGGGGATGGCCCTATTTGTTTAAGGGGGGATGGCCCTATTTGTTTAAGGGGGGATGGCCCTATTTGTTTAAGGGGGGATGGTCCTATTTGTTTAAGGGGGGATGGCCCTATTTGTTTAAGGGGAGATGGCCCTATTTGTTTAAAGGGGGATGGCCCTATTTGTTTAAGGGGGGATGGTCCTATTTGTTTAAGGGGGGATGGCCCTATTTGTTTAAGGGGAGATGGCCCTATTTGTTTAAGGGGGGATGGCCCTATTTGTTTAAGGGGGGATGGCCCTATTTGTTTAAGGGGGGATGGCCCTATTTGTTTAAGGAGAGATGGCCCTATTTGGTTAAGGAGGGATGGTGCTAGTTGTTTAAGGGGGGATGGCCCTATTTGTTTAAGGGGGGATGGCCCTATTTGTTTAAGAGGGGATGGCCCTATTTGTTTAAGGGGGGATGGCCCTATTTGTTTTCTTCAATTATAATATATGTTTATAATTTTATTTAGTTTGCTACTTAGACCTCCATCAAACTTTTTAAAAACATCCATTACATTCCCCTTCTAGATTAATTTGTACATTTTTCGGTAGAAAAATATCACGGCCGAAGGCCGTTTCTTCCACAATTACAGGCTCACTATCGTTCGCCAGGAAAAAAGTCGACACCTAAATGGCACGAAAGATCTTAATACTGACAAGGAAATGGGGCGGAAGGTCTTAACATCGCCAAACTAATGGGGCGAACGTCCTAAAATCTCAAAAGCAATGAGGCTAAACATGAGGGAGAAAGGGGGCCAGAAAACGACCCACTCCCCCTTAACTGTTATTATAAGGTCACGAAGGGGTTTATACAGCTGGCTTACCTTATGAGTGGCAAGGCCGTTAATTGGGTGTGTTGTTGGCTTCGCTGTTATAGTGAATGGTCCGTCGAAGAGCGGTTTAAGGGGGTACTACTTGCTTTTTTTCTGGACCCCCCTTCTCCCTCATGTTTAGCGTATTACTTTTGACATTTTAAGACGTTCCTTTCATTAGTTTGGCGATGTTAATACCTTTCGCCCCATTTCGTTGTCAATTTCAAGACCTTTCGTGCCATTTAGGTGTTGATTTTTTTCTGGCGAGCGATAGCGACCCTGTAATTTTAAGAGGACCCGGCCTTCGGCCGGGAAATTTTTCTATCGAAAAATGTACAAATTTATCTTGAAGGGGGGGGGGGTCTAGGGATTTTGTTTAATTAAGCTTGATGGAGGTCTAGCGATGACACTAAAAAATAAATTAATAAATTAATTAATAGCCCACAAAACCGAGTAGTGCCCCCTTAACTTATTTTGGTACCAGTGCCATAATTTCCATCATATTCTGGTTACTATTAGACGACTTGGTGTAGCTTAATAAGGGCCTTCAGCAATTAACAGGCTTCGAACTATCTCACTTAACCCTTTTTACTACCCCAGATCCTTCTTAAACTGCACAAAATCGTCTAAATATAGCTAGGATATAATGAAAAAGACGTCGCCGGTTCAGAAGAGGTTAACAGCTGGGTTACATATTGAGTTGCAAGGCAATTGAAATTATATTTTTGTGTTGTCAGTTTGCATTCGTGTTCTTTTTAGTTGTGGACTTTATATTCTTAATTATGAAGTGATATCAAAGGTTTATGAAGATTATAGTCGTTTATTTTCGACTGACGGTAAATTGCAAAGTTGCCATCACAATTTTTCAGTCATTTTGAAGATTTTGTAGTGAAATATGGTGCTAATTATGTAAACTTGGTCTTGATATGAGGCAGACACATAGTAGTTGCATATTTGTTCATTAAGCATTGATAAATTATCTGTAGAGGGATTCAATTTACCGCCAGTTGAAATGAAAGCGACCATAGGATGTTTGTTGATAAATCGTGTGTGTTCTGAGGTCTACTAGCACACGAGCTCTGACAGTCATGGTGTGTGTGTGTGTGTGTGTGTGTGTGTGTGTGTGTGTGTGTGTGTGTGTGTGTGTGTGTGTGTGTGTGTGTGTGTGTGTGTGTGTGTGTGTGTGTGTGTGTGTGTGTGGACGTGACTATGTGTGTGTATGTGAATGTATGTGTATGTTGTTTTTGTGGGTGTTGTTCTGGGTGTGGTTGTGTGTGTGTGTGTATATATATATATGCGTCTACTACTGTGCGTGTGTGTTTTCATTGTGTGTATGTGTGTATTATAATAGCTCCTTTCATTGTTAGTTTTAGCTCTTTATACTGTGTTTAGAGAGAGAAAGATTTACATAGATACACTGACCACACGGACCTTATGATACCAAGGAGGTGGTCAGGACTCACTTCTAGTAGACAAAACATCCAAAATAAAGGATAGTGGATGAAAGGATTGAATACAATAAGGCCAAGAGAGAGAGAGAGAGAGAGAGAGAGAGAGAGAGGGAGAGAGGGAGAGAGAGAGAGAGAGAGAGAGAGAGAGAGAGAGAGAGAGAGAGAGAGAGAGAGCGAGAGAGCGAGAGAGCGAGAGAGCGAGAGAGCGAGAGAGAGAGAGAGAGAGAGCGCGTTATGAGAGTTGCTATTAAGTGCTTCAGACCTGCTCAAAATAACCTGCAGAATTATGCGAGCTGCAGTGAAGTATGCCTAGATGTTATCAAAGGGAAAGTTATTAAGTTATTCATCAAGTCCTAAGTCACTACGTAAGTTAATAAGGGTTGTGAGTTATGTTGATTAAATTTAGGCTTACATCAAATATTAGGTGCAGTGAATTATCTCTAGGTGTAATTAAAAGGAAAGTTAGCCAGTTTGTTTTTTAAGCCATTATGTAAGGTTATGAGGGTTGTTCGATGGAAAGTTGATTCAATTTAGGTTATTATCAAATATTACCTGCAATGAATTATCTCTAGGTGGTATTAAAAGGAAAGTTATCAAGTTATTTATCAAGTCCTGAGCCATTATGTAATTTTCATCACATTCTGGGTACCAATAGACAATTTTGTTTAGCATATATTCTACCTCTAGGACTAAAAGTAGTACATACGGTCTCAATAGACCCCCCTGAATAACATAGGTCCGTCTTAAACTACATACAATCGTCTCACATTAGCCAGAATCAAAGGTCAAGTGTGTGTGTGTGTGTGTGTGTGGGTGTGTGTTATTGAGGGGTGTCTTGCCTGCTCTTTACGTGTGTGTGTGTTTATGATTGAGTGTGTGTGTGTGTGTGGTTGTCTGTGTGTGTGTGTGTGTGTTATTGAGGGGTGTCTTGCCTGCTCTTTACGTGTGTGTGTTTATGATTGTGTGTGTGTGTGTGGTTGTGTCTTATTAAGGGTTGTTTGGGCTGCAGTCTAGTCCTTTCAAAGTTCAGACGTGTGTGTTTGTGTGTGTAAGTTTGTGCATTATGATGTGGGATCTTTCCTTCTGTCTTGTCCTTTCAAAGTCTAGACGTCTGTGTGTGTATGTGTCTGCGTGTGTTGGGTGCGTGTATGGTGGGTGGGTGAGTGTGTTGTGTGTGCGTGTATGTGTGCTTGTGTGTGTGTGTGCATGCATGTGTTGGGTGCGTTTATGGTGTGTGTGTGTGAGTGTGTGTCTGTGTCTTATTAAGTGGTCCCTGGGCTATTGTCATGCCCTTTAAAAATCTAGACATGTGTGTGTTCGTGGTGTGTACGTTTTTGTGGTTGTATTTATATGTGTGTGTGTGTGTGTGTGTGTGTGTGTGTGTGTGTGTGTGTGTGTGTGTGTGTGTGTGTGTGTGTGTGTGTGTGTGTGTGTGTGTGTGTGTGTGTGTGTGTGCTGACAGGATACAGACAGCCCCTGTAATTGTAAGTTCTTGTTGTGGAGAGAGAGAGAGAGAGAGAGAGAGAGAGAGAGAGAGAGAGAGAGTAACAACAGTATTTCATCTCCAAGTCTTTGTACTCATGCTATTCTGTTTCTCATTTTAATATGCTCCTGTCATTGAGTGTTGTATTTTAATCGTGCACTCACTCTCAATCTCGCTCTCATTCTATCACTTCTCTCTCTCTCTCTCTCTCTCTCTCTCTCTCTCTCTCTCTCTCTCTCTCTCTCTCTCTCTCTCTCTCTCTCTCTCTCTCTCTCTCTCTTTCGCCTGCTTAATTCCTCTCCTCTCCTTCCGCTTTCCCTTACTCTCGGGTTTGCTATCACTCCTAGAATCAAGTCCTGGCCATCTCGCCGGGAACGTAAGGCCTGTGTGCCCAGTGTATGCATGTAAATCTACGGTAAACTCCCTCCCCTCCGAAGAAAACACAGAGCTAAGGCAGTAAGCGAGTCACCTGAATTTTTAAAGGGCCCGAATGTTTAAAGAGCCTGAATGTTTAAAGAGCCCTCCATTCCACAATAGAGCGGGCCCATAGACCTTTAAGGGGGGATGGGCGTATATTTGCTAATATATTTATATTGGTATATACATTTTTTACTTTCCTCCCTAAACCTCCATCAAGCTTTAAAAAACACACCCTAAGATCCTCCTTCAAAATAAATTTGTACATTTTTCGATAGAAAAATGTTCCGGCCAAAGGCCGGTTCCTCTTAGATCACAGGTTCGCTATCGCTCGCCAGGAAAGTATCGACACCTAAATGACACGAAAAGTCTTGATATTGACAAAGAAATGGGGCGAAAGGTCTTAAATTCGCCAAACGAATGAGCCGAGCGTCATTGAATTTGACAAATAATGGGGCTACACATGAGGAAGAAGGGAGACCAGCAAAACGACCCGTCTCCCCTTTCAACAAGCTAATATTATCTCACTGTTAACAATAAGAGACTCGGGCGTAATTAGGTATAGCTCAAAAGGTATATAACAGTGACAGGGTCGTTTCGCTGTTTGACCACTTCGCCACCAAAACACGAAAATCCCGAATATTTGTTGGATAACGTAGTTGGTCGGACCTAACTCATTCACAATTAGGTTAGTTGAGAGAGAGAGAGAGAGAGAGAGAGAGAGTTCAGAAAGAGAGAGAGAGAGATTTACATATATTTACATATGTACACTGGCCAAACATATCTTACGATCCAAACGAGGTGGTCAGGACTTAATTCTAGTAGAGATGTCATATCCGATAGAAAAGGAAAGTTGAAGGAAAGGATAGAAAATAAGAAGGCTCTCTCCCCACCCTCCGTTCGCTCCGGCAATTGCCGTACATGAAAAAGTTGGAAGTGATTAACCTTGCTGGGCTTCGAAATCCCCAGAAAGAATTTTACAGGAAAGATTGGAAAAAAGAAAGGAAAATTTATGCAACCCTTCGCTTTGGTAGAATGTACATTTTAGGGTTAATTGGAATCATCCAACTCATCACCCTTGGTAGTATGTACACTTTTAATTATGATTTTTATAATTATTATTGTTTATTTGTTTATTTAATTTTGTTTTTCTAACGATCTCTTCAGCTGAACAAACAAATAATAATGGTGATAATTACTGCCTACTCCATACCAATTTGTCTGTGGTATGAGTCTAGATTTTTCGTAAATGTATCTATAGAGGAGCTGTCTATTACTTTATTTGGGAGTTTGTTCCACTCATCAATTACACTGTGAGTGAAGAAATGTTTTTTTGTATCTAGATTCGCTCTCCGACCTAATAATTTTAAATTGTTTTCTCTTGTAGATGTGTCTTCAGCTTTTTTGAATAACTTATCTAGGTTAATGTTACTGAATCCTTTTAGCATTTTAAAACACTCTATCAATTGGCCTATCATCCTTCGTTAGTTAAGTGAAACAATATCAAGTTCTCTCGGTCTTTCATCATAGAATTTATTTCTCAATGAAGGGATTAGTTTAGTGGCTCGCCTTTGCACAGATTCCAATTTTTTAATATCCTTTATGAGGTGGGGTGACCAAAACTGCACAGCGTATTCGAGGTGCGGTCTCACCATACTTTTGTATAAGGGCAAAACTATGTCTTTGCTGTGATAGTGAAAGTTTCTTCTGATAAAACCTAGTGCCCTGTTTGCTTTGTTTGCAGCCGCTGTGCATTGATTGGAAGATTTTAAGTTTTCGTTTATCAGCACTCGCAAATCTTTTATTTGTGTTAACATTTTTATCTTCTCTTCATTCATGTAGTATTCATATTTATTGTTTTCTAACCTATTTGCAATGTCTGACATGTGTTTACATTAAACAGCATTTTCCACTTCTCCGACCATTCTGTGACTTTATTTAAATCAGCTTGAAGGTTTATTGTATCACTTTCGGAAATTATTGCATTACCTATCTTCGTGTCATCCGCGAATTTGGAAATTAAATTATTTATGTCATTATCTAGATCATTGATATATATTATGAATAACACTGGCCCCAATACTGAGCCTTGGGGGACTCCACTAGTTACTGAGCTCCATGTTGATTCCACACCGTTGATAACTACTCTTTGCTTTCTTTCGCTTAGCCAGTTTTTAATCCAATCCTACGTGTTGCCCTGTATTCCTATGTCTCTTATTTTCTGTAATAATTTATCATGCGGGACCTTGTTGAAGGCCTTTTGAAAGTCTAGATACACTGTGTCGAGGTTTTTGGTGAAGTCATTTAGTTTGTATAGGCTGTCATAAAATTCTATTAAATTGGTTAGGCATGTGAGAGAGAGTGACTGTGACTGTGACTGTGACTATGACTGTATATATGAAAAGTTGATAATAGATAGTTTTGGGCCATGGTCATATCATCGGCTCCTTCCTCTGTTCCCCCATTTCCATCATAAATAAAACGAATATGCTATAAGAAATCCTAACAACCACACTTAACCCAATGTAGGTTAAATTAGGTTATATTTTGGGTAGGCTGTGTAAGGCTATAGTCGATTTTTTCCAGCTGAGAGTAAATCGCCTTGTTACTATCTTGTTTACTCAGCTATAAGGTAGATTATGTAGCGAAATATGATGTTAGTTATGAAAACTTAGTATTAATACGACACACAGCCATAGTAGTTTCATATTTTTCCATTTAAGTATCGATAAATAAGCTACTGAGGGATTCAATTTATCATCAGCTGGAAAAAATTAGACTAGGCCTATAGTTACGTTTAAATAGGTTTAGTAATACATCTTAGTTCTTAGCAGCGAGGTGGCCAAGAAACGAGATGACTGGCTCCCGTATAAAATTCCTCTCCTCGTCATATTTATCTTTGACATACATTGTTTTTTTTTTTTTTTTTTCTTTTAAGTTATTGCGTACCGTTCACCATTCCTCTTAGCACTATCTGATCCGACGTCTTGTGAATTATTATAATATTTTGTTCAGTTATTTTTTAGCATTTTGCCTGCTTTTGCCATTTTCGACCACTGTATTATAGTTTGTCCCCTAGGATAACAAAAGCACCTTCCCACACTCCTTCAAACTAAGACATGCTCACCCAGACCCCCTTCAAGCAAAATATGTACATTCTTTGATAGCAAAATATGCCGGCCGAAAACCGATGTCTTCTAACTTACAGACTTGCTATAGCTCGCCCAGAAAAACATCAGGGTGAGGGGTGTTATTATTGACAAACGAATAGGATGAAACGTCTTAAAATCTCAAAACTGGTGCAACGAGACAGGGGAGATCCAGAAAGCCCTCCCTTAGACCAAATAGAGTTAAGTTACCATTTATCTCTGGCCTATATTATGTGTTGTATTGTGGGCTATTGATGAAGGGAGGCTAGATGCAAGGACGAGTTTAAGGTGTGTGTGTGTGGGGGGGGGGGGGGGGGGCGGCTTGTGTATTAAGGTTGTATTTTTTGTTTACTGTCCATTTATATTTGCTATTATAAGTGATTCTTTTTGAGAGAGGGATTCATATTATATATTTACTTTATATATATATATATATATATATATATATATATATATATATATATATATATATATATATATATATATATATATATATATATATATATATATATATATATATACGGTATATATATATATATATATTTATATATATATTTATATATATATATATATATATATATATATATATATATAATAACAAAGATGAAAAAAGCAAAACAACTAATCACAATACAATACTGAGAGAAGCAGAAAGAAGATATATTAATAATCGTACATGGGAGAAAGGGAAGAGAGCATTGATAGATTATATTAAGGGGATGGTTTTATCTGGATACCCCTTCTCTCTCGTACTTGGCCCCATTAATTTTCAGATTTTACGATTTTCAGCCCATTAGTTTGGCAATTTTAATACATTTCTCTCCATTGCTTTATAAGTTTTAAGATATTTTGTGCCATCTAGGTGTCATTTTTTTTCCTGGTATCTCTGGACCTCCTGCTCCTTCATATTCACCCCGTTTAGTTTTGACATTTTAAAACATTTGCCCCATTTGTTTGACGAATTTGTGACCATTCATGCCGTTTAGGTGTCGGGTTTTTTTCCTGGCGAACTATAGCGAGCCTCCTACTTAGGAAGATCAGGTTTTTGGCACTTTACTTCAGATAAATGCACAAATTTATCTTGAAGGAAGGTCTTTAGGGTATTTTAGTTTAAGCTTGATATGGGAAATTATTGTTTTTTACACCAACCAACTTCACACCTAAACTCAATTAATGAAATCAACAAATACATGTGGGACTCCGAGGACTCGAACCCAGGATACTCACATCGAAATTCCGCACTATGCATTGCGCTATCAAGACAGTTAAAAAATATTAGATATGGGGGATGGGGGGACTTGAAACATGAGAAACTACGGAGATATAGAAAAATTAAAGAGAAGTAGGGGAAGCATAGACAATAATTATGAGATAGAAACACGACGTGAGGCAATAAGATGATGTAGCAAAGAAGGAAAATTAAGTAAACATAGGGGATAGACAGACAAACCCACTAAAACTAAGGGATAATAAGTTAATGAAGACAAAATAGGGGATACGAAGAAAATATATAGGAAACAGCCGTATCCTATAGTCTATTCGCTGTAAGTAGGCGAGCAATCATGACCTCTATCCTCTGTAACTCAAAAAGGGCTAGAGTAAATTGGCTGTAAATGTCCACCTATATTCTTTTACTAACTCTTCCCACATGGTAGAAATATTAGCTCGATTACTCTAGGCGTTTTTTAGTTACAGAGGTTAGAGGTCATGGTTGCTCGCCTACTTACAGCGAATAGACTACTGTATAGTATACTGTCTGATGGCGTTAAGGGGAGGTATTTAGTTTGTTCCCTAGACCTCCATCAACCTTAAAATTACACCCCCTTGAGCCCCTTTCAAGATAAATTTGTACATTTTTCGGTAGAAAAATGTCCTGGCCGAAGGGCGGTTCCTCTTAAATTACAGGCTCGCTATCGCTCGCCAGGATAAAATCGACACCTAAATGGCACGAAAGGTCTTAATATGGGGTGAAAGTTCTTAAAATCGCTAAACTAATGGGGCAAACATTTTATAATATCAAAAGCAATGGGGCTAAACATGAGGGAGAAAGGGGTCAAGAAAAAAATCCCTCAAGTGGATATCTCCCCTTAATGGGTTTCGAAATGTAAGAAACCATACTCCATTAGACCACTATGTATTTCGGTGTGACATTCTTCTTATTCTTGGGGTGTAGAGATTGCCTTTGTTTAGTATTTCGCTGTGAGTATCTTAGGTTCGAATCCTGGGAGTACCATAGGTATTCAGTTATTTCACTGATTTCATAAATGGTGTTTATTTGTAAGTTAATTGGTGGGTTAATTATATTACGAATAAGAAGAGAAGAGAAGAGAAGAGAAGAGAAGAGAAGAGAAGAGAAGAGAAGAGAAGGGAAGGGAAGGAAAGGGAAAGAAAAGAAGGGATGAAAGAAGAAGAAGAGAGGTGAGAGTTATTGATGATGGTGATAATGATGATGATGACATTAGTGACGAATAAGAAAAGGAATAGGAAGAAAAAAGGATAGGAAGGAACGGGATAGACAGATGATAATCATGAAGAAGAAGAAGAAGAAGAAGAAAGAGGAAAAAGAGATGTGTGTGTGTGTGGGTCAGTTTGGGTGTGCGTTTATGTGTGTGTGTGTGTGTGGGTCAGTGTGTGTGTGTGTGCGTGTGTGCGTACTATGTATGTGAAAAGAAAAAGAAGAAGAAAGAGGGAAACAACATAAGAAATAAAGATATAACTTCCACAAAGACACTGTATGCGGAAAGGAGAGGAAAGAAGTAGACCTGTTGGATGGGCAGACAATATAGATGGGAGCTCTGATGGGTCCAATCAGATAAATGGTGGATATGGGGGGGGGGGGGGCTAGGATGTGTGTGTGTGTGTGTGTGTGTGTGTGTGTGTGTGTGTGTGTGTGTGTGTGTGTGTGTGTGTGTGTGTGTGTGTGTGAAGAGAATAGAAGGAAGTAGACCTGTTGGATGGGCAGACAATATAGATGGAGTCTCTGATGGATCCAATCAGAACAATTGAGGATATGGGGGGCTAGGGAGAGGGAGTGCAGGTGTGCGCGCGCAACTACGAATGTCGTAAATTAACCCATACACATTATACTGTACATACATAAATATTGTATATACTGTGTGTGTATATATATATATATATATATATATATATATATATATATATATATATATATATATATATATTGAGAATATATCACAAATACACGTGAGCCACTAAATGTTTCTAGTCTCTCAGTGGGGATCGAACCATCGACCATCAGGATGATAGCCGACGCTTTAATCAATTGACTGCCGTGGTGTAATTGATTAAAGCGTCGGCTATCATCCTGATGGTCGATGGTTCGATCCCCACTGAGAGACTAGAAACATATATATATATATATATATATATATATATATATATATATATATAGAGAGAGAGAGAGAGAGAGAATTACGGAGGATGAGAATGGATCAGATTGTGAAGTGGGAGATAGAGAGAAGGCAAAGAGTGAGATATGAGAAATACGAAGGAGACTAGGAAGAGGACGAGGAGGAGGAGAGAAAGGAAGGAGGAGGAGGAGGGCATGAAAGAAGAAAAACGATAAAAGGATGGGAAGGAAAGAAAGAGGTGGGTAGATAGATAGATAGAGAGAAGGAGAAAGAAGGTATTGGAGGATTTCAGCTGGAGATATAGAGAAGTAGGAAAGATGAAAGGTAAGAGAAGAAGAAATATGAGAAAACTGGAGGAAGGGGAGGAGGAGGAAGAGGAAGAGGGGGAGGGAGGAGTTTAGTTGGTGATGGATGGAGGAGCGTGGAGGGACTGATGGGGAGGAGGAAGGAAGGAGGAAGGGAGGAGGAAGGAAGGAGGAAGGGAGGAGGAAGAGTAAATGGAAGAAATATTGGATGAGGAGGTAGAATTTATTATGTATGCATCATCCCCCCCTTATCTCTCTCTCTCTCTCTCTCTCTCTCTCTCTCTCTCTCTCTCTCTCTCTATATATATATATATATATATATATATATATATATATATATATATATATATATATACCGGTATATATATATATATATATATATATATATATATATATACAGTATATATATATATATATATATATATATATATATATATATATATATACAGTATATATACAGTATATCAGATGAAATATATACAGAATATAAAAAATTATATATACAAAATGTGTATGTGTGTGAAAGAGAAATGGAGATAAATAGATAAATGGACAGCATGATAGATAAGATTAAATATTCATGAATATTTCAGTCGAGTTAACAGATTAGAATCCAATTAAAAATTACTGGTAATTATTCTTGTCAAGCGTCATTTAAAGTCAGATAAATTGCTAAATGTCAAATGCTATGGAGCAGAGTTTATGTATATATACTGTATATATATATATATATATATATATATATATATATATATATATATATATATATATATATATATATATAGTTAATTCTTTATTTCATAAAAGGTTACATGGTAACATTTTACATATATACAGTGTATAAAATTTCATCTTACCGCAAGGTGGGTTCATTATTTTGAACATACAGTATCCGTGACTTAATGGCATCTATGTCATTTTCCATCATGCTTTCAATGTTATACTCTGAAAGTAGTACAGACTTGGCTTCGTTAGCCAGGAACAGATCCTTGGACACATTTAACAGGCATTTTCTTAAATATTTGCATAGATAGATAGATAGATAGATATATAGAGAGAGAGATAGAGATATATATTGGGGCTAAACCCTGCCCCAGCCTCCCATATATTAGAGGTCCATAACGAAAACATAGGCAGATAAGTAGACACAATACATATAGGCCTATACATACTGTACATACATACACTCACATAACTCCATAGACCCACAATATTTCCACCAGAGGTCACAGGTTTGAGTCACATTAAAAAGTAATTAATGACGTCAAACATCAAAGTTCACATCAACGTCTATATGTCACGGGCGCCGAACAGGGGGAAAATAAACACGTCATATATTTCGTAGAGGTAGTTGTCCTTGCGGGTGTATTTTGTGGGTCCTGCATCCTATCTCATGTGTCCTATATATTGAAGGTCTATAAGCAGGGTATTGGAGGATGAGAGAGTGGGTGTCATAGTGAGAAAGAGAGAGAGAGAGAGAGAGAGAGAGAGACAGAGAGAGAGAGAGATATAGTAAGAGTGAGGTGAGGTACATTAGATTGATAGACATATACAGTAGATAGATAGATGGATTAGTAGACATATAAGTAGAAAAGTAGTTAGATAATAGCAGAGAGTTATAGAAATACATCGACATACAGATATCTTAATTAAAAGAGAAAGAATAAATGACAGTACACAAATAAATAGATACACATATCGATAGAAAACTTTATACATATAAATAAAATATTAATAGTTTTTCAGTCACTTCACAAACTAGAGGCACATTTTAAACTCATTACTGTTCATGTATCATTAAAGGTCAATTAAATAATTAAATGTCAAATGCAAGGTGCATAGTATATATACTGTATATATATATATATATATATATATATATATATATATATATATATATATTCCTTTCTTTTTTAATTTGGTGAGTCCTTCCCTAGTATCCCATATATTGGAGGTATTGGACAGGGTTGGTTCATGTTCTGGGGGGAGAGAGAGAGAGATGTGAGGTACGGATGGAAAAGAACATTGAAGCTAAAATAGGGGAATTATATGCATAGTCAACACATCCTAACACGGTGAAGGTTGAGTTAAAGGGCTTACGTAGAGGCTGAGCTTTACCGCAGCGCTTATCCCCTCGGCTTAGCCCTGTGTAGCCCCAGTGATGAGTGAGATACCCAGCCTGGTACACAAGAGCTACTGCATTATCCAGGCACATCACAAATGTCCACTTACTTCAGGTTCCTATATAGACTGCCCATCCGTCTCGCCCGGTTCTCAGGGTATAAAGATTGATTTATATAGAGATAGATATATGAAGAGATAGATTTTTTACAGAGATTGATATATAAAGAGATTGATTTATAAAGAGATAGATTTATACAGAGCGAGATTTATATAGAGATACAATAATAATAGATTGATTTGTATTGTGATGTATCTATAAAGAGATTAATTTACTGTATACTGATATACATTATATATATATATATATATATATATATATATATATATATATATTATATATATATATTATTTATAAAGATAGATTTACATAGATATACAATAATAAGATATGGATTTATATTGAGATGTATCTATAAAGAGATTAATTTACTGTATATTTAGATATACCGGTATATATAGAGAGAGATATATAAACAGATATATGTTTAAAGAGATAGATGGGTAGATACATAGATAGCGAGATAAAGTTTGAGATATGGGAAAGAGGGAGGGAGGGAGGGAGACACAAATTGGTATCGGAGAGAGAAGGCAGGGAAATTGATAGTAGGGGAGATGGGAGGGGGGGGGGCTGGTTATATGAGAGAAAGAGGGATTGTGTGTGAGAGAGAGAGAGAGAGAGAGAGGGAGAGGGAGAGAGAGAGAGAGAGAGTGGGGGGGGCTGGTTATATGAGAGAAAGAGGGATTGTGTGTGTGAGAGAGAGAGAGAGAGTGAGTTTGTATGGTAGCATAATATAGCACGGCAGCAAGTCATAGAAAATACCCAAATAAATACAACAGCTTTAGGCCTATGGAGGCTGGACGATACCGTACTCTCATATTGGACGATGTTTTACAGTTTAGGAAGGATCTGTAATGATGTGGGCTTGAGGCCTGGGACTCAAATGAGTAGAGACTATCTCAATATATCATTCTAGGCTACCCTCGGACATTGATTTACGGTAATACATCCTAATTTGAATAAACTAACTGTGTAATACTATCATAGTCATGAGCCAGAATTCAATAGTTATATTGGAATATATAATGCGTCGACTTATGCTCAAACAGGTTTGTATTTTAAGGGGGGGGGGTCACCGTTTTTTTTGTTTTATCTTTCTCTCCTTTTCTCTCTTTCCCTGGCTTGTATCCATTCGGCCCCATTCAGCCTACTGTTTTAAGACGTATATCCCCATCTAGGTTTCGATTTCTTCCTGGCGAGCGATAGCGAACCAGCATTGTATGGAAAAATCCGGCTTCGCCAGAGACATTATTATATCGAAACATGTACAAATTTAGATTGCTGTCAAAACAAAAATATATATTGCAGGCTCGCTACCGCTCGCCAGGAAAATATTGACACCTGGATGGGGGTAAATGTCTTAAAACAGTAGGCTGAATAGGGCCGAATGGATACAATTCAAAGAGAGAGGGAGAGAAAGAGAAAAAACGCGAGGTGGGCTCCCTTAACCTTCACAATAGACCGATATACAGTAGTCCAATGAACTCATATACAGTATATATATATGGACCAAGTTGGACATA
The DNA here is from genome assembly GCA_032716605.1 of Paralithodes platypus. Classification (NCBI taxonomy): domain Eukaryota; kingdom Metazoa; phylum Arthropoda; class Malacostraca; order Decapoda; family Lithodidae; genus Paralithodes; species Paralithodes platypus. Next base: position 46,336,111 of record CM064488.1, on the reverse strand, counting down.
TACAGTATATGGACCAAGTTGGACATAGGACAATATTGATTCGTATCTGACTTACTAACTGTATACTTGATAATGTGTGTGTGTGTGTGTGTGTGTGTGTGTGTGTGTGTGTGTGTGTGTGTGTGTGTGTGTGTGTGTGTGTGTGTGTGTGGTGTGTGTGTGTGAGTGAGTGAGTGAGTGAGTGAGTGAGTGAGTGAGTGAGTGAAAGGGAGAGAGAGAGAGAGTTGTTGTTGTTGTTGTTGTTGTTCCCCAAGCTGCCAGGCCGAACAGCCCCAAGGCCCCGAGCGCTCCCACAGAACCCTCCCTGCCGACCACAATAAAGCCTGGGTGACCGAAGCCACTCCATGGCGGGGAGCTGAGGAGGGTGCGGAAACGCCCGGGAAACCAAAGCCCCACCCAGGGCCCTGTGCCCCTCAGCAATTGTGAAGAGAAGGTTGAGGGGCAAGGGAAAAATGTGACGGTTTGGCTTCCAATCTTGGTAGATTGGGAGGTCAATCCACGGAAGAGACGCCGTCACTCGAGATCTAGAAGATATATAAGTAAAAGGAACAGTCAGAGTAAGCTATGGGTATGGCAGAGATCGCTCAGTTCTCACTCTGATAGACCAGCCCATCACCAAGAGAGAGAGTTACTCAGTTACTCAGTTACTTGTTCGTCAAGGGGAATCCACGCAATGCGAGCTAAGCTCATTATTATCGCGCCTCCTTAACTGGGAATGTATTGCGTGAAATGCATGTTAAGTGTTTTATGTACTGTTGGAATGGCTGTGGATGTGTGTGTAGTCTGTATTTTTAGCCAATTGGCGACATCGGATGTGTGTGTGTGTGTGTGTGGTACAGTAGGGAGAGAAGTAGGATAGAGGGAGGGTAAGTGAGTGTGTGTGTGTGTGTGTGTGTGTGTGTGTGTGTGGTACAGTAGGGAGAGGTAGGGTAAGTGGTGTGTGTGTGTGTGAGATAGAGTAGGGAGAGGTAGGATAGAGGGAGGGTAAGTGAGTGTGTGTGTGTGTGTGTGTGTGTGTGTGTGGTACAGTAGGGAGAGGTAGGGTAAGTGGTGTGTGTGTGTGTGTGTGAGATAGAGTAGGGAGAGGTAGGATAGAGGGAGGGTAAGTGGGGTTTATATTATGGTCAGGCGACATTAAGGGGAGAGAGTTACATGGATTTACAAGGGGTGCATTATCTCAAACACCCCGTGATCCATTTCAGGCAGATACTATAGATGCAAATAGTGATCGTAAAATGTGACCAGACCAGATGGCTGGAGTAAAATAGGAAAGAAGAGCAATTGGACAGAGGAAGAACAAGCTGAGAAGTGAGAAGTACAGTAGAAGACTGAGAGTTCTCGGGCTCAACCAAGTTATAAAATGTGACTAAAACTAGTTATACTATTGAACTGCTCTACTGAAGACCTACAGTATTTACAACCTTCCATTATATGTATTAAATCTCTTCAGCTCTAACTTTGGACCATGGCTGCGTGTGGTATTCATATTGAGGCTATACATGTTGCTATAATAATACACATTGTCAACTAAATATAGTATCGAAATAGTTTATTATATTGGCCTTAAAATCTACGAGATCAACCGAAAAGCGACAATGAACCGTCCACCAAAGTTCAAACCTTAGTTTCTTAGGGTGACCTGCTTTTGTTCTCTCTTTTTCTCTCTGTCTCTGTCTCTGGCTAGTATCCATTCTGCATCATTCAGCCTACTGTTTTATGACGTTTATCCCCACCCAGGTGTCGATTTTTTCCTGGCGAGCGTAAGCGAACCAGCATAATTTTAAAAATATGTTTGACTGCAGGCTAAATTTGTAAATTATTCGATAGAAAAATGTCTCCGGCGAAGCCGGATTTTTTCATATATTACTGGCTCGCTATCGCTCGCCAGGAAGAAATCGACACTTGGATGGAGAGAAACGTTTGAAAACAGTAGGCTGAATGGGGCCGAATAGTTACAAGTCAGCAAAGGGGACTGGATTTCTCGAAAGGGGGCTTTAGTCCTGGTCGGGAAAAAGGAAGACGTCGGGGGTTCCCTAGCAGGACAACCTCTGGGTATACTGTATATAGCAGGACAACCTCTGGGTATACTGTATATAACAGGACAACCTCTGGGTATACTGTATATAGCAGAACAACCTCTGGGTATACTGTATATAGCAGGACAACCTTTGGGTATACTGTATATAGCAGGACAACCTCTGGGTATACTGTATATAGCAGGACAACCTCTGGGTATACTGTATATAGCAGGACAACCTCTGGGTATACTGTATATAGCAGGACAACCTCTGGGTATACTGTATATAGCAGGACAACCTCGGGTATACTGTATATAGCAGGACAACCTCTGGGTATACTGTATATAGCAGGACAACCTCTGGGTATACTGTATATAGCAGGACAACCTCTGGGTATACTGTATATAGCAGGACAACCTCTGGGTATACTGTATATAGCAGGACAACCTCTGGGTATACTGTATATAGCAGGACAACCTCTGGGTATACTGTATATTCCCAGTATACCGGGGGGTATAAACTTGGTGGGGGGGGGGGGGGTCTCGGGGACTCCAGTCACGTTCTTGCTGACTTTAAGGTGGGCTTAATAATCCTCATGGGTTGATAGCCTCTAAAGTCCTATTTTATCTAACTAACTAAGCCAGAGAAAGACAGAAAAGGAGAGAAATAAAGCAGGTCACCCCCTTAACCCGTTCCCTGCCGGTGCCGTCCTTTTAACTTTATTCCGGCTACTAGTAGACGCTTTTATTCAGTTTCCAAAAGGCCTCCAGCAATAAACAGGCTTTGAACTATATCACTTAACCCTTTTTTTTTACCACAACAGATCCTTCGTAAACTGCACACGATCGTTTAATTGTAGCTAGAATAATATTAGAGAGACGTCGCCAGTACGGAAGGGGTTAATCGATGGAATACGCTTGTTAAGGGGGGTCACATTTTTTTTCTTTCTCTCCTTTTCTCTCTTTCCCTGGCTGGTATCCATTCGGACCCATTCAGCCAACTGTTTTAAGACGTTTATCCCCATCCAGGTGTCGATATCTTCCTGGCGAGCGATAGCGAGCAAGCATTGCATGGAGAAATCCGGCTTCGCCGGAGAAATTTTTCTATCGAAAAATGTACAAATTTAGCTTGCTATCAAAACAAAAAAATATATATACTGGCTCGCTACTGCTTGCCAGGAAAATATTGACACCTGGATGGGGGTAAAAGTCTTAAAACAGTAGGCTGAATGGGGCCGAATGGATACAAGCCAAAGAGAGAGGGAGAGAAAGATAAAAAAGCGAGGTGGGCTCCCTTAACACTGGCTTGGTCTCTCTCTAGCCGCTCTATATCAATCCTGAGAACCGTAGACCAGCATTGACCAACCTATTTCCAAAGTGTGTATTAACCCCTTCACGCTCTAATACGCATTTCTGTTCTGTTTTCTTGCTACTATTAGACGATTGTATTCAGATTAGTAACGGTATACGGAAGTCAAAGGGTTGATTGAGATAGTATTTACCCTTTTAACACCTACACATCCTTCCTAAGCTGCATAAAATCGTCTAATGATAACCAAAATCAATATTAAACCAAAATGCAGGTATCTGACGAATAAAAAGTGTGTTAAATTGGGTTTCCTCTATATCTTATATGCATCACAACCTTATTTTCTATATATTATATGCATCACAACCTTATTTTCTGTATAATATATGCATCACAACCTTATTTTCTGTATAATATATGCATCACAACCTTATTTTCTGTATAATATATGCATCACAACCTTATTTTCTATATATTATATGCATCACAACCTTATTTTCTGTATAATATATGCATCACAACCTTATTTTCTGTATAATATATGCATCACAACCTTATTTTCTGTATAATATATGCATCACAACCTTATTTTCTGTATAATATATGCATCACAACCTTATTTTCTATATTATATGCATCACAACCTTATTTTCTGTATAATATATGCATCACAACCTTATTTTCTGTATAATATATGCATCACAACCTTATTTTCTGTATAATATATGCATCACAACCTTATTTTCTGTATAATATATGCATCACAACCTTATTTTCTTCATAATATATGCATCACAACCTTATTTTCTGTATAATATATGCACCACAACCTTATTTTCTGTATAATATATGCATCACAACCTTGCCTTATTTTCTGTATAATATATGCATCACAACCTTATTTTCTGCATAATATATGCATCACAACCTTATTTTCTGTATAATATATGCATCACAACCTTATTTTCTGTATAATATATGCACCACAACCTTATTTTCTGTATAATATATGCATCACAACCTTGCCTTATTTTCTGTATAATATATGCATCACAACATTATTTTCTGCATAATATATGCATCACAACCTTATTTTCTGTATAATATATGCATCACAACCTTATTTTCTGTATAATATATGCACCACAACCTTATTTTCCGTATAATATATGCACCACAACCTTATTTTAGCTGGTAATTCAGGTAAATATCGATGTTTACAGCTCCAACTTCCTTATAGCCTGAAACTCGCAAGTGGTCAATGTTAAAACTCTAAGAATGTCAAACTGTTTCTGTTCTCCGGTTATAAATAGATAGGTTACTGCAGATCAACTATGCATATTATGTGTATATGAATGTATGAATATATGTTAATACCGTATGTATGAATGCGTGTGAATTATTATATGTATCTATGATTGTATGCTAATAATAGTTATATGTGTGTTATTGATTATAGTCAGTATGTATGTATCATGTAGGTATAAATGGATGTGTGTATGTTTGTATGTATGTATGTGTGTGTGTGTGTGTGTGTGTGTGTGTGTGTGTATTTGTGTACGTTGACTGACCGACTATTGGCTAGAGTACAGATAGAAACAGACTAATAATAGATGGGAGGCATTTGGGACTTTGGAATGGAAGACTACGGTAATTGGAGGGTTAAGGGGAGGTTTTTAGTTTGGTCCCTAGATATCCTTCAAGCTTAAGATTACACCCCCTTGAGTCCCTTTCAAGATAAATTTGTACATTTTTCGGTAGAAAAATTTCCCGGCCAAAGGCCGGTTCCTCTTAAATTACAGGCTCGCTACGCTCGCCAGGATAAAATCGACACCTGAATTGCACGAAAGGTCTTAATATGGGGTGAAAGTTCTTAAAATCGCTAAACTAATGGGGAAAACGTTTTATAATATCAAAAGCAATGGGGCTAAACATGAGGGAAAAAGGGGTCAAGCAAAAAATCCCTCAAGTGGAGACCTCCCCTTAACTTGGAGGGTATGGGGGGGTGGGGTGTGTACTAATAGGTGAAGAATAGATAGAAGTTAGAAATATAGTTGGAGAGTGAAAGATTCTGGCATTACTGTGCACCACAAAATAAGGTGTGAGCTGCGTACATGAATAAGGTGTGAGCTGCGTACATGAATAGATTTACAGGATCCATATTCATACCTCGCCACCGTCATATTTTCCTTGCATTAATTACACATGGCCTATGCATACACCCGAGGGATGGGCTCGTCTCTGACCACTACCCTATGTATGAGTATGTATGCTGGCTAGGGAACCCGGTGTATACTTAATGGGGCCCACCTCGCTCTTTTTCTTTTTCTCTCCCTCTCTCTTTGGCTTGTATCCATTCGGCCTCATTCAGCCTACTGTCTTAAGACGCTTACCCCTATCCAGGTGTCAATATTTTCCTGGCGAGCGGTAGTGAGCCAGCATATATATATACATATATATATATATATATATATATATATGTTTTACAGCAAGCTAAATTTGTACATTTTCCGATAGAAAAATTACTCCGGCGAAGCCGGATTTCTCCATACAATGCTGGCTCGCGAAAGAAATCAACACCTGGATGGGGATAAACGTCTTAAAACAGTTGGCTGAATGGGGCCGAACGGATACAAGCCAGAGAAAGAGAGAAAATGAGAGAAAGATAAAAAACAGCAGGTGACCCCCATTAAGGATTACATATATTTCATCTCTATCATGTCATTTAGAGAAAGAAAGGAAAATGTATACATGGAAGTAGAAGTGGATAGATGTTTGTCTGTCTATCTATCAATCCACCCATCCATCTATATTATTATACAGACGCCAGTTCGTCCGTCTGTGTGGCTTTCTATCTATCCACATATCCATCTATCCATCCATCCACCCATGCCTCTATCCATCCACCTATACTGTATACCCATGCATCCATCTATCTATGCACACATACCGTCTAAATAGAATATGGATGGATGTTCAACAGACAGACAGACAGACAGACAGACAGACAGACAGACAGACACCTTCTCCATGTGACAACCAAACACTATATCTTATCATATACAACCCGTCACCAAACGAATATAGTGAATTTCTAAAGATCAAATGTATGCGTATGGAAATTTTTCTTTGAGCGAAGGAAAATGTTTGGTGAGCCTATAATTTGGATACATGAACTGGAGATTGTTGGCTGGTTTACTTCTTTCAGTTTACCTTGACATTTAATTCTGGCTATTAATAGACTATTTGATTAAGCTTAGTAAGGGTCTGTCTTTACCCCATTTATAGCTAGAGGTCCTTCCTAAGCAGCATAAAATCATCTAGTGTTAGTAGAAATATAGGGTTACTAATAAAATTACCAATGAGTGGACTAAAAGAGGACTATTTTTTGTTGTGTGTATTGTTGCTCTTTAAGGGAGCCCACCTCGCTTTTTTCTCTTTCTCTCCCTCTCTTTGGCTTGTATTCATTCGGCCCCATTCAGCCTACTGTTTTAAGACGTTTTCCCCATCTAGGTGTCAATATTTTCCTGGCGAGCGGCAGCGAGCTAGCATATATATATTTTTGTTTTGACAGCAAGCTAAATTTGTACATTTTTCGATAGAAAAATTACGGATTTCTCCATACAATGCTGGCTCGCCATCGCTCGCCAGGAAAATATTGACACCTGGATGGGGATAACCGTCTTAAAACAGTTGGCTGAATGGGGCCGAATGGATACAAGCCAGGGAAAGAGAGAAAAGGAGAGAAAGATAAAAACAAAAAAACGGTGACCCCCTTAAATATACCACTTATCCCCTTTTATTCTTCTTTATTCTATGTTCATCCTTCTTTTAGTTAAATAGCGATTTTATTAGTTGAGGACGCATTTTACTAGTTGAGGACGCATTTTATTAGTTGAGGACGCATTTAGTTGAGGACGCATTTTATTAGTTGAGGACGCATTTTATTAGTTGAGGACGCATTTTATTAGTTGAGGACGCATTTTATTAGTTGAAGACGCATTTTATTAGTTGAGGACGCATTTTATTAGTTGAGGACCCATTTTATTAGTTGAGGACGCATTTTATTAGTTGAGGACGCATTTTATTAGTTGAAGACGCATTTTATTAGTTGAAGACGCATTTTATTAGTTGACGCATTTTATTAGTTGAAGACGCATTTTATTAGTTGAAGACGTATTTTATTAGTTGAAGACGCATTTTATTAATTGAGGACGCATTTTATTAGTTGAGGACGCATTTTATTTGTTGAAGACGCATTTTATTAGTTGAGGACGCATTTTCACACTGTATTTTGGGTATTATTAGACGCTGTTGTGCAATTTAGGAAGATTTTTAACCCCTTCAGTACCAGGGACGTCCTTTTTATAATATTCTGGCAACTATTAGACGATTATATTAAGCTTAGGAAGGACTTCTAGCAATAATAAGGCTTCAAACTATCTCAACCAACCCATTTAACTACTACAGATCCTTCCTAAGCTACATAATATCGTCTAATTATAGCTAGAAATAAAATAAAACACGTCGCTGGTACTCAAAGGGTTAAGGAATCAAAGTTCTTCCTATACTAAATAAAATCATCTAGCAATAGCCAGAATAGACAGCCAAAGCACGTTATAATCCTCTATTCATATATCTATCTATCTATCTCTCCTTCCCTCCTTTTTCATCTTCAACTTCATCCGAGGGTGGCGGTTAAAGCCGTTAAGTTTGAATTTGAATGGTCCAATCAGCGAGCGGGTTTATAGAATCCCAGCGATATTTGAAAAGTTTTCTTTAACCTTTATTGTAGTTACAAGTTTCTGTAGAGATGAAAGAGACTGTTAGAGAGGAGAAATGGATTAAAAGAGGAAAGAAGGAGAAAATAAATAAAAAAGTTAATGAAATGGATTGAATGGCAAGATGGTTGATAAATCTGGAATGGAGAAAGTTGGGAGATATTTTTCAATCAAGGTTGACTTAACACACTCTCACTCGCTCTCGCTCTCTCTCTCTCAGCATCCTTAAGCCATTCATCCCTTCCTTCTTTTCATAAGTTAACCTTTTTTCCATCCATCCTTCCTTATTTCTTTCCTTCCTTCCCTCCCCCCTTCTCTCCCTCCCTCCTTCCTTCCTTCCCTCCCCCCTTTCTCTCCCTCCCTCATTCCTTCCTTCCTTCCTCCTCTTACATTATTTTAAACTAGACATTTCTCTTTCGGAAGGTCTGTTCAGCCTTTCTGTCTTCCATGCCATTCGTTCCTTTAAGGGGGGTGATCTGTTTTTGTTCTGTCCTTTTCTATCTTTCTCTGGCTTGTATCCATTTGGCCCCATTCAGCCTACTGTTTTAAGACATTTATCCCCATCCAGATGTAAATTTTTTACTGGTGAGCGGTAGCGAGCCAGCATATTTTTTATTTTTGTTTGACAGCAGGCTAAATTTGTACATTTTTCGATAGAAAAATTTCTCCGGCGAAGCCAGATTTCTTCCTATAATGCTGGCTCGCTATCGCTCGCCAGGAAGAAATCGCCAACTAGATGGGGATAAACGTCTTAAAATAGTTAGCTGAATGGGGCCGAATGGATACAAGCCAGAGAAAGAGAGAAAAGGACAGAAATAACAAAAAGCAGGTCACCCCCCTTAAGTTTGTATTCAGATTTCCTTTCTCTTTCTCTTACGCAATAATGTCCCTCGTCAGTTTGTTTATCTGTTGCATCATCACTCTTCTTATATTATGCTTTTAGTTCTCTCCCTCTGTTCTTCTTCTTCTTTTTCTCCCCCTCTTCCTCCTCATCAGCATTATCAGTGTCTTCAACTTTCTCTCCCTTTTCCTACTCCCTATTCTCCTTCTCCTTCTTCTCCACCACCACCTCCCCCTCCTTCTTCTCCTCCTCCACCACCTCCCCCTCCTTCTTCTCCTCCTACTACTCTTCCTCTTTCTCTGCCTTCTACTCTTCCACTACCATCTCCTCTATCCTCTTCTTCGTCCTTCTTCATGCCTTACTAAGCTTTTATCCACCAACTCTTTATTTTCTTCCTTCCTTACTTCCTTCCTTCCTTCCTTCCTTCCTTCTTCCTTCCTTCCTTCCTTCCTTCCTTCCTTCCTTACTTCCTGCCTTCCTTCCTTCCTCCTTTGCAAGTGACATCCATAAAACTTCAGAAAAAAAGAAACAATTCCACTCAACTCTACCAAGTCAGTCGATTCCTCCAACGTAGCCATTTTCATCCAGTCAGTAAGTTCCACAAAATCAGTCAATTCCAGCAAGTCAGTCAATTACATGTACACCATCGTAATATCAAAATATCAGTCAATTTTTTCCTCCTGAGACCGGATCGTGAGGGTAATAATCCACTCTACATCCACTTCTTATCCATTTACTTATCTCCTAATGTACCGTCTTCGTTGTCATCTTTTCTTCTTCTTCTTCCCCATCAGTTTCGTCTTTTTCTTCATCTTCATTTTTCTCTTTGCCTCCTCCTTCAACCAGGATCATGAAGGTAATACACTAATAATCCACTCAAGCCAGTCATTCACGGGATGTAGCAGGTTTATCTTATAACAATTTGAGACTTTAATATATATATATATATATATATATAATTTATATATATATATATATATATATATATATATATATATATATATATATATATATATATATATATACTGTATATATATATATATATATATATATATATATATATATATATATATATATATATATATATATATTCATATATATATATATATATATATATATATATATATATATATATATATATATATATATATATACATATATTTTATTTTTTATTTTTGTTTTTTTTAGCAGACTTTTCGGAGAGGGTACCAACCAGTCCTTTTCAGTTCTGTACCCTTTTCTCTTTTTCAACCATGACTTTCTCTGTTATTTCCGCTCTTTTTCTTCGTCCTCTTCTTCCTCCCACTCACCCTTCTTTTTTGTCCTCTTCTTTGTTTTCTTTTTCTGTTTTACTCTTCTTTGTCTTCTTCTTCAATCAGTATCATGAATGTAATACACTACTGTTAAACCACTACTTTCTTGTTTTCCCTTTCTTCTTCTTCTTCTTTTTCTTCTTCTTTTCCTTCTTCTTCTTCTTCAATCCGTACCATGAAGGTAATACACTACTATTAAATCATTCCTTCATTCAGTCATTCCCGGGGATTCAGCGGGTCCGTGGTGTTATTTAGGCTAGGGTACAAATCAACCATCCCTATCTGTCTATCTGTATGTCTCTCTCTCTCTCTCTCTCTCTCTCTATATATATATATATATATATATATATATATATATATATATATATATATATATATGCGTTTTGTTCTTGCTTATTCCCTTTTCTTTCTCATTGTTCCTTTCATATTCCTCTTCTTTCTCCTTCCTCTTCCTCTTCCTCTTCTTTCTCCTTCTTCCTTTCCTATTCCTCTTCTTTCTCCTTCCTCTTCCACCTCCTCCTCTTCCTTCTCGTCCTCCTCCTTCTCCTCCTTCTCCTCTTCCTCCTCCTCTTCCTTTCCTTCCTCTTCCTCTCCGTTCTCGTTTAAAGGAGGGGAGGGAAGGAAGGAGGAAGAACCAGGAGAGAAGAGAGAGAAAACAGGAGAGAGAAAGAGTGTGTGTGTGTGTGAGAGAGAGAGAGAGAGAGAGAGAGAGAGAGAGAGAGAGAGAGAGAGAGAGAGAGAGAGAGAAAGAAAGAAAGAAAGAGAAAGAAAGAGAGAGAGAGAGAGAGAGAGGGATGAGGGAAATACTGAGCACAAAGGAAAAACATGGTAGTGGACAGGAGAGAGAGAGAGAGGCTTAAAGATGAGTGTTAGGATGAGAGTGGGAGAGATAACAGTAAAGAGAGAGAGAGAATATTTGGGACACAGAAATATAGAAGAATAACGTGAAATGGACAAACAAATGACAAATAACCACACTGTCAACAACTTTAACTCTATTATGTGTACAGGCTACCTTGTATTCAACTTAAAAGAGGCCTCTACAGTGCAATTAGATAAAATTATATAGATTTTTCAACACTATTATTTGCTTAACCCTTTCACTACCATTACGTAATTTTCTTCAGTTTCTCGTTACCATTGGACGATTTTCTTTAGCTTGTTATCTACCTCTACGACTCAAAGGGGTAAATACGATCTCAATTACCCCACTGAATAACATAGGTCCTTTGTAAGCTGCATAAAATCGTCTAACTGTAGCCAGAATCAAAGGTAAAAAGGTGTAGAAAGGGTTAACACTATCTGGTCTGACCACATGTGGGTTATAATCTTATTTTGTTTGTTTATTATTAAGTATTTTGCTTGCTTTTGCCGTTTTCCAGCAATGTATTTCAGTTTGTCCCCAAGGCTTACAAAAATGCCTTCCCAGACTTCCTTCAAACTCGAAAAAAACCCACCCAGGCCCCCTTCAAACTAAATGTGTACATTTTTGTTTATAGAAAACTGTCCGCTGAATGCGATTTCTTCTAATTTACAGGCTCGCGATAGCCCAGAAACATATAATCGACACTTGAATTGGGTAGAACTATTTATTATCATCAAACTAATGGAGTGAAACATATTGAAATCTCCAAACAAATGGAGTGAAATATTGGAGGCCCAAAAAGTGTTCCCTCAGACCCAATAGTGTTATTTCTTCTCTGAGTACAATCCTGTCGTTCTCTGAGTACAATCCTATCGTTCTCTGAGTACAATCCTATCGTTCTCTGAGTACAATCCTATCGTTCTCTGAGTACAATCCTATCGTTCTCTGAGTACAATCCTATCGTTCTCTGAGTACAATCCTATCGTTCTCTGAGTACAATCCTATCGTTCTCTGAGTACAATCCTATCGTTCTCTGAGTACAATCCTATCGTTTTGCAAAAGAATAATTATAATGGTTTACTCCCTTCCACCGCTGGAGGTATTTCTTGACTCTTTCACTGTGTCTGTTGTTATATTTCAGCTATATTTAGAAGATTTTATGCAGCTTAGGAAGGATCTGAGGTAGTTAAAAGGGTTACTTGAGATGATAGCCTGTAGCCACTTGAATAAGATTGTCTAATAATTGCCGGAATATAATGAAGAGGAGGCACCGGTACAGATTAAAATTGCCTTGTGTTAGCCAGAACCCACAACATTAAACATATTCTTACTGAAGGTATTGCTTCAGCTAGTTTTACTTCTTGACTAGGAGACGCACTTCCAAATCTCAACAAAATCGTTTCTTGTTTACCTGAATAAGATAAAACAACGTTATCTGCATTGAAAGGGTTAAGTTCTATGTGATTATTGTGATGTATATTATTCAGATTTGTATAAAATTACTAATATAAAAGGTTATCATATTTAAGGATTAATATAATAGGTTATCAATTCTAATATTGTCCTGAAACAACCTCGCCGTGGAAATTCAATAAGCTGTGAGAGGAAGCCATTGACTCACCTATCCGTCTCGTCCTGTCTGGGAATTAAACCAGCGTCATTTCGGTTATGATCCAAACACTTTACCATTGCACCAGAGGATACCAATAATACTGATAGATTAACCCTCTCTGACATATGACGCGATTTTGAGCCTATTGGGGATACTTTAAAGCCTTTGTTACCATCAGGGGTATTTAGAAACCTTTAGTTTAGTTACTTCAACCTCTGCAGTTGTCTTTGAGTTAGCTGTGGGCAGAAAACTAATTTTGGAGAGGTAATTATACGAGTGACAGAACTCTATTTCTTATTGCTAATCTGGCAACAACCTCTGCGTCATAAATGCGTGAAAGGGTTAAATTGAATGACAATAAATGAACAAAACAGTTTAGTTAACAATAAATCTTAAGGGGAGATGGGCCGGTTTTTTGGTATATTTATTCATGTACAGTATTTCTGTATGTCTTAGTTTCCACGCTAGACCTCCATCAAGCTTAGAAAAACACCCCCTAGACCCCCCTTCAAGATAAATTTGTACATTTTTCGGTAGACAAATTTTCCGGCCAAAGGCCGGATCCTCTTAAAATTTCAGGCTCGCTATCGCTTGCCAGGACAATATCGACACCTAAATGGCACAACAGGTCTTAAAATTGACAACGAAATAGGACGAAAGGTGATAAATTCGCCAAACTAATGGGCCAAAGGTCTTATAATCTCAAAACAAATGGGGCTTAACATGAGGGAGAAGGGGGACCAGAAAAACGACCAATCTCCCCTTAAACTAATATGATTGAGAAATATTCTCGGATATTAGGTAAGACGGTGGGACCTGTTGAGAAGTATCACCATCGGATTTCCTTGCCATCGCAACAGGTCTGCTTGGTCTTACCCTCTGGAGCTCTGGAACGACTTTAGTATCATATTTGGTATTAAAGTAGCGTTACATTTTTATCCTCCCCTATTTTGTTTGATAAATGTGGATATTTAAGACGTTTCACCCCATTAGTTTGGCGATAATATGACGGTTCACTCCATTCAGGTGTCGATATTATTGTTTTGGGCAAAATCGGCCCTTGACTGGGATAGTTTTCTATAAACAAAAATTATGGGGGTCTGAGTGGGCATTCTATTAAGTCTGAAGGAAGTCTGGGAAGGCGTTTTTGTTAGTCTAGAGAACAAACTAAAACACATTGCTCGAAAATGAAAACAAAAACAAGCAAAGTCCTCAATAATAATTAGACAGCATATCATAATAAACCACAAGACGTCGGACCAGATAGTGTTAATGCCAATCTGTACATACCCATTGCCTGTGGTATTTCGGTGTGAGTATCCTAGGTTCGAGTCCTGGGGTGCCACATGTATTGGTTGATTTAATTAATTGAGTTTAGAAGTAAAGTTGGTTGGTGAAATAATATGAATTAAAATGTTAACCCTTTCAGCATACTCTGACGCACACTTTCTGTTTTTTTTTATTCTGGCTGTTAATAGACGATCATAATATTAGTAGAAAGGGGATCTGGACGTCTGAGAGAAAAGTTAAATAGATTATACCTCTCTGATTTCTAGAGATCCTTCCTAAGCTGTATGTAATTGTCTCGTGTTAACAAGATCACAAGGCAAGAAAGTCGCCATGTTTCTGAAAGGCCAAATTTAAAAATGGTGTTATTATTAATATGAATGGTATACAATATTATTTTGAATATTAACAAGGAAAATATAATTAACCTGGTGAGACTTGGCGACTGCTGATGAAGATTGTGGTTAAGATACATTGCTATACATAACTATATTATATTATATACAATTACTATCCATTATACATTATGGTGTCAAACTAAATATTATATCTTGCTTTATCACATAAGCCGATGAAATTACCTAGCATATCTAAACATAGGGATAATTAATAGAAACAGTTTTGTTCTATGTGAGTGAGGGAGACAAAAGACAGAATTGCCTGTAGCGAGTGCTTCCTCCAGAGTTGAAAGAGTGTCAGAATGCACTACCATATAGAGGATATGTTTGAAAAGCTAAATTTAAAGTTAAATACAATAAAATGGATATTACATAATTTATTCTAATGGATAAAAATACACAAGCCAATAGAATGACGGATACGAGATTATACTTAACCCTTTAATTCCAACATGTCCTTTCTAATCTGTATAAAATCATCCGAAGGTAACTTGATCAAACTGAATGGTATAACAAACGCTCTCATATTGTGATGATTTATTCCACAGAGATTTATTATTATCCCATTTGGTGTATTAAGAATGTATGAGAGAGAGAGACAGACAGACAGACAGACAGAGAGAGAGAGAGATGGCATCATTACTGGTCTGCTTATGCATAATCTCTCCTCGCCCTCCTTATCCCCCACCCACCCCCACCAACATATCCACCCCCACCCCCCACTCTCTTTCTCTTGCTCTCTATAAAAATCTACCTACTTTTATATATATATATATATATATATAATATCAAGCTATCTTATTGTTATCTAGTTGTACAGTATGTCAATCTGTTTAAACTTATTATCTACCCATCTATATATCTATCTGTCCATCTATCCTCCTTTATATATTCCGTGTTTGCTTTTCTCCCTTCCTTCCTTCCTTCCTCCTCCACCTCCTTTCTCCATCGTTTCTTCCTCCTTTTTCTAGAATGTCCTAAATCTTCCTAATTCCTCCTTTCATTCTTCTTTTTTCCCAATTACTGCTCCTCCCTCTTCAAGTTTTTCCTTTCTTCCACACTTTGTTTGTTCTCCTTTCTTCCTTTCCTGTTTTATTCCTCCTTCCTTATTTCCTTCCTCCTCCTTTCCTTTCTCTTCCCTTCCTCTTCCTCTTCCCTCTACCATTCATCCTTATTTCCTTCCTCCTCCTCCTTCCTTCCTCCCTCTTTCCCCTTCCTCCTCCTCCTTCCTACTCCTTCCTTCCTCTCCCTCCTGTCCCCCCTTCTTTCATACCCCCCTCTTCCTCCTTTCTATATCCCTCCCCTTTCTCCCCCTTCCTTACTTCTTTCCTTCCTTCCTCCCTCCTCCTCCTCTTCCTCCTCCTCCTCCTCCTCCTCCTCCTCCTTACCCCCTCCCCGTATTAATCTCAAATATTGACACAAGGGAAATGTCTTTTCTTGTCTCCCTCCTTCCCTCGCTCTTCCTTCCCTCCTTCCTCTCCTTACTCTCTCTCTCTCTCTCTCTCTCTCTCTCTCTCTCTCTCTCTCTCTCTCTCTCTCTCTCTCTCTCTCTCTCTCTCTCTCTCTCTCTCTCCTCCCTTTATTTATCCTCTCCTTGTTTCTTCCTCTCTTTTCACTTCATATACTCTCTCCCTTTTCTCAATCCAGTCCTCCTTTCTTCTTACATTTACGCTCTCTCTCTCTCTCTCTCTCTCTCTCTCTCTCTCTCTCTCTCTCTCTCTCTCTCTCTCTCTCTCTCTCTCTCATCCTCATCACTATCTCCACAGTTATATATTTTTCACCCTGTTTGCCATTCTCTTTCACTCCATTTTCTTGGTATAAATTTCCACTTACAGTATAATGACCTTTGATTACTCCTGTTTATTGTCATTCTGCCTCTTCCTCTTTGTCTTTATCTCTTCCAGTTTATCATCTATTGTCTTTGTCTATATTATTCCTTAACCTCTTCTGTACCGGCGACGTCTTTTTAATTCTACCTACATTAAGACGATTGTGTGCGGTTCCAGAAGTTACAATGTGCTAGTTCGAAGCCTGTTAATTGCTGGTGGTCCCTTTTAAACTAAATACAATTGTCTAACAGTAGCCACAATACAGTTAATATGAGGGCACCTGTACTGAAAGGGTTAAGAGTTCTGGGTTTGTTATTAGATCAGCCATGTACGTTTTACTCTGAAAAGTTGGCGGGGACCAGAAGCTTTATG
Organism: Paralithodes platypus; assembly: GCA_032716605.1. Lineage (NCBI taxonomy): Eukaryota > Metazoa > Arthropoda > Malacostraca > Decapoda > Lithodidae > Paralithodes > Paralithodes platypus. The sequence continues at coordinate 46,319,487 of CM064488.1, read as the reverse complement.
TAATATATAAGCTATAGTTAACCCTTTCAAGCTCCAATGCGCATTTCTGTTTTGTTTTTTGGAATTATTAGACGATTTTATTCAGATTAGGAATTGCATACAATCGTCTAATGACAGCCAAAATAAACTGCTAAAACGCGTCAGAGCTTCAAGGGGTTAATATTGTGCTATATCTCTTTCATTATTATGTGTGTGCCTATATTCTACTTTAGGTTTCTCCCTTGTCGCATTAAGGGAGCCCACCTCGCTTTTGTTCTCTTTCTCTCCCTCTCTCTTTGGCTTGTATCCATTTGTCCCCATTCAGCCTACGGTTTTAAGACGTTTACCCCCATCCAGGTGTCAATATTTGCCTGGCGAGCGGTAGCGAGCCAGCATATTTATATTATTGTTTTGACAGCAAGCTAAATTTGTACATTTTTCGATAGAAAAATTTCTCCGGCGAAGCCGGATTTCTCCATATATTGCTGGCTCGCTATCGCTCGCCAGGAAGAAATCTACACCTGGATGGGGATAAACTTCTTAAAACAGTTGGCTGAATAGGGCCGAATGGATACAAGCCAGGGAAAAAGAGAAAAGGAGATAAAGATTAAAAAAAAAAAAGCCGGTGACCCCCCTTAACCCCTTCAGCACGATGACGTAATTTGTCGTTATATTTTGGCTACCAATAAACGATTTGCTTTAGCTTATAATCTACCTCCAAAAGGGTATATACGGTTTGGAGAGAGGTATTCTGACCAGGATTCGAACCCACTCACTCCAGGTAAACTTGGGAGAGTCCTGTCCGGCACTATCATTATTAGGCATTATAAACCATCCGAATAACATAGGTCCTTCTTCAACTACATAAAATCGTCGAACTTTAGCCAGAATCAAAGGTAAATAGACGTCATCGTACTGAAAGGGTTAAGGGGGGGATGGTTCACTTTAAGGGGGGATGGTTCACTTTAAGGGGGGATGGTTCACTTTAAGGGGGGATGGTTCACTTTAAGGGGGGATGGTTCACTTTAAGGGGGGATGGTTCACTTTTTGGGCGATTTGTGCATGTATTCATTATTTGTGCATGTATTCATTATTTGTGCATGTATTCATTATTTGTGCATGTATTCATTATTTTGTCTAGTTTCCTCCCTAGACCCCCATCAAATTTAAAAAAACATCCATTAGATCCCCCTTCTAGATAAATTTGTACATTTTTCGGTAGAAAAATGTCCCGGCCAAAGGCCGGTTCTTCCAACATTACAGGCTCACTATCGTTCGCCAGGGAAAAAATCGACACCTAAATCGCACGAAAGGTCTAAATATTGACGAAGAAATGGGGCGAAGGGTCTTAAAATCGACTAACTAATGGGGCAAACATCTTAACATCTGAAAACTAATGGGGCTAAACATGAGGGGGAAAGTGGTCCAGAAAACCGGCCCATATCCCCTTAAAACAGGCACGCTCACAGAAGCCATAATTATGTCGAATGACTTTGATGGACAGATAGACAGTTAGATAGCCCTATAGTTCTATAGTTCTATTTATTTATATCTATAGTTTTATTTATTTATATCTATATTTTGGATTATATTTATATTGTGTTCTCCAGCCGAGGGTAAATTGCTATCTTGGTTATACAGTTATTAAGGGGAGACTGGCCGTTTGTTTGGTCTATTAATTCATTTATTCATGTGTGTTTTTTTTTTTAGTTTCCTCCCTAGACCTCCATCAAGCTTAGAAAAACACCCCCTAGACCCCCCTTCAAGATAAATTTGTACAAATTTGAAGGCCGGTTCCTCTTGAAATTGCAGGCTCGCTATCGCTCGCCAGGAACTAATCGACACCTAAGTGGCACGAAAGGTTTTAAAATTTACAACGAAAGGGGTCGAAGGATGTTAAAATCGCCAAACTAATGGGCCGAACGTCTTATAATCTCAAAACTAGTGGGGCTAAACATGAGGGGGAAGGGGGTCCAGAAAAACGGTTTGCCTCCCCTTAAGTTGATTGTGTAGTGAAATGTATTGTTCATTAGACAACCTTGGCATTACTGTGACGCACAGACACAGTAGGTTCAGATGTGTCCATTTAGTATCGATCAATCCGTTGTTTGGGGGTAATGCTTGTTTAATGGGGGGTGACCTGCTTTTTTTGTATTTCTCTCCTTGTCTCTCTTTCTCTGCCTTGTATCCATTCGGCCCCATTCATCCAACTAATTTAAGACGTTTATCCCCATCTAGGTGTCGATTTCTTCCTGGCGAGCGATAGCGAGCCAGCATTATATGAAGAAATCCGGCTTCGCCGGAGACATTTTTCTATCGAAAAATGTACAAATTTAGCCTGCTGTCAAACAAAACTAAAGAATATGCTGGCTCGCTGCCGCTCACCAGTAACAAATTGACACCTGGATGGGGATAAACGTCTTAAAACAGTAGGCTGAATGGGACCAAATGGATACAAGCCAGAGAAAGAGAGAAAAGGACAGAAATAACAAAAAGCAGGTCACCCCCCTTAATGGTCTATATATTTAACAATAGCAGGTCACCCCCCTTAATGGTCTATATATTTAACAATAGCAGGCCACCCCCCTTAATGGTCTATATATTTAACAATAGCAGGTCACCCCCCTTAATGGTCTATATATTTAAGAATTCGTTTATTTTTGAGTTTCCACGCTAGACCTCCATCAAGCCTAAAAAAGACATCTCCTAGACCCCTTTTCAAGATAAATTTGTACAGTTTTCGTTAGAGAGATGTCCCGGCGTCCTTCTTCAATTACAGTCTCGCTATCGCTCACCAGGAAGAAAGTCGACACCTAAATGGCACAAAAGATTTTAATATTGACAAAGAAACGGGGCCACAAGGTCTCAAAATCACCAACTACTGGAGGGAACGTCTTAACATCTCAAAACTAATATGCTAAACATGAGGGAGAAGGGGGTCCAGAAAAAGCCACTACCTGCCCCTTAAGGGATTAAATTTACCATCAACTGAAATATAACCGAGTATAGCCTAGTATAGCCAACCAAATTATACCAGGGCCCATCAATGGTCTTTATAACCCTTACTGTTTCTTCCTGATGATCGTGCATGGCCTTGTTGAGCAAATGTTAGCTCTGGAAATGGGCTCGGATATGCAGTTGTGCCTCTTTTCGAACGATTTATCAAAGGACTGGCACACAACGCCTGCATTTGTGAGGGCGCCTATGATCTCCTGCCTGTCGTTATTGGTTGTTTGTTTGTTTTATCATTCCAGTTTGTTCCTCTGTTTTTGTTAACCCCTTCTGTGCCGGCGACGTCTTTTTAATTTGTTTCTAGTTATATTAAGACGATTGATTTGTGGTAGCTAAAAGGATTATTTAAGATCGCCTGTAGCCTTTTAAGGGGAGGTTTTTAGTGTGTTTCCTAGACTTCCATCAAGCTTGAAATTACACCCCCTTGACCCCCTTTCAAGATAAATTTGTACATTTTTCGGTAGAAAAATGTCCCGGCCGAAGGCCGATTCCTCTTAAATTATAGGCTCGCTATCGCTCGCCAGGAAAAATATTACACCTAAATGGGACGACAGGTCTTAAAAGTGACATAAATGGGGTGAATGTTCTTAAAATCGCCAAACTAATGGGGCGAACGTCTTAAAATCTCAAAAGCAATGGGGCTAAACATGAGGGAGAAAGGAGTAAAGAAAAAAATCCCTCGAGTGGAAATGTCCCCTTAACAGTTAGAGGTACAGTCCATCCTAAGGATTAATACAAATCACCGGTACAGTACGGGTTATTTATAATCACCGGTACAGTACGGGTTATTTATAATCATTCCTCTTGAGTCTTCGTTTATTACCTCCGCCACCGAAGTTTGACGGAGGTTGTGTTTTCGCCTCCGTGTGTTGGTTTGTCTGTCTGATTGCGTATCTGCGGAACATTTATCTATCGAAAAATGCACAAATTTAGCTTGAAAGGGGTCTGAGTCGGCATGTTTTAATTGGAAAGAAGTCTGGGAAGGCATTTTTGTTAACGTAGGGGACAAAGTTAAGTACATTGCTCGAAAATGGCAAAAAGCAAGCAAAATCCTTATATAACATTAAACAAAATATCATAATAACACACAAGACGTCGGATCAGATATTGTTATGAGGTGTTTCCCAGGCTGAATACAATACTCAGAAGCTGCATAAAAAAAAAAAAAAAACGTATATACCTTATGCCCAGAGAGTTGCTGTGGGGAAGAAAAAAACTGAGTAACACAATGTCGCTTTTCTTGGGGGCAGACTCTCGGCCGGATTTGTTCGTAGACAGTAAGGAGACGATAGATAGATAGATAGATAGATAGATAGATAAATAGATAGATAAATATATAGATAGATAGATAGATAGATAGATAGATAGATAGATAGATGAAAACAAAATTAATTACATAGTTACATATAATATTTATACAGCCTATTAGTGTCCCGCCACCATTGAGACAGTCTTAAGTATGTTTTAAATTAATTTGTAATGGGACCTTCTGAGAGCACAATTGAATGCAAATACTAAAAATGAGAATACATACCCTTTAAGTCTTCTACATCATCTAAATTTACTATAAACGGACGAACTCAAGCTGCTGATGATGAAAATGGTGATAATTGTGATGATAGTGATAATTGTGATGATAGTGATAATTGTGATGATAGTGATAATTGTGATGATAGTGATAATTGTGATGATAGTGATAATTGTGATGATAGTGATAATTGTGATGATAGTGATAATTGTGATGATGGTGATAATTGTGATGATGGTGATAATTGTGATAGTGATAATTGTGATGATAGTGATAATTGTGAATGGTGATAATTGTGATGATGGTGATAATTGTGATGATGGTGATAATTGTGATGATGGTGATAATTGTGATGATGGTGATAATTGTGATGATGGTGATAATTGTGATGATGGTGATAATTGTGATGATAGTGATAATTGTGATGATAGTGATAATTGTGATGATGGTGATAATTGTGATGATGGTGATAATTGTGATGATAGTGATAATTGTGATGATAGTGATAATTGTGATGATGGTGATAATTGTGATGATGGTGATAATTGTGATGATAGTGATAATTGTGATGATAGTGATAATTGTGATGATAGTGATAATTGTGATGATGGTGATAATTGTGATGATGGTGATAATTGTGATGATAGTGATAATTGTGATGATGGTGATAATTGTGATGATAGTGATGGTGATACAACATAGTAGTGAGATACATTGTTATACTTAACCCCTTCTGTACCGGCGACGTCTTTTTCATTTTATTCTAGCTATATTTAGACCATTTTGAGCAGCTTAAGAAGGATCTGTGGTAGTATAATGGGTTAAGTGAGATGGTTCGAAGCCTGTTAATTGTTGGAGACCCTTTTTAAACTGAATGGAATCGTCTAAGAGTAGCCAGAATATAGTTAAAGGGATGGCACCGGTACTGAATGGGTTAAGTGATATGCAAGGTGGGTAGCCTGTTTGGATAATATCATTCATAATAGAGAGAAGGCACATGTAACCTTGCACTGTGTACCGTACATGGGGGTATTCATTAAGGGGGGGATGGCCCGGTTTTCTGGACCACTTTCTCCCTCATGTTTAGCCCCATTAGTTTTTAGATGTTAAGATGCTTGCTCCATTAGTTAGTCGATTTTAAGACCTTTCGCCCCATTTATTCGTCAATATCTAGACCTTTCGTGCTATTTAGGTGTCGCTTTTTTCCCTGGCGAACGATAGTTAGCCTGTAATGTTGGAAGAACCGGCCTTAGGCCGGGACATTTTTCTACCGAAAAATTTACAAATTAATCTAATGTATGTTTTTTTGTTTTTAATTTGATTGAGGTCTAGGGAGGAAACTAGAAAAATAATGAATACATGCACAAATCGCCCAAAAAGTGAACCATCTCCCCTTAAACATATCATTACTTCCATGCCATTACTCATGCTCTTCACAAAAGTAGCTGCACATTTACATACTACCGGTAATGATAATTTGGGACAGGTTGGGAGAGAGGTATAGTTGTTTATGCTTTACTGTGTGTATGCTTTCCATGTGTATTTTTGACCAGTTACCATTCAGTATGTAGTATTTGTTTAGTATTCTTCAGATATATAATTGATGGTGTTAAGCACATATTCAGACACATCAGAATATTGACCAATCAGAGGCCTTGAGACACGCCACCTGGACCGACACTTGCCCGCCCAAATAAGTCGTTCCAAGTATCCGATTTCAACTAAGCAACTCCTCCAAATCACTGTTTTAAAGTTGAATAAGTCTTGGTTTGCGTTTCCTTCTGTTATTCGGCTAAGTTAATATACCTCTGATGCCTTCTAATAGGTGCCCTTAGTATTTGATGTTTAGTTTTATATAACTCTGAGATACTCAAGAGGTTTAATCTGTTTTACTAAAGCTGAAGACAAGGTGAGAGGCACGGTCTCGAACGATGAATCCAAGATGGCGAGCACAGGGTAGAAAAACGCGGGAAAAGTTTATTGTGCTAAGGAAAAAAGGGCGCGCAGAGATGGGATGGAGGGGCCGGTAAGGAGGGACTATTTTTTTCCCCCTTTGGGTCAGATGAGGACACGGAGAGGATCTATTAGTCTAGGTCACTGGTGTAGGGGAGTTTGGTTGTTAGTGGTAATGGACCTAATGGTGTAGTTGTGAAGAAGGTATATAAACACCATTTGAGGAGGAGCACTTTGGGTCGCTTTTTCTGGTCCCCCTTCTTCCTCATGCTTAGCCTCATTAGTTTTTAGATTGTATGACGTTCGGCTCATTAGTTTGGCGATTTTAAAACCTTTCACCCCATTTCTTCGTCAATATTAAATCTTTTCGTGCCGTTTAGGTGTCGATTTTTTTCCTGGCGAGCGATAGCGAGCATGTAATATATGAGGAACCGGCCTTCGGCTTTGACATTTTTCTATCAAAACAAATATACACATTTATCTTGAAGGGGGGTCTTCGGGAGTGTTTTATTTAAGCTTGATGGAGGTCTAGGGAGGAAACTATAAAGAAAGATATAAACAAAATGTATAAATGAACAAAAAATACGACAATCCCCCCTTAACTGATGTTTCGCATATATTATCTTCCGGTCACAAACTTGAAGAAGCTACTTTATAGGCGAAGCGTTATCAATATAGCGTTCCTCCTCAAATGGCGTCTGCAAGCAGGTTTTCTAAAATATCAATGAACGGATTTTGATGAAACTTCGCAAGTACTTTCATTCGATGCCAGAACCAGAATAGAAACAATAAACTTTTGACCAAAAAACCGACTCCTCCCACGCCCCACACACCCTCCGAAATACGCTCCCTCAAAAAATGGCCATAACCAATTTCCAATCGAACTTCACGATATTAATTCTGAGACATGCTGGTTACATAAGGGCTTCACACGATATAGTACCTCTCATAGCCAAGTAATGGCATCAGGGGGTATCCACAATTATATGCCGTTTAGCATAGTCTTCACAGTAAAGTAAGACAAAGTAATGAGAGATTAAAAGGAACTTTTATTGATAATAATAATAATAATAATAACAACAACATTCACCCTTTCAAGATCCGGTGACGCATTTATTTTCTGTTCTCTGGGTATCAATAGACGATTTCATTCAGATTAGGAAGGGTACATGGAAGTCAGAGGGTTGAGATAGTCTTTACCCATATAATTCCCACAGATCCCTCCTAAGCTGCATACAATCGTCTAATGATAGCCAGAATAAATTGTTCAAAACGCGTCCTAATCTTCAAAGCGATAATATATTAAGAAAATTATAAACATCATTATAACACGACGATTGAATTATAAATTTATACCCGTCCCATATATGCGTTATAAATACTCGTTCATTGACATTTTTGCGCTTCGATGGTCGTGAGTCAAAATTTATCAGGGGTATAATGGTCAGTGGGTCCATTTTTATAGGCAATATAAGTTTCCTTATTGACTGTCCCTTTAGACCACTGCAGGGGGGGGGGGGGGACCTATAGATATCAGCTCCATTAAACCTTTGAAGATGGGGACGCGTTTTGAACAGTTCATTCTGGCTATCATTAGACGATTTTATACAGCTTAAGGAAGGATCTGTGGGAATTATAAGGATAAAGACTATCTTAATTAACCCTTTGACTTCCATGTACCCTTCCTAATCTGATTGAAATTGTCTAATAATAGCCAGAGAACAGAACAGAAACGCGTAATCGGATCGTGAAAGGGTGAATGCTACTGTCAGATTATTTTACTTGACTTAGGAAGGAACTCGAGTAATGAAAGGATTAAAGCGTATTCATATTAACCCTCTATCACAGCCCCTTACTAAGCTTAATAAATTTGGCGGTAGATAGCTAGATTAACCCTTTCTGTGCACGAAGATATGTTTCAGCGTTTTCTTCTGACCGAAATTAGGCGAATTTATTAAGCTTAGAAAGAGTTTGTCGGAATTAAAGGGATGTTTGAGATAAATGTTACCCCTTTTGGTTACTCTCTCTCTCTCTCTCTCTCTCTCTCTCTCTCTCTCTCTCTCTCTCTCTCTCTCAATTGAATTATACGACCCGTATACTCTCTTACCGAGATAGGTCTTATTGGAACTCCCCAATGTTGTGGGGGGAGCCCCCATAGCATTATATTGCCACAACGACTTGCGACCGACCGTGCGTCACATCCCTGTTTCAAACGCTACATTACCAAAGGAATGTGATGCTTTTATGGAGCATGATCCTCCTGTCAGTACAAAAATATTAACCCCTTCTATACCGACGACGTTTTGTTAATTTTATTCTACCTATATTCAGAGGATTTTGCGCCGTTTAAGAAGGATCTGTGGTAGTAAAAAGAGTTAAGTGAGATAGTTCGAATCCTGTGAAATGCTGGAAGCCCTTTTGAAAATGACTAAAATCGTCTAATAGTAGCCAGACTAAAGTTAAAAGACGTCGCCGGTACAGAAGGGGTTAATGGTGTCTGAGTGTGGGAAGCCTGTATAGTAGTCTATAATTACGCCAAATATAGCGTTGGCGTAAACAGAGGGTTTGAGAGTTGAATCGGATTAATTTGGTTATTAAACTTATTCTAACCTAACATAAACTAACCTAATCAACTTTACGTAACATAAAACGATGCATAATGGTGAGAAATAATGCAAAACTCCTTGAGAAGCATTGTAAACACACTGCGATTGTCGATGTAAGCAAACAGCGCCCACCGCTATAATCGTGTGGGGTGGGGGTGGGGGGGTGGGGGTGGGGGGGGGGGGGGTTTCATATGAAATCGTAAACAAATAAGCCATATATTTAATTTGAGTATAGTAAAGGTGACAACATGATCGCATACCAACAAAATCGGCAAATGAAGCGAATCAAGATAATACTTTGTTCTTTACCGGCAAATTTGAAATTGCTTCGTCCCCATTCTCCCCAAAAACCTAATGTTTAGTGTATTATACACTTTTGGTATTATCTCTTAACTTGCATTGTTATTCCAATTATATTGTATATGCTCACTTCCTCTTACTAGTTCCCTACAATCTCTGTCTACATGCCACAATGTTACATCTCTTTCACTCTTCTATCGCTATTACAACAGTCAGTGTTCTTCAGAGCTCTCTAAATCCGGCGAGTGGGATGCACTCACCTTTCAACACAATCCCACTCCTATTCAAGAATTGACACATTTTCTGTCTTTCTTCTACTCAACTAGTGAACTCTGGAATTCTCTCCCTCAATCAATCTTTCCTATGACTTAAACTGCTTTAAATTTCGAGTATCCAGGCCTTGAGACCACAACGTCCCTTGAATTAGGCTTTTTGTCACTGTTTTTACTCTGGGGGAGACACTCATGCGTTTTGTCTCCTTCATACACACTGGAAGAAAAAAATACTCGTTTATTTTGCATATGTGCTAATTTAAATTAGTTACTCCTCTAAATGGCATTTTCTCTAACTGAGTAATAAAGAAAATGGAATTTAATGATTAACTGAAATAAATTATACAAAACGGATGTATACGTTTTCATTTACATAATTATTTTAATACACTTAGAATTGATATAATCAATTATTAATTGATTTTTTGTTATTTTAGTGAATATTAGAATAACATATTATCGTAAAATGAGTCTTCGGTACTGCAAAAAACCATGCTAAATTATGATGACATTTTAGCGATGTTTTCACGTCTAGTCTACCTGGGCATATCAGTTGTTCAGCATTCTTGATTTAAAGTCATTGTGTTAGCAAGAAGCTCATCAATAACTAAGCTTTCCAAGCTTGAGTTTGCTAAATACTTTAGGATACTTGATCACTAATGACAAATATCATCAGCTACTTCAAAATCTACGATATGAAACACCTGGAAGGGATAATGTATAGTCGTGAAGAGATAAGGGATGAGGTTGATGTTATTGAGGTGCTGGGTGAAGGCGTCTCTGGCTCAGCATCTCTGGTCAAGTACAAGGGAATCACAGCTTGTATGAAGGAAAGCATCACAGGAGAGGTAAATGAACTCATGTGGGAAGCTGAAGTTTTGAATAATGTAAATGGAGCAGGGGGTGCACCAATTATTATGGCTGTTAGCCATGATGGTTCGCTCTTGATAATGGAGTACTGTGATGGACTGACGTTGCTCGATTTTGCTTTTGACGTCGCCACTGGTGATGATTTGAAGAATGTTGGAGTTGACTTGAGGAATAAGGTACAGAGCCTACATGACGCCGGCTATGTTCATGGTGATATCCATAGCAGCAATGTTATGGTGTGTGGCACCCAGGGCAAATACTATGTACGACTCATTGACTTCGGTAAGGCTAAGGAATTTGTGAAAGATAATGCTGATATTGATTGGGGAGAGGTAAATGGGGTGCTATACGATTTGGAGTAAGTTTATCTTTATACTACAGTGTTTGTGTAAAGGGAACTAAAACTGTGGTCAGTTATTGAATGTATTGATCTCGTGGTAGAGCACCAGTATCGTAACTGACTGGTCCCGAGTTCAATCTCCCATGAGGGCTGGTTCAGTATTTAAGTCAGTTTGGCTACCTAAAGTTAACGTAAGATGTGAGAATTGAGAAATATACATCCGTTACACCACAAGACAGAGTGAGGGAGAGGCCTTGGAAGGTTAACAGAAGTATGGGTATTCGGTCAGCAGACACCGGATGCCGATGGATCTACTATACAGTATATAGGCTACCATATTTCGTATTTGATTTTGTGTACTTTTTGTTTAATCCCACTCGAAAAAATTCAAATTTAAGAATGGGATTGAACGAAAGTAAAGAAAAATCGAAAACGAAATTGGTTAGCTCCTAAATATTTTTGCAAATTGTAGATGATTCTTACCCGATATGGCCATCACTTAGCATCCAGCCAACACTGACCGAAAGGAGGGACCGATTCAGATATCAGAGGTAAGACTGTCTTCTAGGAGGATGTCAGAAGTCCCCATATGCCCAGGTTACAACTCTTGTATGTAGGCAAGGTTGTTGTTGTTTCCCAAGCTGCCTGGCCGAACAACCCCAAGGCCCCGAGCAAGGCCAAGGCCATAACCGAGCGCCCCCACAGAACCCTCCCTGCCGACCACAATAAAGCCTGGGTGACCGAAGCCACTCCAAGGCGGGGAGCTGATGAGGGTGCGGAAACGCCCCGGAAACCAAAGCCCCACACAAGGCCCTGTGCCCCTCAGCAATTATGAAGGGAAAGCTAAGGGGCAAAGGGGACGCTTTGGCTGGCAGTAGGGAGGTAAATCGACGGAAGAGACGCCGTACTTGAGATCTAGAAAATATATAAGTGAAAGGAACAGTCAGAGTAAGCTATGGGTATGGCAGATAATGCCCAGCTCTCACTCTGATAGACAAGCCCATCACCAGACTGCATTGAATCTGCATGCTAGTTGGTAGAACTACCTGTCATCAGCTGATGATTCACTAACTCCTCTTCTTTCTTCTCCAACAGATCTCATTTATCCCTGTGTTCTGGATCAACTACAGACAAACTTACACGAGTGCCCATTGTTGGCTCTACCTTTTTTGGAGTTTCTAAATTGACTTTTTTGTTGACAGGGAACTCCATGATATAGATCACTAGGTCACCTGAACAAATAGTGTTAGGAGCCCTTTTACTTTACTAAATAGTACTGCTGATAACAGCAGGAATGTTATTGATGATATATAATAAGATAAGGGTGTCCTGACCTTACTTACTTGTGCGTTTCTGTAGGTCAACCTCTGTCCCATGGTTAAGGGGGGATGGGTTTATTTATTAGTCGGGTTATACAGTATTTATTAGTCGGGTTATACAGTATTTATTGGTCGGGTTATACAGTATTTATTAGTCGGGTTATACAGTATTTATTAGTCGGGTTATACAGTATTTAGTAGTCGGGTTACACAGTATTTATTAGTCGGGTTAAACAGTATTTATTAGTCGGGTTAAACAGTATTTATTAGTCGGGTTAAACAGTATTTATTAGTCGGGTTATACAGTATTTATTAGTCGGGTTATACAGTATTTATTGGTCGGGTTATACAGTATTTATTGGTCGGGTTATACAGTATTTATTAGTTGGGTTATACAGTATTTATTAGTCGGGTTATACAGTATTTATTAGTCGGGTTATACAGTATTTATTAGTCGGGTTATACAGTATTTATTAGTCGGGTTATACAGTATTTATTAGTCGGGTTATACAGTATTTATTAGTCGGGTTATACAGTATTTATTGGTCGGGTTATACAGTATTTATTTATTGGTCGGGTTATACAGTATTTATTAGTCGGGTTATACAGTATTTATTAGTCGGGTTATACAGTATTTATTGGTCGGGTTATACAGTATTTATTAGTCGGGTTATACAGTATTTATTTATTGGTCGGGTTATACAGTATTTATTATTTAGTCGGGTTTATACAGTATTTATTAGTCGGGTTATACAGTATTTATTAGTCGGGTTATACAGTATTTATTTATTGGTCGGGTTATACAGTATTTATTAGTTGGGTTATACAGTATTTATTAGTCGGGTTATACAGTATTTATTTATTATTGTTTAGCTTCCTCCCTAAGCCTCCATCAAGCTTTAAAAAAACATCCCCAAGATCCCCATTCTAGATAATTTGTAAATTTTTTGGTAGGCCGGTTCCTCCTAAATCACTGGCTCATCTTAATTACTCAAAAACTGGCCTGACGCAGCCACCGAGTTAATAATAGGATTCCATTCAGTTCAGTTCATTCAAAAACTTTAAGGGGGGTCACCTGCTTTTTTTCATCATTCTCTCCTTTTTTCTCTTTCTCTGACTTGTATCCATTTGGCCCCATTCAACCAACTGTTTTAAGACGTTTATCCCCATCCAGGTGTCGATTTCTTCCTGGCGAGCGATAGCGAGCCAGCATTGTATGAATATCTCTGGCTTCGCCGGAGAAATTTTTCTATCGAAAAATGTACAAATTTAGCTTGGTGTAAAACAAAATATATATATGTTGGCTCGCTACCGCTCGCCAGGAAAATATTGACACCTGGATGGGGATAAACTTCTTAAAACAGTAGGCCGAATGGGCCGAATGGATACAAGCCAAAGAGAGAGGGAGAGAAAGAGAAATAAAGCGAGGTGAGCTCCCTTAACCGCGTATGCTTTAGCAATTATTCACGTATTGTTTTAGCCTAGGTTGATGCATAGTGCACAACCCAGTATGGCTGTTACTTTGGCTAAGGAAGTACTGTTTTTGATTGTTGTTGTTAGTGCTGTCACAGAGTTGTTGCACTCTCTTGTTTCCATATATATGTATCCTACTTTTTGGTGTATTTAAGATACACGCTTTGGTGTCCTGCCCCTGCATTACTCCTGTTCTATATTCGACGAGCATCTTAGAGCATCAGACGTTTTCAAAAGTTTCCATATCTGTTTGCTGTAGGACTAGACTTCAAGTGTTTTCATAGAGCATTGAAGAGTTTAGTGTTGAGTTCAGACTCACACTAAAGATAACGTAAGCATATAATCTTTTATTAAATCTTGTCATAGTTTATTTAAGCAGTTATTACTTGAGAGCATTTTATTAACGTAATTACTCTTGTTGTGAGTAGGCTTTGCCGTCACCGGAAAGCCTTTGTAGAAGTACACTTAACCCAGTTAATTGATACCCCGTTATCCAGTAGATTAACTCTGGAGGGTTTAAGTGTTTTGTTCACTGGCTTAATAGTTCGAGGGTTTGGAATTAGCGTACCGTTGTTTGCAGATCTAACCTATCTTGTAGTCCAATATTAAGTGCCCTTGTTTATTTCGTTGTGCCGGTCGTAACAACGTCGTCAGGATGTTCCCTGACTGGGTGCGAGCATGTGAAACATGCTAGGACGTACTACCACACCCACTAAATGTCCGCCGTGGCAGGGATTCGATCCCGGGTCTTGCAGATTCACACGTGAGCGTGTTCACCACTCAACTTGTGAAATGAAATATTGCATAGTTCTGCTTGAATTATCATGAGAAGAAAACGTACCACAATCAAAGAAAATTGTAATTTTGCTTTCATTATAGGGGGACATATATTATCTTCCGGTCACAAACTTGAAGAAGCTACTTTATAGGCGAAGCGTTATCAATATAGCGTTCCTCCTCAAATGGCGTCTGCAAGCAGGTTTTCTAAAATATCAATGAACGGATTTTGATGAAACTTCGCAAGTACTTTCATTCGATGCCAGAACCAGAATAGAAACAATAAACTTTTGACCAAAAAAACGACTCCCCCCACGCCCCACACACCCTCCGAAATACGCTCCCTCAAAAAATGGCCATAACCAATTTCCAATCGAACTTCACGATATTAATTCTGAGACATGCTGGTTACATAAGGGCTTCACACGATATAGTACCTCTCATAGCCAAGTAATGGCATCAGTGGGTATCCACAATTATATGCCGTTTAGCATAGTCTTCACAGTAAAGTAAGACAAAGTAATGAGAGATTAAAAGGAACTTTTATTGATAATAATAATAATCATAATTAAAGTTGCAAGCAATGTTGTGCAGGGTTCGAGCGGGGTTGCACGCAGGGTATTGTGTTGGATACAAGGGCTGTTCCACATAATGTATCAAAATATCATGTATCTTATCGGGCATGGAGAAAGTACAGAAGGAATATAGTGTAGCCATTTTGGCTATGGCCACTTAGACCATTAAGGAGTGTGACCATTTTAGTTAAAGCTATTAATCCTGTACGAGTTGTTGTTGTTCCCTAAGCTGCCTGGCCGAACAGCCCCGAGTCCCTGAGGAAGGCCATGGCCATGATCGGGCTTACCCACAGAGCTCTCATTGAGTGTAGATTGTGTTGTTGGCGTAAGTGGTTGTGTGAAATGCAGTCTTCTATGATGTGTTTAATGGTATGGGGTGCTGTGTTACATCCCGGGCAGGCGTCGACAACGGAGTCATCCAGTCTCTTCTGATAGCTCAGGAGAGCTGGATGGTGTCCGCATCTCAGCCTGGCCAGGTGGACTCTGTCCTCGCGAGGAAGGGAGGATTCGGAAGGATGGATTTCGGGAGGTCGTGCTTGCAGCTGTGTGTTGTCTGTGAGTGAGTGGATGGATCGGCGAGAGATATGAGTATGGATGTGCTTTTGGAAGTTGGTTCGGGGTGGGCAGGGAGGGAGAGAGGACAGTAATTATGTGTGATACCGTGTGCTGGGTGTTGTTTTGATATTTCTTGGTGTCTGTGGGTGTGTTGCCATGTAGTTTAGTGGGTGGTCTTGGTTCGTGGAGGCTGCTGCCAGGAATTGAGTGCCTCTCATGTCCAGATGGTCTTTGACTTTGAGGATTTTGGTTTCTTGATGTAGGTGATCTGTGGGTGCAGTAGCTGTGCAGCCTGTAATGATCTTCAGGGCTTTGTTTTGAATAGTCTGTAAGGTCTTATGATGTGTTTCAGCTAGGTTAAAAGCCCAGGCTGGGCTTGCGTATTCCATCACTGATCTTATGTATTGTTTATATACTGTGGTAGTAGTTTCTTTGTTGTGTCCAAATTTTGTGTGAGCAAGTGACCTGAGGGCGTTAAGTCTGGGTGTCAGTTTCTTTTTAATGTTTGTGGTGTGCTGTTTGAATGTCATATGAGTATCATATGTTACTCCTAGGATTTTGGGTGTGTGTGTATGTGTTAGGGGTGTGTTGTTTATGGTGAGTTGAGGGATGTATTCGTGTTCTCCTGTCCAGCTTGTGAGCAGGGTTGCGGTGAATTTGGCTGGGGCTAGATTAAGTCTGTTTGTAGTGCACCAGCCATGTAGTGTGTTGAGATAGGGTTGAAGGAGATCTGTTGCTCTTTTTGGGTCATGGTGTGTGCATGTGAGTGTTATGTCATCTGCATAGGAGGCTAAGTTTATTTGGGGCGTATTGGGTGTAGTTATATCGTGCATGTACAGATTGAAGAGTGCGGGCGATAGGACGGATCCTTGTGGGACTCCGTTTGGAAAATTTCTGATTTTAGATGACTGACCGGCAAAAGATACGTGTGCACATCTTCCTGCTAGGAAGTTGGCCAGCCACCTTTTTGTGTTGTTGTGCATGTTTGTGTTGTAGATTTTGTTTGTTAGGTTGTGGCGGGGGATGGCATCGAAGGCTTTACTAATGTCGAGTGTGGCTAATAGTGATCTGTGTGGTGGTCTAGCTGAGTTGATGCCGTCAAAAGTTCTTTGTGTAAGGTCTGTGAGAAGTGTGTTTGTGGAGTGCAGTTGCCTAAAGCCATGTTGTGTTGGAGCTAGGGGTAGGTCGGGTGTAATTAGTTGTAATACTAGGCGTTCCATGACTTTGGAGGGGAGCAAAGGAGTGTGATGGGGCGGTGCGAGGAGGGTAGCGTGGGGTCTTTGTTGGATTTGGGGAATGTGGTGATGAGACCATGCTTCCAAATGTCTGGTATTGTGTTGTGTGAATAACTGTAGTTTGATATGTTAGTGAGTGCTTGTATGCCTTGTGGTCCCAGGTGTCTGAGGTGTATGTTACTTATGTTGTCTAGGCCACAAGTGGGTGAGTGCTTGAGATTGTTGATGATATGCTTTGTCTGGTGATTGGTGAAGGGTGTATAGTCAGGGTCTGTGGGGAATTGTCTCTTACGTCGGATGACACGTCGGTCGTCTTTGTGAGGTTTTAGGTGGCTGACATGTGAGAAGTGATTGATGAGAATGTTTGCTTGTTGTTTACATGAAGGAGTAGAGTCTGTTGTTGTGATTGCAGCATGTGATTGTGTTGTGTTGCTGTTGGAAAGTGTGATGCTGTTTAGTGTTTTGTAGAGTTTCTTGGGGTTTGTTTTGTGATCAAGTGTTGTAGGAAGTTATTCCAATTTAGTTTTTGTTGTTCTTGTATTTTGTTGTTAGTTTGGGTGTTGAGTGCTTGAATTTGTTGTGTGATGTCTTGTGTGTGGGGTGCTGGGGAGTGTTTCAGTATGTCGCGTTGTCTGATGAGGTTTTGAATTTCTGGTGTGAAGTTGGGGTTGTGTCTTTTTCTGTTACCTCTTGGAATGTGTTTCTTGTCAGCGTTTTGGATAGTTTTATTGAGTATGTGTACAGCATTGTTGATGTTAGTGATGGGTGTACTGTTTAGAGTTGTGAAGTGTTGTTCTGTCTCATTTGTGAATGCTTCCCAGTTAGCTCTTTTATAATTGGTGTATGTGTGTTTGTGGCTAGCTGGGGTGAGTCTGGTTTTGGTGGTGATAATGATCGGGAGGTGGTCAGAGCCTAAGGTTCTGACCACCCTCCAGGATGTTGTGGGGGCGAGTTCTGGGGAGCAAAAGGTGATGTCTGGAGATGATGAGTTATAGAGGGCTTGGTGAGGAATATGGGTATGTTGATGGATGTCGTTAAGGATGATGAGGTTATCAGTTTGGTTTTGTAGTACCAGCCCTCTGTCTGTGTCGGGGTTGTCGACAAACCAGGCCGACGTCTTGGTGTTGAAGTCACCACCCAGGATGATGTGTGGGGTGTTTGTGATGTGTTGTAAGTGTGGTCTGTATTCATTTGGTACTGTAGGGGATGTATGTGTTTATGATGGTTATGTTGGAGTTGTTGCCAGTGCATATTTTAATTGATTGTATTTCTGTTGTGTTATCATTTGGGGGGAGGAGGGATTTGGTTTGTACACTGGTAACTATGTGTGATATTTCTTTGTGTACCAGGGTGATGAGTCCACCGCCTCCGCCGACAGCCCGGTCTTGTCTGATGGTGGTGAAATCATGAAATGTGGGTGTTTTTGTGTTGTGCGGAGTTTTGTTTCTTGTAAGATGGCAATGTGTATGTTGTGTTGTTTGATGAAGTGTGAGAGTTTGTGTTTCTTTGTGTTGATGCCATCTATGTTCAATTGGAGAATGTTAATGTTATGTGCACGATGTATGTTGGGTGCTGCTGCACGAGGAGGGGATGGGGGTGGGGGTGAGGGAGGGGCTGGGGGTTGGGATGGGTGAGGTGGGGGTGGGGATTGGGGAGCAGGAGATGGGGGTTGGAATGGATTAGGATGGGGTGTGGTGTGTTGAGTTGAGGATGTGGATGGTATGGGAAGGTTAGGTGGGTTAGGGAGGAGAGGTGGACGGGTTTTAGGGGGGGAGTGGATGATATGGGAAGGTTAGGTGGGTTGGGGAGGAGAGGTGGACGAGTTTTAGGCGAGGGATTTGACTGGGAGAGGGAGGGGCATGAGGAACAGGTCCAGGTGTTCGTGTAGTGTTTCTTGGAGGCAAGTGTTGTGCAGGTGAAGTGGGTCCAGTTCCTGCATGAATTGCAGAGAACTGAACCCTTAGTGTGGCGACTTGAAGTGATGGGTTTTGAGCAAGTTGGACATATGTATGTGTAGCTGGGTCCTGGGTTGCTCTCAATGTCTCCAGCTAGAAGAAGTCTTTGAGAAATAACAACCGGAGTCATTTCTCGGTGTAGGAAAAACTGTGTGATGTGTGTGTGTGTGGTGTGAGAGGTGTGGAAATTCCCGGCGCGACCGAAGCCGCTCTAAGGACTCCTGTACGAGTAGGCATAATTGCCCGAAATTGCCTTCATTCCCTGCTCATTTTCATGCATAAGCAAAAGCCAGAGCGTAATACAATTATGTATTCGTGAAAGTACGGTAATAGCTTTCAAATTACTCCTGAATCATCCCTGTACGACATCTGGGTTTCTTGTAAGGATCTTGCAAACGAAGGGCAAAATTTCTAAAAATTACCAAATCCGATAGGCGAAATCGCTAAAAATTACCAACTATTTTCTGTTTTCGCTATGTGTGACGCTGCACATAAGTGAGCTCTCTCTCACACAAACCTCAGTGTTGTGGCAGGGCCTGTAGGCTCCGGCTGACGTCCATCCGTGCTGCTTGCAAAAGCTGGCCTGGCTCACAGGCTACAAAATAGCCGGAAAATCGTCTCCGTCATATGAGGCGCCCCGCGGGAATTGGGTTAAGAAGTGTGGTTGTTTTGATTATTTGATAGGGTCACCATAAGGGTAATGGTGTGGCATTTTTTCTGTACAGAAGCTTGGCCTTTTTGGTTGGGGCTTCTTAGGAATGCGACCTTTTTCGTTAGCCATGGAGAAACTGCAGAGGTACAAATTATTATAAGCAACCTCATGTTAAAAATATCTTATATATTTTTGTTTAGCTTTACTTGGCATTCCTCTTCCTCTATGTATCTAGCAATTTAACCCCCTCAAACTCCTTATGACGCGATGGTGTGGTAATTACCCCGGGCCAAAAAGCTCTAAAAGACGATCGAGTGATAACTCAAGCGAGCTTGAAATACGCAGGCGTTTCGTTCATGGTCACCCCTTCGGGGATCAAGGTGTCCGGCAATATATACCGGTAGGCTATAGATAAATTAATTTTTGGGCTATTTCTTCCATTTTATTTATCCTGTTAACCCTCCAGCCCCGGCTATGTAATATATATATTCCCCGAAACCCGGGTGTTTTGGCCGAAAATGTCTACGCCTAGGCTACCATATCTTTGTTATTCTGACTGCTTCCACATTCCCGCGCATCCCCAAGCGTAGATGTGTTTATTACCTGTAGAATGGCGTTAAGTAGAGCTCTCTAAGTCAAGTGGTTGAGTTGTGATGATGATTTCAGTGGAGATAACTTTATGGCAAAAACAGCCACTTTACACTACTTTTCGATACTTAACAACAACATACAGGCACACACGAACAAGTGACGCACTCCTTCTTGTGGCCGGAGATGCGGGGCGTCGGTCCAGCCGGCTGTTGTTTACATGCGTCGGACCGACGCCTCGCACACCAAGCTCACAGGCTTTCAACCACTGGGCGTTAAAGAGTCCTTCCGGGCAGCTCGTGTATGCTTTTTTATGGGCGTTTCAAGAGCCCTTCCGGGAACGAAGGGTTAAAGTGCTTGATTGATTTTTGTGCTAATGTAGTTAGTATTTGGTGTAATTTTACATATTTCAGCTAAATCTGAAGAGCACATGCAATTTATTTGTGCATGTTCAGTAAGTATTGCTGGGAAAGGGTTAACGTATTCATCTTTTGGGGTATTTATTCTATGTTTTTATCCTGTTTCTGTGATTGATTGAGTTTTGTGCTAATGTAGTTGGTATTTGGTATAATTTTACATATTGTAGATAAATCAGAAAGCACATGCAAATATTTGGGCATTTTCAGTCAGTATTGCTGGGGAAACGGTTAACATACAGTATTCATCATAGGAAGGGAAGAGGATGTGTAGCTCAGATCTTTGCCCTGAAATATGTTGTGGAGAAATATCTTGAGAAGGGACAAAAGTTGTATGCTGCCTTCATGGACTTGGAGAATGCCTATGACAGAGTTGATAGAGAAGGTACCGGTATGTAGAAAGTACGTGGAATATACGGAGCAGATAGCAAGTTGCTGAAAGCAGTGAAAAGCATGTATGTGGGTGCAAAGGTGTCAGTATGTGTTGAGAATTAGCAGAGCGAGTTCTTTGATCTGAATTTTGGGTTAAAGAAAGGGTGTGTGATGTCCCCGTGGTTGTTCAATATTACGGAACTGTATATGGATGGAGTCATAAAAGAAATGCAAGGATGAGCAGTGGATGTTGGTGTACCACTAATAAGGGAAGGCAACGAGTGGAATGACAGAGTTGATAGAGAAGGTATGTGGAAAGTACTGAGAATATATGGAGTACCGGTAGATGGCAAGTTGCTGAAAGCAGTGAAGAGTATGTATGAGAGTGCAAAGGTATCAGTACGTGTGAAGAATGAACAGAGGGAGTTCTTTGATCTGAATGTTTGGTAAAGCAAGGGTGTGTGATGTCCCGATGGTTGTTCTATATATACAGTATATGGATGGAGTCATAAAAGAAATACAAGGAAGAGCAGTGTATGTTTGTGTACTGCTGTTTGCTGACGATATGAATGGGAGTTGCAGGGTCTGGTAAATATGTTTGGAACAGTGTACGAAAAATGGAATCTGAAGGTAAATGCGGGGAAGAGCAAGGTTATGGTCTTCGAAAGGGGTGAAGCCACAGAGTGTGAGGTGAAGTTGAACGGTCAGGCTATGGAGATTGTCAGCTCATTTAAGTATCTTGGCAGTGTACAGAGTAAAGATGGGAGTATGGATGAAGAAGTGTGGGAGAGGGTGCAACAGGGGAAGAGGGTTGTAGGAATGCTGAAAGCAGTAACATGAAATAGGGTGGTCAGCATGGAACTGAAGAAGTCATTGCATGACAGTGTGATAATCCCGACACTGACTTACGGAAGCGAAGCATTGGACGTTGTTGGAGAGATTCAAACCAAGAGTGAAAGGGATGGAAATGAGTTACTTGAGAAGTGTGTGCAGAGTTACATGGAGGGATAGACAGACGAATGAGGAAGTACGAGAGAGGTGTGGTGTGAATGGACTGGAAAGTGCGAAAAAGAACACTTTGAGATGGTTAAGCCATGTGGAACGTATGGGAAGCGAGAGAATGACTAAGAGCGTGTACGAGTGAGGTGGAAGGACAGAGGGAGAAATAAACCGAGAGAGAGGTGGAAGGATGGAGTTAAGAAGTATATGCGTGAAAGCGGTGCTGGATGGGAGGAGGGGCATCGACTGACTGGGGACAGAGGTGCATAGGGGTGTTTCGTTCGTGGCCAATCCTTCGGGGATCAAGGCGTCCGTCAATAGATAGATAGATAAATTCATCTTTAGGGCTATTTCTTACATTTTCTTTATCCTGTTAGTGTACTTTATTACATTTTTTGGTAATGTAGGTGGTTATTGGTGTAATTTTACATATTTCAGATAAAGGATGTCAACAGATTAACAAATGATGAGCTGAATAGACGTTCAGGTATAAAGAGATATAGCGAGGTGTTGCGTACAAGTAAACTGGGATGGTATCGACATGTGGAGAGAATGGATGAACAAAATTGGGTGAAAAGATGCAGGTCTGCGATTGTGGAGGGAGCTGCACCAAGGGGTGGACCGAGTAAGACCTGGGATCGGACTATACGTGCCGATCTCAAATCCAAAACTTGACAAGTAAAGCATCCCTTAACAGGGTTGCCTGGAACGCCGCCATTAGGAAAAGAGACAAACTGCACATCTGTGTGGAGCAATCAGTCTTAAAATGTTATGTACATATGTATGTATAAATCTGAAGAGCAAATGCAATCTATTTAGGCATTTTCAGTCAGTATTGCTGGGTAAAGGGTTAACATATTAATCTTTTGGAGTATTTCTTCCATTTATTTATCCTGTTAGTGAGTTTTATTGATTTCAGTGCTACTGTAGTGGTATTTGGTGTAATTTTACATATTTTACATAAATCTGAAGAGGACATGCAATATATTTGGGCATTTTCAGTCAGTATTGCTGGGGAAACAGTTAGCATACTGTAGTCATCTTAGGAAGGGAAGAGGATGTGTAGCTCAGATTTTTGCCCGGAAATGTGTTGTGGAGAAATATCTGGAGAAGCGACATTTATGGAGTTGGAGAAGGCCTATGACAGAATTGATAGAGAAGGTATGTGGAAAGTACCGGTACTGAGAATATACGGAGTAGATGGCAAGTTGCTGAAAGCAATGAAGAGCATGTATGAGGGTGCAAAGGTGTCAGTATGTGTGGATAATTAACAGAGCGAGTTCTTTAATCTGAATGTTGGGTTAAAGCAAGGGGTGTGTGATGTCCCCATGGTTGTTCATATATACCGGTACAGTATATGGATGGAGTCATGAAAGAAATACAAGGAAGAGCAGCGGATGTTGGTGTACCGCTGATAAGGGAAGGAAACGAGTGGAAGTTGCCTCAACAGTACAGTACCGGTACTACTGTTGCTGACAACACAGTTCTGATGAGCGATAGTGAATGGGAGTTGCAGGGTCAGGTAAATATGTTTGGAACAGTGTGTGAAAAACAGAATCTGGAGGTAAATGCTAGGAAGAGCAATATTATGGTCATTGAAAGGGGTGCAACCATAGAGTGTGAAGTGAGGTTGAACGGCTATGAAGAATGTCAGCTCATTTAAGTATTTGGTCAGTGTGTTGAGTAAAGATCTGAGTAGGCCTATGGATGAAGAAGTGTGGGAGACAGTGTAACAGGGGAAGAGCGTTGTAGGAACTCTGAAAGCAGTAAGAAGAAATAGGGTGGTCAGCATGGAAGTAAAGAAGTCCTTGCATGACAGTGTGGTAATCCCGACATTGACTTATGGGAGGGAAGCATGGACGTTTCTGACTGGGATTGATCATTGATAATCATCAGTTATGCTAGTTGGAAAATTAGTGGTGTAGAATGTAGAGTTCGGGTGTACCGCCATCCTTGTTTACACTACGTGTAGCGGTGGCGGACGCTGGCCATCATGTTCCCGTCTATTTGACTGCTTTTGGATACAATAATAGGTTGAGGGGGGTCACCCCCCCATGACATATTGTCATCATGATATATACTGTATTGCCAGCAGGAGGCAAATAACGGATAAAAACGCCTTCAAAATAGACGCGAACTAAAGGCTGGTTCACACATAGCCGAGTCGGTGTGCGAGTCCAACACGAGTGATGAAATTTTGGCTATTCAGCAATGACTCGTCGATACTCCTCAACACTCGTATAGACTCGTGCTAACGCTCGTGTATACTCTTTGTTTACTCGACACACTCGTGGGTACTCGCCACGGGGTCCAAAAATGTCATGCATGCATGAAATTTTGGGGTCCCGTGGCGATTAGCCTACCCACGAGTGTGGCCTAAATACGTG
Organism: Paralithodes platypus; assembly: GCA_032716605.1. Taxonomy (NCBI): domain Eukaryota; kingdom Metazoa; phylum Arthropoda; class Malacostraca; order Decapoda; family Lithodidae; genus Paralithodes; species Paralithodes platypus. The sequence goes on along the minus strand of CM064488.1, from coordinate 46,295,324 downwards.
TAGACTCGTGCATATGTGTTCACTCGTGTTTGACTCTGAATAATTTCGTTATTCGTGTTAACTCGTGTTGACTCGTGTAATCCGTGTAACACTCTTTGGTGATTCGTCGCTTTTCGTCATCATTTCGATGTTGACGAAGCAACACGTGTCTACACGCAACAACACGTATGTAACACACATGCAACACGTATCAACAAGAGTAGAAAGCACGAATGTGAGTGCCAAAATTTGGTGCCTCCATGATGCCAGAGTTTACACGATTCAAACACGAGTGAAAACACGAGTAAACAAGAGTAAACACGATCCATTGAGAAAAAAAACATGAGTGTAACACGAAAAAGCAAGTGTCATTTGAAATACAGTTATTTCAAAAATGTAGGACGAATCAACGAGAGTTTACACGGATGTAACACGAGTCAACACGTGTGCAACAGAGATCCAACGAGAGTCAACGCCTTGTCTTTCGTGTCGATCCGTATAACAATCGTGTTGATCCATGTAACAATCGCGTTGACTTGTGTTAGACTCGTCCATACTCTTTGTTTACGTGCCCTGGAATGTGGCCATTATTTTTCAAATTTTTGACACTCGTGTTGGGTTCGTGATACACTCGTTTTGACTCTCAGTTACTCGTCTAGACTCTTGCATGAACACGTGTTGACTCGTATTGACTCGAGTTAATTCGTGTTACACTCTCCTTGACTCGGGAGCAATTGCTACTCGCGGCCGACTCAGCCTCCAGCGACGGCGATAATCAACGAGGGTGACTCGTGTTGGACTCGCGCACCGACTCGGCTATGTGTGAACCAGCCTTTAACTACGGTGATCGACATATGTAAACATGACGGCGGCGGTGTCGGCGTCGGACACTTGCGATAATTTTCCCGTCTATTTGAATGCCATTGATACAATAATATGTTGAGGGGGGGCTTTGCCCCCATGACGTGTTGTCATTATCATATATATTGCCAGTAGGGGGAAAACAACCAAAAAAATTGCCGCAAAGCCCTCCCCTCACCATATTATTGTATCCAATGGCAGTCAAGTAGACGGGAACATGATCGCAAGCGTCCAACCGCCGCCGTCGCCGTCATGTTTACATGGTCGATCGCCGCAGTTACTGTAAGTTCGCGTTTATTTTGAGTTTTTGACGACGATTTTCTTTGGTTAGGCCTATTTGCCCCCTGCTGGCAAATTATATGATGATGACAATATGTCATGGGGGGTGTTTGCCCCCCTCAACATATTATCGTATCCAACGGCATTCAAAATGGACGGGAACATGATGGCAAGCTTCCGTCGCCGCTCTGCGCAGTGTAAACAATGGTCGCGGTACGCCCGAACTCTACATTCTACCCGGCTAGGCCTATATTATAGGCTACAGGAATAAGTAGGCTAGGCTATTTTATCTATAGGCTATGCCTAGTCTAATATTACAATTTAAGGTAGCATTTAAATTGACTACAGCAGGACTTACCCTTGACCAGGTATAGGCTATCCTAGTGTTTACTAGGCCTATACCCCTTTGAAAGGACATTAGCCTAGCCTAACCTAACAACCTTACCTAACCTATTATAGTAGGCTATTATGGGTGGGGGCTGCCGCCCCCACACCCCGATATTTGGTGTATTTGTCTATTTTGTCTGTGAAGTGGGAATTTTTTCAATTTGTCGATAACGAAAATCCTCCATGCGGACTATAGCCTATGGAGAAAAATATGGCGAATCTATTGTTGCCTATTATCTCTAATAAATTGTTTCTCATAATGCTGCAGTAGTGTCGTTTTAAAATACCAACCATTTAATTGTGTGCCTTTAAAAATGACCTAAATTAGGCTATAGGCTACTGGAAGATTAGAAGAATCTTTAAGAAAGACTGGTTAGGGTTATTGTCGTGCCAAAAGCTAGATTATAGCCTAAATATAAAAGGAAGTGAATAAATGAAATATGCCGAAAAAAACCGCCGTCAAAATAGACGCGAAGTTAACCACGGCGATCGCCCTATGTAAACATGACGACCGTACACCCGGTAACTACATCCATCCCATTAAAAGTTACTGTGGGACACAAAATATGTTGAGGGGGTCTCTGTGGCTCTGCCCCCCCACGTCGGCCCGTCACGTATTATGATGTACGGTAAGTCATCATCATCTGTGCTAATTCATAGGATCCCCAATTAAGGACAAAGTCAATCAACAGACGAAATAAGCTCCCAAATTACAATAACATAGTGGCCCGCCGTTTATTGGCGACTTTTTACACGTCATTTTAAATGTTACTATCCTGCCCTGGTCTAGGGCCCTAATAGATTTTTCCAAAGAATCAAACTTAAATTAAAAGGAAGTAGACTAGCCTACACAGTTTATAGGAAGGCTGATTCCAACATGCATTCCAGAACTTGAGGCTAGCCTAGGCATAGGCTATATGAAAACTTAGGGAGGTGTGTGGTCTGCCAAAAAAGAATCCACTAGGCCTATTTAGGCTATGGGTAGGCTGCTATGGGGTGCATTTTCAAATCTTCTGAAACTCTTCAGGCCGTAGGCCTAGGCTAAATTTAAAAACTCACATAATCTGTAGTAAAACCAGCACTAGATATTTTGTCTTGTCTTGTCTTGGGGGCTTAAGGGCAACCTCAGGCGGAATACTCGCCCGCCTTCCCGAACCCTACCGTAAGTCTCGGAGATCCTATGTCCATTAATTTAAATTAGTTTATAGTTTAAAGGTTAAAATTCACCCATCCGTGTCACGTTCACTCCTAGGTTTCATTCGTAGAACCCGTAACACCTGTAAAGGCACACAAACCCAATAGCAGGTCATCAGGTGGCGAACCAGGAGACCTATCAACAACGCGGTACTACGGACCCAGAGCAATGTCTTGAAGCGAGGTGCCCTTCATCAACCACACCCCAGACAATCCAGTAGGAGCTGTCGGAAGCGACATCCATCTTTGAAGCCAGAAAGGGCATGCCCATCCACATGCTCAGTGGACGGGACCGACGGCTGAGGCTTAGGAGGCATATGTAGGACGACCAGACTGTAGGATTATGTGGAGGGTGGATTATAATGATTTTGGTACCTGTCACGAGCGATACTCATGGGATGTCAGAGACTGCGGAGTGGGATAGAGCTTCGTCCAAAGTTCATTACTGGTTCCTCAGGACCTCAACAATAACCGTGGGGACGGCCGGTGCAGGCAATGGTCGATCGCTCGTAGTTAATATAAGTTCGCGTCTATTTTGACGGCGATTTTTGTTGTGTAGTTAGGCCTAGGCCTAGGATATTTTTGCCCCCTGCTGGCATATATATATGATGATGCCAATATGTCCATGGGGGATGATTGACCCCCCTCAAAGCATATTATTGTATCCCAACGTATTTCTCTAAACCTCTGTATCTCTAAAAAGGGCATAGAGTGCAAATTGGCTGTAAATTTCCACATCTTAGGCTATTCCTTGGAGCATATTTGCAGCCCTCCAATTAATATTTTATTAGGCATAAATTCAGCCTAGTTTTAGCCTATAAAACAAAAACTAACATTTGTTAGCCTAGGACCTACATATAAAAAGAAAAAACCCACTCGTTACTGCATATTAATAGCATATAAAATATGAGTAACCGTATGCTAAGTTACCGGTGACAAAAGCAAATGTTTTTGTATAGCCGTAAAATAAACCATAAAATTGTCAGCTTTCAACCGGTTGAGGTCATAAGTATATAAAAATCTTAATCCATTAGGAAAAAAAATTGGCGTTAAGAGTTGTGTTAGCGTGTGGTCTATCGTGCCCCTTTACTTACGTAGTCGCACGCATCTCACGCAGTTACATTCGCTCGTGTCTAATTTGACTGTGGGTATTGCCCCTGCTGGTGATAGATATGATGATGGACCAATAAGTCATAGGGGGTTAAAGCCCCTTCAACCCAATATCGTATCCCACGGGCCAGGCGTTTGGGTAAATTGTTTTTGTTACCGGCCGGCGGATTGAGGGTGGCGTTTACCAAGTTTACCCCAGCAGTTAAATTAGAAGCGTAATGTCGGCCTCTAAACTGCGAGCGTGCGGACTATGGGCTATATAAAACAAAGGATTTGTGGTATGCCCAAACATACAACTAACAACTCTTACCAAAACTGCAATTAGTCCTATTTTTGTTGGTTTTGTTCAGTCTAGGTTCAATTGTCTAGGCTAAATTATTTAGCTGGCTGAGTTATGCCTCGCCGGATTTTTTGTTGGGTGTTCTTTCTAGTCTCTGGCTAAATTGTGGGGTAGTGTGGCTAGGCTAAATTCTTTAACATGTGTACTATTGTGGTAGGCCTGTGGTTTTCCCATAGAAGGTAAAAATAT
>CM064488.1:46270534-46290885 GCA_032716605.1 Paralithodes platypus | reverse complement strand
ACTATATTTCTTTATTATATCCTTATCTATCTATATGTCTGTCTATCTACTATACTGTATATACACATGCAGTAAATACACTATAATTTGTCATTATATGTAATATTATTATGGTCCTATGTATATTATGAAATATAGATAAATTGAATCGAATTAAATTAAGTTCAGACCATCTCGCATGGATCGTAAGGTCTGTGTGTGTCTCTCATTCACATCTCCACTCCCTCCTACGGTTGTCTTGGTGCACAACCCCCCCCCCCCTCTCTCTCTCTCTCTCTCTCTCTCAGAAGGGGCTGGAGTTGTCGAAATGGGGCTCCAGTCCTGACGTTATTCTTGACTTAGGGTGTGCTGACTTAATAATCCAGTAGGGTTGATACCCTCTGAAGTCCAATTTGAACTCTCTCTCTCTCCCTACCCGCATCTCACCTCAGTGCACCTCTTTATCTCATTCCACATCACGTCCATTTTGCGTTACATCTCCGTTGAATCACCTCCTTATTCCTCTATTTTCTTCCCTGACTGACTATTTGCCTAAGTACAGTCACAAGTATAAATTGCGACGCATCCATTTGAATCAGTATCGAACGTAAACGAGACAATACAATGCTTCATTATAGCCCAGATGCTTCAGAACTTGGCTTTGAAGGTTCAAAGATTCGAATTGGTGTCACGTTATATATAATGAGAAGTTCTTTACACCCGGCAAGATATCCAACTGAGTAAATGCTAGTTAGTTTAAATAGGACTTTAGAGGCTATCAAACCTTCTGGATTATTAAGCCAGCATACTGCAAGTCAAATAATAGCTTCAGGATTGGAGCCCCTCTTCTAGAACTCCAGTCCCTTGCCAGTGATAATTTTATTAATGCTATGATAGAGTATTTACCCCTCTCCCACCCTACCCTACCCCTCTCCCTCCCTTCCCTACCTACCTACCTGCATATTACGTCACCTCACCTCTTTACCTCATTTCACCTCAAGCGGGTTATATATGTTTAGGCTTATGCTTATTTATTGAATCACCCACACTTTTTTCCCAACCTTATTTACCAACCTACCTCCTAATGGGTATGAATGGGGAGTTAATGTGCCCGTAATATTGTGACCTTACAAAAAAAAATGCTTTTTTAATAATGCCAATTAATATAAGGATAGAGAGGTAAATCGGTATGCCCACTGATTTTAAATACCTGTTTTATATCCTTTTTATTTTTACCGTATATCTTCCTAATTAATGATCTATGTGCCTCTTTACTTGGACATTTACCCGTTTATACCTATCCGTCCATCATTGTTTTGTATCATTCTATCATTCTGTGTATTTATACAATATGATAGCCTATTACCTATCCATCCAGCTTTCCATATACCTACTTCCCTTTCTTTCTACTTACCTTACTCCCTCCCTTCCTACTTACTTACCATCCTACGTACCTCCCTTCTGTCTTCCTTCCCTCCCTACCCTCTCTACTTACCAACCCTCCTCCCTCCCTACCTCCCACCCTCCCTTCTTACTTCTCTCCCACCCTCCCAACTTACCCACCCCTCCCTCCCTACCCACTTACCTCCCCCCTCCCTCCCTACCTATCTACCTACCACCCTCCCTCCCTACCTACCTCTCTCCCTACCTACCACCTTCCTGCCCTGCCTCTCCCTCCCTCCCTACCAACCTACCACCCTCCTGCCCTGCTTCCCAACCCTACCTACCTACCTACTTCCCTACCTACTTCCCTGCCTCTCTCCCTCTCTCCCTACCTACCTACCTACCAGTCTGCCTCTTAGCTTCAGTTCATCTGGAGTAGGTTTTGTGTATTAAGACACTTGGCCATTGAATGACTTTTCTTGTTTAGCTTATTTTTACCTTCCTTCCTCTTTCATTCATGGTATACTCTTTATTTATGTCTGTATGTATATATATACACAGTATATATATATATATATATATATATATATATATATATATATATATATATATATACCGTACTGTATATATATATATATTTTTTTTTTAATTATGTTATTTAGCTTTCTTCCCTGGACATCTATCAAGCTTAACTAAATGCCCCCAAGACCCTCCTTCGAGATAGATTTGTTAATTCTTCGTAGAAAAATGTTCCGGTCGAAGGTCGATTCGCTGTCGCTCGTCAAGAAAAAATTGACACCTAAATGGCATGAAAGGTCTTAGAATTGACAAAGAAATGGAGCGAAAGGTCTTAAAATCGTTAAACTAATGGGGCGAACGTCTTGAATTCTTAAAATTATATTAGTGTTAGGGAAGAGGGGGTTCAGAATTGTGTCTTATATAACTGTATATCCATCTCCATTTATTGATTAAAGGTTACATCCATCTATATTGAGGACTTTTTATCTATTTGCATAATCTATCTAATTACATGTATATTATTCCAACTATATATGTATCTTGCTGTCTTTTTTATTACTATTATGTTTCTATCTTTCTTTTTTCTTTCTTAATATATAATTTTTTATCTTTCTATGTTCTTAATATTTCTTTCTTTTTTCTTAATATATAATTATGCAGATTTCTTTCTTTTTCTTAACATATGATTATGTATATAGGCTATCTTTAATTTGTCTTACTTTTATGTATCTCTCTTTTTTCTTAATATATGATTATGTATATTTCTTTCGTTTTTCTTTATATCATGTATCTTTCTTTTTACGTATTATTATGTATCGGTCTTTCTTTTTTCTTACAATTATGCATCTTTCTTTCTTTTATCATTTACTTACCTATCGACATAATTGCTTATGTACCTAATTATTAGCCCACCTGTGTATTTATCTACCTCCCTCCACCCTCCCTACCTACCTACCTTCGTACTTATCTACCTACCTACCTCCCCCCCCTCCCTACTTACCTACTCAATAGCCTACCTGTGTACCTATCTACCTACCTACCTCCCCCCTCCCTCCCTACCTACCTATTGAACCTACCAGTGTACTTATCTACCTACCTACCTACCTATTTAACCTACCAATGTACAATACCTACCGACCTCCTCCCTACCTACCTATTTAACCTACCAATGTACCTATCTACCTACCCCCTCCCTCCCTACCTACTTACTTAACCAACCAATGTACTTATCTATCTACCTACCTACCCCCTCCCTCCCTACCTACCTACTCAATAGCTTACCTGTGTACTTATCTACCTACCTCCCTCCCTACTTAACCTACCAGTGTACCTATCTATCTGCCTACCAACCTACCTCCCCCTCTCCCTTCCTACCTACCTACTCGATAGCCTACCTGTGTACCTATCTACCTACCTACCCCCATACCCACTTACCAGATAACCTAATTTACCTATCTATCTACCTACTTACCTCCTCCCTCCCTCCCGCCTCCCCACTCTGTCCTTACTTACCTCCCCCCTTCCTACCTACCTACCTCGCCCCCTCCCTACCTACCTCATCCCTCCCTCCTCTTTACCCACCTACGTTCTCCTCCCTCCCTACCTACTTACCTACCTACCTACCTCCTTCTCTCCCTTCTTCCGTACCGTCCTACTTTCCTCACTATCTACCTACCTAATTACAGTACCTACCTCCCCTCCCTCTCTACCATCCTCCCTACCTACCTCCTCCCTAACTTATCTACCGACCTACCTACTCACCCAATAACCAACCTACTAACCTACCTACTTACCCACTAACCTACCTACTTACCCACTAATCTACCTACTTACCCACTAACCTACCTACTTACCTGCCTACTTACCCACTAACCTACCTATTTACTAACCTACCTATTTACCTACTAACCTACCTACTCTTGTACTTCCCATCCCCCCCCCCCCCCAGCAACAAATTGGCTGGCCATCTGTCTATTAAACGATCTTCCTGTCTCCTTTCTCAGCTCGCTCATCTACATTATCTCCCTCTCTCTCTCTCTCTATCTGTTTGTGTCTAGTCATCTACATATCCATCTATTTATCTATATGTTTTTATCTCATTTAATATATCTAACAACAAAATATGTATATGAATGTCCATAAGGTTTAAATTATATCTATTGATGTCTATATATTTAGCTATCTATCTTACTATCTATCGATGTACCTATTCTACCAATCTATCTATCTGTCTTATCTATATATCTATTTATGTGTGTGTGTCCACCTATTTTTACATTATCATATTAATAACCACTCTTTCTTACCTTAACATAAACCTTTACCATAACACATAAACCTTTACCGTAACACATATACCTTTACCGTAACACATATACCTTTACCGTAACACATATACCTTTACCGTAACATATATTCCTTTACCGTAACATATATTCCTTTACCGTAACATATACCTTTACCGTAACATATATACTTTACCGAAAACATATACCTTTACCATAACATATAATATACCTTTACCATAACATATAATATACCTTTACCATAACATATAATATACCTTTACCATAACACATATACCTTTACCGTAACATATAGACCTTTACCGTAACACATATACCTTTACCGTAACATATAGACCTTTACCGTAACACATATACCTTTACCGTAACATATATACCTTTACCATAACATAATACCTTTACCTTAACATAATACCTTTACCTTAACATATATACCTTTACCGTAACATATATACCTTTACCGTAACACATATACCTTTACCGTAACATATATACCTTTACCATAACATATACCTTTACCGTAGCATATATACCTTTACCATAACATATACCTTTACCGTAACACATATACCTTTACCATAACATACCTGTACCGTAACCTAATACCTTTACCTTAACATAATACCTTTACCTTAACACATATACCTTTACCGTAACATATAGACCTTTACCGTAACACATATACCTTTACCGTAACACATACACCTTTACCGTAACATATATACCTTTACCGTAACACATATACCTTTACCGTAACACATACACCTTTACCGTAACATATATACCTTTACCGTAACACATATACCTTTACCGTAACACATACACCTTTACCGTAACATATATACCTTTACCGTAACATGTATACCTTTACCGTAACACATATACCTTTACCGTAACACATATACCTTTACCGTAACACATATACCTTTACCATAACATACCTTTACCATAACATAATACCTTTACCTTAACACATATACCTTTACCGTAACATATATACCTTTACCGTAACACATATACCTTTACCGTAACATATATACCTTTACTGTAACACATATACCTTTACCGTAACATATATACCTTTACCGTAACACATATACCTTTACCGTAACACATATACCTTTACCGTAACATAATACCTTTACCTTAACACATATACCTCTACCGTAACATATATGCCTTTACTGTAACATATATACCTTTACTGTATCATATATACCTTTACTGTAACATATATACCTTTACTGTAACATATACCTTTACCATAACATATACTGTATAGCTTTACTGTAACATAATACCTTTTCCGTAATATATATACCTTTACCGTAGCAAATACCTTTACCGTAACATATATGCCTTTACCGTAACATATACTTTTACCATAGCATATACCTTTACCGTAACATATATACCTTTACCGTAACATATATACCTTTACCGTAACATATACCTTTACTGTAACATATATACCTTTACTGTAACATATACCTTTACTGTAACATACTGTATATACCTTTACTGTAACATATATACCTTTACCGTAACATATACCTTTACTGTAACATATATACCTTTACCGTAACATATATACCTTTACTGTAACATATATACCTTTACCGTAACATATATACCTTTACCGTAACATATACCTTTACTGTAACATACACCTTTACCGTAACATATACCTTTACCGTAACATATACCTTTACTGTAACATATATACCTTTACTGTAACATATATACCTTTACCGTAACATATATACCTTTACCGTAACATATACCTTTACCGTAACATATACCTTTACCGTAACATTTATACCTTTACCGTAACATACTGTATACCTTTACCGTAACATATACCTTTATCGTAACATTTATACCTTTACCGTAACATATACCTTTACCGTAACATATACCTTTACCGTAACATTTATACCTTTACTGTAACACATGTACCTTTACCATAACATTTATACCTTTACCGTAACATATATACCTTTACCATAACATATATACCTTTACCGTAATATAATACCTTTCTCAATAGTCTTATCAAACTTTATATAAACTAACCTTTCTATATTTGTTCTATACTTTTGAACTTTTTACCCCCCTCCCCCCCAACCCCCTCCCCCTCCCCCTCCCCTACAATCTTCCCTTGGGCCTCATTCCCTCCACTCTCGCTCTCACTCTCTCACTCTCTCTCTTTCTGTCCATCAATCACCCCAAGCAACAACAACAACAACAACAGTAATCCATTAGAACATCAATAGTTCAACTTCACCGTGACAGCCTTTGTGTAGGAGACAGAGAGAGAGAGAGAGAGAGAGTATGTGTGTGGGTGTACAAAGTACAAAGGAGTACAAAGGAAATCAAGCAACAACAGATCTAGTGACCCTTCTAGGTTGCTTGTCCTCCAAAACACTGAGGATCAAGTGTCCAAACAGTGGTTTAGAGTGGGTAAGGGAACATTGGAAAGGGAATTACTGCCCTGGAACTAATGTCCGTGGCAGAATTAGGAAGTTAGTAGGGGACAGATGGGTTAGTAACTGAGGGGGGGATAAAATAAAGTTATTCATTTACAAACGTAGTCAGTCGCGGGTTTGATGCGAGATATTTGTCTAGGCGGAGTTTAAATGAATCAACGGTGATGCAGTCTATAACGTTTTCCACAAGTTGACAACTCGATTGAAGAAGAAATTCTTAGATTCGTGTGAGTTAAAAGATTTACCAATAATTTTGCAACCGTTTCCCCGCGTGTAATTAGATTGGTCGATAGTGAAGTACTTACTACAGTTCATATTGTCGATGCCTTTGATGATTTTGAACACTTGAATTAAGTCACCTCTTAATCTGCGCTGGGTTAAAGGAAATAGATTTAATTCTCTAAGACGCTCTTCGTATGGTTTGTTCTTTAGGCTAGGTATCATTTTGGTAAATCTACGTTGAACTCGTTCTAGCTTGTTTATATCTTTTTGGTAATAAGGGCACCAGGATTGAACGCAGTATTCCAGAAGAGGGCGGACTAAGGAATTGTAAAGGGTTAGGATAACTTCTTTAGATTTATGCTCAAATGACCTGCCTATAAAGCCAATTATTTTGTTTGCCTTCTTAACAACTTCTGAACATTGTTGACTCGGTTTTAGGTTACTCGATATTGTTACTCCCAGATCGGTTTCTCTGTTTACATTCTTAAGCTGAGTGCCATTCATCGAATAGTTTGCTTTCTCATTTAGGTATCCGATATGTAGTACTTTACATTTATCCGCATTGAAACTCATTTGCCAAATTTGGGCCCAACATGACAATTTATCTAGATTGTGTTGCATATCGTCAACTTGTTCTTTTGAGAGTACGCTATTTGCAATTTTTGTATCGTCAGCAAATTTTGAGATTGTACAGGTGAGACCCTCATCTATGTCGTTGATGTAAATTAGAAAGAGAATTGGTCCTAGTACCGATCCCTGGGGTACCCCGCTACTTACATTGGTCCATTTAGATGCCCTACCGTTTATGACTACTCTTGCTTTCTGTCGCTGAGCCAATTTTCTATCCATTTCAACACACCGTCTTGTATTCCATGCGCTTTTAGTTTTAGCAGTAAACATTTGTGGGGAACTTTGTCAAAGGCCTTTTGAAAATCAAGGTATATAATATCTACAGCTTTACTCTCATCGTAGAGGTTGAGGATATCGTGGAAGAAGTCTAAGAGGTTTGTTAAACAGGAACGTTTTTTACGAAAGCCGTGTTGAGTATCTTTAAGTATGTTGTTTTCCTCTAAGTGATTTACGAGTCTGTCTCGTATGACCGTTTCTAGCATTTTACATACAACTGAGGTTAAGCTAATTGGACGATAGTTACTGGGTAGGGATTTGCTGCCTTTTTTTGAATATCGGTGTTACATTGGCTAGCTTCCACTGATCGGGCATAGTTCCAGACTGCAAGGATTTATTGAATAGTAATGTCAGTGGTTTGGAGAGCTCATCCTTAGCTTCCTTTAGAACTCTAGGCGAGATTGTATCAGGTCCAGGCGTTTTATTTACCTTGAGTTTATCTAAACAATTCAATACTTCTCTCTCTGTAACGGTGATATTGCTTAGAACATCTGAATTATCAATCTGAATCGGCGATGGTGTAGGGATATCACTGAGGTCTTCTGTTGTAAAAACTGATGCAAAGAACGTATTGAGGGCATTACTCATTTGTACTTCGTCTTTGGTGTATTCTCCATTTTCATCGACTAACGGTCCAACAGTTGAAGTAAACTACTTTTTTCTTTCTGATATAACTATAGAATTCTTTCGGGTTTGTTTTACTTTGATTCGCAATATGTAACTCTAAGGTCTTTTTACTTTGCTTAATTAACTTTTTGGCTTTGCGTCGTAGATCTACAAATTTCAGCCGTTCTTCGTCATTTTGTGAGGATTTTAATCTATCATTAGCAAATTTTTTAGCAAGCAGGCAGTTTGAAATATCTTTATTCCACCATTTGGGCTTATTATTATGACCTGGACGCCGTATTTTCGATGGTATGCAGTCTTGCACTGCTTTTAGGTAAGTGGCTTCGAATAACTTCCAAGATGTATTTATGTCGTTATTGTGAATTAAAAAGCTCCAGTCAGTTTCTTTAAACATAGCTCTAAGTTTATGGAAGTTTTCTTTCTTGAAATTAGGGACTTTTTCGATGCTACTATTTGGTTCGTTACTAGAAAACTTTAAAGTGAAAGTTTATCGTACGATGGTCGCTGTTACTGAATTCATCACCAACATTCAAATTCTCTATTAATTCTTCTTTTGTTGCAAGTACAATGTCAAGAACGTTATTACCACGGGTCGGCGTTCGAACAAATTGATAAAGCGAACTCTCTTGCAAGTTCGTATACAAGTCATGTCCGGAGTGTGAAGTAAGAGTATCACCCCACTTGGTCACAGGTAAATTAAAGTCGCCAAAAATTACGGTATCTTGTGAGTTACTTACATCTGCAATTTGTTCGTAAATTTCTCGGTCAGTTTGCACTGATTGAGCTGGAGGTCTGTATATTAATGCAAGTATTATTTTTGTACCTTTATTATTCTTTATTAGCACAAAGGATGCATGGACATTCACAATTTGAGGTTTTGACAAGAGGGTAGGGTTAAGACTTGCTTTGATATAAAGTAAAACGCCACCTCCATTTCGATTTATTCGGCTTTTCTCAAACATTACATAACCGGGAAGTGAATACTCTGCTAAAAAGTCTCTATCTTCTGTATTGAGCCAAGATTCTGTTATGCCAATCACATCATAATTTTCTGTAAACACTAGCTCCTCTAAATCTGAAAATTTATTGCGTATGCTACGAGCGTTTGCATAGAAAACCTTTAAATTTGTTATTTTAGAACTCACGGAACGCTCTTTAATAATATTTTTGGTTCTTGTCGGATCTACATTTATGTTCATGGCTGTCCTCGGTCCTCGCTGTCTTCGGTCCTTATCGCTGGTGGTCCTCGGTTGCCTCTGTTTTTTTCTTGGTGTTGGATGATTTATGTCACTGCTGCTTCTTCTCGGATGGCGTTTTTTGATCCATGGCTGCGGACTGCTTCGTGTAGGAGACGACCCATGCGTGCTGAACCCACAGGGTTTAGATGAGTGCCATCCTTGCGGAACAGAGTAGGCTGGTTGATGAATTCAACTTTTTCCCTCAGACACAAATATTTGAGTCGGCTATTTGTGCTGAAGGCCTTGTCGTAGAATTTGTCAGGTGCGTCGATCTTGGGGAGAATGCCTGAGATGATGATATTCCTTGACTTGTTTTTGTAGTGCTGGATCATCTTGCGATATTTCTCCATCAACTCTTCGGATCTGGTGCGCATGACGTCATTTGAACCAGCATGGATGACAAAAAGGGTATTTTCATTTGCATCCTTTGTGGTATCTTCGAAGGCTTCCACAATGTCGTCCAGTCCAGCTCCTGGGATGCAAAATCTTTTTCGTTGATTTGGGACTCTGTCGCAGAACTCTTCGACCTGTCCTCGTAGGATGGAATCCCCAATGAGCCTGGTCTCTTCTGGTTCGTCTTCCATCTCTACCAATATCTCAAATCTGTTTGACATTGTGACTGGTAGATGAGACCTTTTCTGCGTTGGCCGTGCACCGTTCCTCACTGGTGTAAATCCGGAAACCTGTAGTGGCGGGACTCTACGTACAGGTCGGGGAGAGGAGTGGTTAGAACGGGGGCGAGGGGTTGGTACTGTTTGTGCTAGCAGGCTTCTTGCACGAGGACTGGGGGAGAGACTAAGGTGAACAGGGCGGCTGTCCTGGTTTGATGTCGGCTCAGGTTCGTCAGAAGCATCTGCTGCAGTGTCTACTGCAGGTGTTGGATTGTTGGCAGATGACGTTGGGGCGGTGGTGGATGCTGGAGTTGAAACAATTGGAGTTAGTGATACTCCAACATTGAGTGTAACAAACTCTTGGAGTGATTCCAGCTTCCTGGTGAGGGCGTTGATCTTGTTGTAGGCTTCATCCAATTTTGCTGTCAAATCCTCTCGTTGCTGGCAGAGTCGGCAGACTTGTGGAAGGGCAGGAGCAAACCTGGAAGCACCAAACCTACCGGCGCAGTTCGTACAGGCACGAGGCATGGTGACAATCACTTTCTTCAGATCACTTCACTCACTTAAAAACACTTAACTCACTTTAAAAACACTAAACTCACTTTAAAAACACTTCACTCCCTTCAGGTCGCTTCACTTACTTAAATAGGCCTAACCGAAAACAAAAATTTTGAAATACACACAAATAGGTTATCAACGGTGATAGCCTAACCGAAAATTAAAACAAAACAAAATTAAATTTGAATACGCAGTGATAGCCGAACCGAAAACAATTTAATGTTTATTTAAACAGAAATAGGCCACCAGGGGTTATAGCCTATCCTAACCGAAAACCAAAATTATGAAATACCGGTATGCAGAAATAGGCCACCAGCGATGATAGCCTAACTGAAAATTTAAAAATTGAAGTATGCAGAAATAGGCCACCAGGGATGATAGCCTAGACTAACCGAAAACAAAAATAACCGAAAACAAAAATTATGAAATACCGGTACGCAGAAATAGGCCACCAGCGGTGATAGCCTAGACTAACCGAAAACAAAAATTATGAAATACCGGTACGCAGAAATAGGCCACCAGCGGTGATAGCCTAACTGAAAATTTAAAAATTGAAGTACGCAGAAATAGGCCACCTGGGATGATAGCCTAGACTAACCGAAAACAAAAATTGTGAAATACCGGTACAGTACGCAGAAATAGGCCACCAGCGGTGATAGCCTAACTAAAAATTTAAAAAAATTTAAGTACCGTACGCAGAAATAGGCCACCAGGGATGATAGCCTAGACTAACCAAAAACAAAAATAACCAAAAACAAAAAAGTATGAAATGTGCAGAAGTAGGCTACCAGGGGTGATAACCTACCTAAAAAAGCAAAACAAATATATATATATATATATATATATATAATAGAATATGTGACTAAATATACAATTCACCAAATAGAGATTATATAAAAATAAAGTGTAACTGCACACAAGGGGTTAATATACTGTATCAACAGATGGCGCTGGTGTCACTGTAGGGTAGTCAAGCAGGATTATATATAGATAAACAAAGTTATCAGTCAAAGGTTACTACAAGATCATGCAAGCAACAACTAAAATTACAGATATATATATATATATAGCTACAGTAGGATACTGAATACGATAACTACTAGAGTTAATAAGAAAATACAAAGCTAGGTCGATTAGAGGTGCGCGTGCGTCGTCTGCTACAAGCTAGGATAACAAATGTAAACAACAATGTTTATCAGTCAGAAAAGCAATGAAATAACATGCACGGCAACTACAGAACTATGTGGAGGTTAAACAAGCTCTTAACTACTGTTCATGCAATGAATAAAGGGAATTGGGATATGAAATACTCAAATTAGGATCGAGTTTTCTCAGTGGCGATGCGGAGCTGTTGGCGGTGCTAAAGCCGGCGAGTGAGTGTGTTAGTATGTACAGTAGATAAACAATTGGGTATTAAGGAGTAAGTTAAATTGATGGCTATACTGTATATATACAGTATATATATATATATATATATATATATATATATATACATATATATATATATATATATATACACATACAGTATATATATATATATATATATATATATAGAGAGAGAGAGAGAGAGATTAATTCCAACGAGTATTGAAAGATAATGATACTCTAGGGAGAGAAGTAAGGGTGTTGAGAGAGTTACACAGGGCTACACAGATACTCAGACCACACATACCTTGCGGTCCTTACTAGGTTGTCCAGCCTTAATACTACTATAGACACTTCTGTTTACATTTAGTATTGTATATAAGAATTATTTACTTGCTCACTGTCTTTACTTATTCACTGTCTTTACTTATTCACTGTCTTTACTTGTTCACTGTCTTTACTTGTTCACTGTCTACTTATTCACTGTCTTTACTTGTTCACTGTCTTTACTTGTTCACTGTCTTTACTTATTCACTGTCTTTACTTGTTCACTGTCTTTACTTGGTCACTGTCTTTACTTGCTCACTGTCTTTACTTGCTCACTGTCTTTACTTGTTCACTGTCTTTACTTGTTCACTGTCTTTACTTGGTCACTTTCTTTACTTGTTCACTGTCTTTACTTGTTCACTGTCTTTACTTGGTCACTTTCTTTACTTGGTCACTTTCTTTACTTGTTCACTTTCTTTACTTGCTCACTGTCTTTACTTGTTCACTGTCTTTACTTGGTCACTGTCTTTACTTGGTCACTTTCTTTACTTGCTCACTGTCTTTACTTGCTCACTGTCTTTACTTGCTCACTTTTCTTACTTGCTCACTGTCTTTACTTGCTCACTGTCTTTACTTGCTCACTTTTTTACTTGCTCACTGTCTTTACTTGCTCACTGTCTTTACTTGCTCACTTTTTTACTTGCTCACTGTCTTTACTTGCTCACTTTTTTACTTGCTCACTTTCTTACTTGCTCACTTTCTTTACTCACTCACTGTTCTAAATTTCACTTTCTTTACTGGCTCTAATTCTCGTTCACATCCTAGGTACTCCAGCAATTCCATCCTTTATGGGGGAGGGGTGATATCATCTGGCCCCCCTTCTCCCTCATGTTTAGCTCCATTACTTCTGAGATTTAAAGACATTTGACCCATAAGTTTTGCCATTTTATAATCTTTCACCCCATTGCTTTGCCAATATTGAGACCTTTCATGAAATGTAGGTGTTGATTTTTTCGTGGCGAGTAATAGTGAGATTGTAATTTAAGAGGAACCGGCCGGGATATTTTTCTATCGAAAAATGTACAAATTTATCGTGGAGGGGGGTCCTTGGGGTATTATTTTAAGCTTAATGGAGGTCTATGGAGGAAACTAGAAAAAATAAAACATCAATACATAATAATAATAAGGTAGATAAATAAGCAAATCAATACGCCCATCCCCCCTTAATACGCCCATCCCCCCTTAATACGCCCATCCCCCCTTAATACGCCCATCCCCCCTTAATACGAATCCCCCTTAATACGCCCATCATCCCCCCTTAATACGCCCATCATCCCCCCCTTAATACGCCCATCATCCCCTTAATACGCCCATCATCCCCCTTAATACGCCCATCCCCTAATACGCCCATCCCCCTTAATACGCATCCCCTTAATACGCCATCCTCCCTTAATACGCCCATCCCCCTTAATACGCCCATCCCCCCTTAATACGACATCCCCCCTTAATACGCCCATCCCCCTTAATACGCCCATCCCCCCTTAATACGCCATCTTAATACGCCCATCCCCCTTAATACGCCCATCCCCCCTTAATACGCCCATCCCCCCTTAATACGCCCATCCCCCTAATACGCCCATCCCCCCTTACTCTTCTCCTAAGCACATCTAGTCCGTTCTAGTTAAGGGAGCCCACCTCGCTTTTGTTTCTCTTTCTATCCCTCTCTCTTTGACTTGTATCCATTCGGCCCCATTCAGCCTACTGTTTTAAGACGTTTACCCCCATCCAGGTGTCAATATTTTCCTGGCGAGCGGTAGCGAGCCAGCATATATATATTTTTGTTTTGACAGCAAGCTTAAATTGTACATTTTTCGATAGAAAAATTTCTCCGGCGAAGCCGGATTTCTTTATACAATGCTGGCTCGCTATCGCTCGCCAGGAAGAAATCGACACCTGCATGGGCGATAAATGTCTTAAAACAGTTGGCTGAATGGGGCCGAATGGATACAAGTCAGGGAAAGAGAGAAAGGGAGAGAAAGATAAAACAAGTCGATGACCCCCCTTAAGGTAGCTGATAGGTTTTATATACGCTAGGGAAGCCCCCTATAGAAAGGCCTAGAGTCGTCCTGTAAGCCTTTCTTCTTTGGGGGTTCATTCAGGAGAGAGAAGGAGAGTGTGTGTGTGTGTGTGAGTGTTTGAGAGTGAGTGTGAGAGTGAGAGAGAGGGGGGGGGGGATACTGAAGCATAATATTTCGAAAGAGGGAAGGATTAAACATTAACGAAAGATATTCATTTCAAGAGAGGGTGAGTGAGTTGTGGAAGGAAGTAATTTAGAAATATTTAATATCTAAAGGGGAGCTGATGAAATGCAGAGAGAGAGAGAGAGAGATGTGGGGGAGGTAATTTTGAAACATATAATATCGAAATAGGAAACAATGAAATACAGAGAGTTGCGGAAGAGGTTGTTGTGAAACGTTTAATATCTAAATGTGAGGCGATGACTACAGAGAGAGAGAGAGAGAGAGAGAGAGAGAGAGAGAGAGAGTACAAAGGAGTACAAAGGAAATCAAGCAACAACAGATCTAGTGACCCTTCTAGGTTGAGAGAGAGAGAGAGAGAGAGAGAGAGGCACAAGAAGGAGAAGTATGTTTTATATAATGATAACAATTAGTTGAGCGTTCTGGGCGACACCTAATCCTTCCTTTGTTGTCTCTCTCTCATTATTGTTCACACTCTTGTTCACTCTCACTCTCTCTCTCTCTCTCTCTCTCTCTCTCTCTCTCTCTCTCTCTCTCTCTCTCTCTTGAGCCGCTCACTCACACTATCCGATTAACGTGGGGGTGTATTATAGTTTATTTTTGTTTAAGGGGCTAGTGGCTGTTTTTTTTTTTTTTTTTCTTCTATTAATTCAGTTATTCATTTATTTCTCAGTTTCCTCGCTAGACCTCCATCAAGCTTAGAAAAACACCCCCTAGACCCCCCTTGAAGATAAATGTATAAATTTTTCTATAGAAAAATGTGCCGGCCGAAGGCCGGTTTCTCTTAAAATTATAGGCTCGCTATCGCTCGCCAGGAAATAATTGCACGAAATGTCTTAAGATTGACAACAAAAATGGGGCGAAAGGTCTCACAATCGTCAAACTAACGGAACTAACGTCTTAAAATCTCAAAACTAATATTCTAAACATGAAGGGGAAGGTAGTCTAGAAAAAGCGAGTAGTTCCCTCTTAAGGAGTGTGTTTTACTGTATGCATTTTCTGCTGGTTAAAACGTACCTGCGGCATGAGGGAGAGAGAGAGAGAGAGAGGGAGAGTGAGTGAGTGAGAGAGAGAGAGAGAGAGAGAGAGAGAGAGAGAGTGAGTGAGAGAGAGAGTATGTGTGAAAGTGAGAGGGAACATGTATGAATAGGTTTGTATGTTTATGTGTGTGTGTGTGTGTGTGTGTGTGTGTCAGAGAACGATGCATCTAAGAATGTTGAAACTTAATTGATATATTAAAATTGTACATCTTTAGGATCTTCGGATTAAATAAGTAGATGAGAGAGAGAGAGAGAGAGAAAGTGTGTCATTACTTCTTTCTCTCATAATAAAGAAGCCAATTTAGGCTATACTTCCTCTTCATTAGTGTGTGAGATACGTATCTGTGTGTGTGTGGGTGTGTGTAAAAGAGAGGGGGTGGAGTGTTTCTCTTTCAATATAAAGAAGCCAATCTATATATTTTTCTCCTTTAGTGAGAGAAAGAGAGAGAGTGTGTGTATGGAGAGAGAAAGAGAGAGAGAGAGAGAGAAGGGGGTATTTTTCTTTCAATATAAAGAAGGCAATCTACTGTGTATATTTTTTCCATTAGTGAGAGAGAGAGAGAGAGAGTATTTTTTTTAAATGATTTCCCTTTGCTCCTATCTCTAATAAAAAAAATCCACTCCTCCCACACCCTTCCTTCCCCTCCCTCATCTCCTTTATTCTTCTTCTTCCTATCTCTTCTTCTTCTTCTGTTACTGGCTCTTACCATCTCCTCTTTTCTCTTCTCTTGTCTTGTCTCACCACATGTTATATTGTCTCTTACTTTCTCCTCTTTTCTCTTCTCGTCTCTCCAATTCCCCTTTTTATCTTCTCTCCTATTCCCCTTCTTCTCCTATCTCTTATCTAACTCCTTCTTCTCTTCTCTCCTACTATCTCCTATTTTCTCTTCTCTCCTATTCCCCTTCTTCTCTTCTCTCCTACTATCTCCTCTGTTATCTTCTCTCCTATTCCCCTTCTTCTCTTGTCTCCTACTATCTCCTATTTTCTCTTCTCCTATTCCCCTTCTTCTCTTCTCTCCTACTATCTCCTCTGTTATCTTCTCTCCTATTCCCCTTCTTCTCTTGTGTCCTACGATCTCCTATTTTCTCTTTTTTTTCTTCTCTCCTATTCCCCTTCTTCTCTTGTCTCCTACTATCTCCCATTTTCTCTTCTCTAACTCCTTATTTTGCCTCCTACTATCTCCTCTTTTCTCTTCTATTCTCTCCTATTCTCCTTCTTCTCTTGTTTCCTACTATCCCCTCTTTTCTCTTATCTTCTCTCCTATTCCTCTTTTTCTCTTGTCTTCTACTATCCCCCCTCCTCTTTTCTCTTCTATGCCCCTTTTTCTCTTGTCTCCTACTGTCCCCTCTCCTCTTTCTTGTCTTCTACTATCCCCTCTCCTCTTTTCTCTTCTATGCCCCTTTTTCTCTTGTCTCCTACTGTCCCCTCTCCTCTTTTTTCTTCTATTCTCTTCCCCCTTCTTCTGTCTCCGACCCTTCTGTTTTCCTGTTTTCACCTTTCTTCTTGATATGGTCCTCATTTCTCTTGATATGATCCTCTTTTTAACTCTTTCCTCTTGATATGGTCCTTGTTTTAGTTTTATCTCTTGATATGGTCCTTGTTTTAGTTTTATCTCTTGATATGGTCCTTGTTATAGCTCTTTTTCTCTTAATATGGTTCTTGTTTTAGTTTTGTCTCTTGATATGGTCCTTGTTATAACTCTTTTTTCTCTTGATATGGTCCTCTGTTTAGCTTTTGTTCTTTTGATATGGTCCTTGTTTTAGCTCTTTTTCCTCTTTATTTGGTCCTTTTTTAGCTTATTTCTCTTTATTAGGTAATTTTTTGTTTTTTCCTCTTGATATGGTCTTCTTTTTAGCTTTATAGCTTTTTATATGGTCATCTTTTTAACAATTTGTTCTCTTTATTTTCATCCTTTTAGCTTTCTATTTTTTACATGGTCCTCTTTTTAGCTTCTTTCTGATCTTACCTCAACTATTTTCATTCCTTCCATCTAATATATTTATCGATAACCTCCCCCCCCCCTCTCTCTCTCTCTCTCTCGCTCTCGCTCTCTCTCTCTCTCTCTCTCTCTCTCTCTGTATCGCTCTCGCTCTCTCTCTCTCACTCCCTGTATCGCTCTCGCTCTCTCTCTCTCTCACTCCCTCTCTTTCTCTGTATCGCTCTCTCTCTCTCTCTCTCTCTCTCTCTCTCTCTCTCTCTCTCTCTCTCTCTCTCTCGCTCGCTCGCTCGCTCGCTCACTCCCCCTGCCCCTCTCTCTCTCTCTCTCTCTCTCTCTCTCACTCTCTCTCTCTCTCTCTCTCTCACTCTCACTCTCTCTCTCTCGCTCTCTCTTATGTTTATCGATAACCTTGTAATAAACTTTCCTCTACATTGTCATCTTCACGGGAGATGAGATAGTTGGATAATTATGTTATTTACGGTGCTCCCCCCCTCTCTCTCTCTCTCTCTCTCTCTCTCTCTCTCTCTCTCTCTCTCTCTCTCTCTGTACTTATCTTTTTACCTATATCTCTATTGATCTATCTATCTATCTCTATCTGTCTATCTCTACCTATCTATTTAGCTGTATATCAATCTAGCTATATCGAGATAGTAACGTAATGATGTTATTTACAAAGCCTCTGTATCTCTCTCTCTCTCTCTCTCTCTCTCTCTCTATATATATATATATATATATATATATATATATATATATATATATATATATATATATATATATATATATATACACTATATATATACTTATCTACGGTATATCTATATGTATCTATATAACTATTTATCTATCTATCTATATATTATCTATCTATCTACCTATCCATTGATCCATCCACGGGCGGCGACGAGATAGGGAAATAATGACATTAATAGTCAGCCCCCCTCGCTGGTTCTATAATGACATTAATAGTCAGCCCCCCTCGCTGGTTCTATAATGACATTAATAGTCAGCCCCCCTCGCTGGTTCTATAATGACATTAATAGTCAGCCCCTCGCTGGTTATAATCAAATAGTCAGCCCCCTCGCTGGTTCTATAATGACATTAATAGTCAGCCCCCCTCGCTGGTTCTATAATGACATTAATAGTCAGCCCCCCTCGCTGGTTCTATAATGACATTAATAGTCAGCCCCCCTCGCTGGTTCTATAATGACATTAATAGTCAGCCCCCCTCGCTGGTTCTATAATGACATTAATAGTCAGCCCCCCTCGCTGGTTCTATAATGACATTAATAGTCAGCCCCCCTCGCTGGTTCTATAATGACATTAATAGTCAGCCCCCCTCGCTGGTTCTATAATGACATTAATAGTCAGCCCCCCTCGCTGGTTCTATAATGACATTAATAGTCAGCCCCCCTCGCTGGTTCTATAATGACATTAATAGTCAGCCCCCCTCGCTGGTTCTATAATGACATTAATAGTCAGCCCCCCTCGCTGGTTCTATAATTTTTCGTCGATGAGCTACACCCGGTTACCTGGTTACGAGTGATTGGCTTAGGTAGCACTATCTATATATCTATCTATCTATCTATCTATCTACCAATCTATCTCTATCTATCTATCTATCTATTTATATCTATCTCTATATATCTATCTATCTATCTATCTATCAATCTATATATCTTTCTATCTATCTTTCTATCTATCTCTATCAATCTACCCATTTATATCTGTCTAGTTTCCTCTATCTATCTACCCATCCACCCCCTCCCCTCAAGCTTCATAACTTTTTTGTCAATGTCCTACACCCAGTTACCTAGTTACGAGTAATGGCTTTGATAACGCTAGAAAGAAGCTCGTTTGGTCGTTTAGTTGACCCTTTCCACGTTTTCTTTATTGGGTTTCTTTCGTGTTTTTCGGCTCCTTCTCTCTTTATCTCTAACTCTCGTGCTCACTTTCTCTCTCTCGCTCTCACTCTCTCTCGCTCTTGCTCTTTCTCTCTCGCTCTCTCGCTCTCTCCCTTGACACCTGAATGGCAGGAAAGGTCTTAAAATTGACATCAAATGAAGCGAATGGTCTTAAAATCGCCAAACTAATGAGGCAAAAGTCTTAAAATGTCAAAACTAATGGGGTTAAACACGAGGGAGAAGGAGGTCCAGATCTCTCTCTCTCTCTCTCTCTCTCTCTCTCTCTCTCTCTCTCTCTCTCTCTCTCTCTCTCTCTCTCTCTAATATATATATATATATATATATATATATATATATATATATATATATATATATATATATATCCTGTATCCTGTATCCATTGCATCATGAATTTTGCCAATCTACTGTACCTCCTTACTGCCCATCAACGCAAAATTGTCAGAAAGCCTGAACAATAAAATCTCTAATGCTGAAACTGCTATATCTTTTAACCTCGTGTGCATCAAAGAAAATATATATATATATATATATATATATATATCCTATCAACCTGTCCCTCCCTCTATCTGTCTAAATATATATTTAGCCATTACTACATTATTTTATCTAACTTCATATACAGTATTTGTCAACACCGATTGATAGAGCGGCGATTTAAATGATTGTGTATGATTGATGATGGTGAAATTATCAATTATAGTTCCATCATGACATCAAGGCA
>CM064488.1:46220534-46263034 GCA_032716605.1 Paralithodes platypus | reverse complement strand
TCCAGCATTGAGGGGAGGTCTCCACTTGAGGGATTTTTTGCTTGACCCCTTTCTCCCCATTGCTTTTGATATTATAAAACGTTTGCCCCATTAGTTTAGCGATTTTAAGAACTTTCACCCCATATTAAGACCTTTCGTGCAATTCAGGTGTTGATTTTATCCTGGCGAGCGATAGCGAGCCTGTAATTTAAGAGGAACCAGCCTTTGGCCGGGACATTTTTCTACCGAAAAATGTACAAATTTATCTTGAAAGGGACTCTAGGGGGTGTAATTTTAAGCTTGATGGAGGTCTAGGGAACAAACTAAATACCTCCCCTTAACAGTTATTTGTGTGGCTTATTAAATTTGGCATCGTTTTCTTTTCTTAATATAGAAACATTATTTGAAGCTTCGTTAATTGTTTATTTTTGTCTTATGTTATCATTATGATCATCTTTTGTGTTTTATATTTATGTTGATTAGCTACTGTCAGTGTTATGTGTATCATATGTAATATTTATTGTGATATAGTCTTCATTATTTGATGTATAGCTTCAGTGTTTATATTGTATATTTTATGTATTATTGTATATGATGTATTACTCGCTGTGACTGTTCTCTTTATATTTGGTATATTTGTGTCTACTGCTCTTTTGTATGTATATATTTTTATTAACGTTTGATGTATAATGGTTTGTTTTATTATTGATCCATATTAGTATTTTTATTATTATTTTTATTATTATTATTATTATTTTTTTATTTTTTTATTTATTTTTTATTTATTATTATTATTATTATTATTATTATTATTATTATTATTATTTCGGTCAGATTTATTTATATTCTTTAATTATATCGTCACTGTATACATTTGTTTTAATTGCTTGTTTTTTGGTTGTACTAATTGTTAGGCCATAATTGTAGTAGTTAATTTAGTAGCTACGAGTACCCGGACTCATGGTAGGTATTAATTATATAGGCTACACCAAACGCAAAAATAAGTCAAGCTGAGATTTAAAATTAAGTTCTGCGTTAATTTCAGAGAAGCCAATTTTGGTGGCCTGTAACCGTATTTAAGCCGAGGAAGATCTTTTTGGACCCCTCCTGTTTCGACCCCTTGATTTGGGGCGAAATCAGGCTCAAGTTAGGCTCGCTATCGCTCGCCAGGACAAAATATCGACACCTAAATGGCAAGAAAGGTCTTAAAAATGACAGAAATTGGACGAAGTGTCTTAAAATCGCCTAATTAACGGGGGCGAACGTCTCAAAATCTCAAAACTAATTGGGTTAAACATGAGGGAGAAGTATAAATCTGACTTTAGTATATTGTAGCTACCGCCAGACGATTGCACTAGACTCTGGCTATAAAGGCCGGCTGTAACCAGAGAGCCACAACAGCATATATATAAACATCCTTCCTAAGCTAAATAAATCGATTCATGATTGCCATAATATATATATATATATATATATATATATATTGAGAATATATCACAAATACACGTGAGCCACTAAATGTTTCTAGTCTCTCAGTGGGGATCGAACCATCGACCATCAGGCGTCGGCTATCATCCTGATGGTTGATGGTTCGATCCCCACTGAGAGACTAGAAACATACATATATATATATATATATATATATATATATATATATATATATATATATATATATATATATATATATATATATATATACCGGTATACAGTATATATATATATATATATACTGTATATATTATGACAATCATGAATCGATTTATTTAGATTAGGAAGGATGTTTATGTGCTCTCCACCAACCAACTTTACTCCTAAACTCGATTAATGAAGTTAACAAATACATGTGGCAGTCCGGGGATTCGAACCTAGGATGCTCACACCGAAAATCAACACACTTATGCATTGCACCACGATGTTTGTTTTCTTCAAGAGGTTGGTTGCGATAAACTGTTACCCCTTTGATTGCTAGAGAGCCATCCAAGGCTGAATAAAATCCTCTGAAGTTATCCAAAATATAACGAAAAAGCGTCTCTGTGTACCGAAAGGGTTAAGGGGGTAGTGCTTGTCTTTGGCGTACTGTATATATTTATTGTATTTATTTTTAATTTTTCTCGCTAGACCTCCATCAAGCTTAAAATCATACACCCTAGAACCCCTTTCAAGATTAATTTGTACATTTTTCGGTAGAAAAATTAAATTACCGGCTCGCTTTCGCTCGCCAGGAGAAAATAGACACCTAAATTGCACGAAACGTCTTAATATTGATAAAGAAATGAGGCGAAAGGTCTCAAAATCGCCAAACTAACGGAACGAAAATTCTGAAACTATTATACTAAACATGAGGGAGAAGGGGGTCCAGAAAAACCGCGCACTACCCCTTTAAGGGGAGATTTCCACCTGAGGGATTTTTTTCTTGACCACTTGCTCTCTCATGTTTAGCCCCATTGGTTTTGGCATTTTAAGGCGTTTGCCCCATTAGTTTAGCGATTTTGATAACTTTCGCCCCATTTCTGTCAATTTTAAGACCTTTCGTGCCATTTAGGTGTCGATTTTTTCATGGCGAGCGATAGCGAGCCTGTAGTTTAAGAGGAACCGGCCTTTGGCCGGGACATTTTTCTACCGAAAAATGTACAAATTTATCTTGAAAGGGGGCTAGGGGGTGTAATTTTAAGCTTGATGGAGGTCTAGAGAACAAACTGAAAACCTCCCCTTAATCAGCTCAATAAAGTCGTTTGCGAGAAGCCAGAATGATAAAGGCGTCTCTTCCTCTCATTAACCCCTTGGGGATCATGTCGTTTTTGTTCTGGCTATCATTAGACGATTACATACAGCTTAAGAAGGATCTGTGTGAATTTGAAGGGTAAAGACTATCCCAATTAACCCTCTGACTTATATATTCCCTTGTTATTCTAAGCTTAGGAAGGATGTGTGGGCATTAGAAGGGTAAAGACTATCTCAATTGACCCTCTGACTTCCATATACCCTTCCCAATCTAAAATAAATCGTCTGCTAATAGCCAGAACAAACTGTCAAAAGGGGTTAAATTATATAATTTACTGGGAGTAGCATTTCATTCTCTCCATATAGAAAAAAAAAAAAAAAAAAAAAATGGTCGATCAGTTCTCGTGGCTTACCAAAATTCGTCAACCAAAGGAATGACTAATATTGCTTGACTCATTTTTGTGTTGTGTTACTGTATAAGATTTTGTATTTGTAAGCTCCCTCCCCATATGCCCCCCAAGCCCCCTTCTCCCTCTTTCCTTCCATTTTCCTTTCGTTTCTTTCCTCTCTTACTTTCGTATCCCCATATACCCCGCTACATCTTCCTCTCCGTCTCTCTCTATATATATATACTGTATATACAGTATATATATATATATATATATATATATATATATACAGATTATATATATACTGTATATATATATATATATATATATATATATATACCGTATATATATATATATATATATATATATATATATATATATATATATATATATATATATATATATATATATATACACACAGTATATGCATGCCCTTGCAGTATCTCGTACATTAGCATAGTCTAGTAAAGTCCCTATAATAAGGGCATGCTCTTGTTGAAAATATACAATTGTTGACAGTACCTAGTGAGTGAGGAGCTCAGTAGGTGGCGTGAGAGAGTGTGTTGGCCGAGATTACGAACCAAGGCGACGAAACAATGGCAACGCAGCTTCTAGAATTCGAAACTGCACCGTGCCAGAGCTGAAAGACAAGGCGCCACTGAGTGCGTTGAGCCAGGTTGTAAAACTTGTCTGGCTCATTGTCTCACTTGTCATCTCTAATAAGACCACTAATTAGTTAGTTAAAATAGGACTTCAGAGGCTATGAACCCCTTTTGGATTATTAAGCCAGCACACTGTTAGTCAAGAATAGCGTCAGGACTGGAACCCCTTTTCGGAAACTCCAGTCCCTCGAGGAGACCACTAGACTTCATTTAGAAAGTCTATGTCTGAAGGGAGAATTGGTACATAGACAACATTACATTACATTATCTAACTATCTGTCTGTTGCTATCTATCTATATTTGTTTTTCTTTTTTAATTGTATCTACATATTTATATACTACTACCTCCCTATTAGAAAATCCGTTCTCCTCTCCCCTTTTCTTTCTCCTTAGCTTCCATGTTCTAAATCAAGTCTATTCAATTCTTTATGGCTATAAAACCTGCTTAATATATGTATGTAGCTTAAGGGGGGTGACCTGCTTTTGTTATTTCTGTCCTTTTCTCTCTTTCTCTGGCTTGTATCCATTCGGCCCCATTCAGCCAACTATTTTAAGACGTTTATCCCCATCTAGGTGTCGATTTCTTCCTGGCGAGCGATAGCGAGCCAGCATTATATGAAGAAATCCGGCTTCGCCGGAGAAATTTTTCTATCGAAAAATGTACAAATTTAGCCTGCTGTCAAACAAAAATAATAAATATGCTGGCTCGCTACCGCTCACCAGTAACATATTGACACCTGGATGGGGGTAAACGTCTTAAAACAGTAGGCTGAATGGGGCCAAATGGATACAAGCCAGAGAAAGATAGAAAAGGACAGAACCAAAACAGGTCACCCCCCTTAAATCTACTACTTTAGTCTGTATATAAGTAGATTGCTGTCAACTTTATTTTCATACTTCTGTTGGCTTCTTCTAACCCTACAGCGCCTAATGTAGTGTAGTGGTAAAATGTGTAACTAAATTATTATATAGTACAGTCACGAACCGTAATTCCTGCACACCCATTTGAATCACTGAATCTTGAAAGCCAAGTTGTGAAGCCTCTGGGATATAAGTAAGAAATAAGTAACACCCCGTTCTTAACATTAATCATCCATTACAAACCCCAATGCACTTGAATAAACTAATGAAAGCGTTTGGTCCTCCCGGGATTCGAACTCGGGGCACCACACCCAGAACATAAGCATCTAAACCATTACACCACCAACACAGTTAATAACAGAACACTACATTGTCTTGCTATGGGTTCGATACAGATTCCAAGGGGTTTGTGCAGATATTGTGGCCCATGACTACACCTATTTTTTTTTATCTCGCTTCCTGCCAAGTACTGTAAAAGGTGTGCGTTTATCTGTAATACAAAATAATACATATAAATAATACATATAAAGGGTAATACATAATACATAATACATAAATAATACATATAAATAATACATATAAAGGGTAATACATAATACATATAAAGGGTAATACCTTATACATATAAAGGGTAATACATAATACATATAAAGGGTAATACATAATACATAATACATATAAAGGGTAATACATAATACATAATACATATAAAGGGTAATACATAATACATAAAGGGGTAGTTATGGAGTTTACGTGGTCTTACTGATGCATGTAAAATAGATAACCGCTTTATATGAATAATTTTCGTTGTAGTTGAATAGTTATTTACGTAATTTAAAAGTTTGTTTGTGTAAAAGCATACATGTGAGAGAAATGTGTGTGTGTGTGTGTGTGTTTGTTGAATAGTTGTTTACATACATAAAAGTTTATGTTTGCATAAAAGCATAAAGGTGAGAGATTTGTGTGTGTGTATGTGTATGTGTGTGCACTTGTTTGTGTGTGCACTGTGTGTATGTGCACCTGATAGCTCGTATGTGTGTGTGTGTGTGTGTCGGCTGGGAACGACACAAACAGACTGACTAATCAAGGGGAGGCTTGTGGGATCAGTAGCTGTAAACAGATCACTATTTGCCACCGCCGGGGATCGATCCGTGGACCCTCAAACCACAAGTAACATTCGTTGCTTTGTATGTTATTTTACACAAAATCAGCTTATTTTATTCACCCCAGGAAAACAAAATAATATAATATAAACTCAAATACTCAGTGGACTGTACTCTGTTTTAAATAAGTAGTCTAAACCTCTTGAACTTTAACATCTATAATTCTCAAGCGACTAGAGTAATCGAGCTAATTATGTTACCATTTGGAGAACTGTCAAGGGGTGCACTATATACAGGCTGAGCCGGGTTGTCATCGAGTAGCACTGCACAAGGGCAAGTTGCAAGTTGAAAGTTGCAAGTTGGTGGGGGGGGGGGGGATACGTAGACTGCGAAGATGAGAGTTCTCTAAGAATTAAAAAAGAAGTAAAGATGGAAATGAAGAGCAAAGTCGAAGAGTAAAAGGTGGAGGGCTGTCCTTGCTATTTCCTGGTTTGGTTGACTCATTGGTGTCTCGCAGGAGCAGCAGTGCCACATGTTGTTGGTGGTGTGGAGAGGCAGCTGTTGTTGGTGATGGAAGCCCGCTGATGTTGCTGGAGTTAATTATGTGGTGTTGGTCTTTTTCGTCTTCTTCAGGGTTCTTCTTCTTCTTCAGGGTTCTTCGTCTTCTTCTTCGTCTTCTTCTTCTTCAGGGTTCTCCTTCTTCTTCTTATTGTTTTTCTTATTTTTCTTCTTCTTTTTATTTTTCTTCTTCTTCTTCTTCTTCTTCTTCTTCACAACTTGAGGGGTCAGAACAGGAGGGGAAGGAGTGGTCACCACGAGGATTTGGTCTGAGTGTGTCTGGGTGATGTAGGCTTGGTATGGGGAAGAGTTGGTGGTGATGAGGGGGCTTCCTCGACCTCCATTAAGGGAGCCCACCTCGCTTTTTTTTTCTCTTTATCTCCCTCTCTCTTTGGCTTGTATCCATTCGGCCCCATTCAGCCTACTGTTTTAAGACGTTTACCCCCATCCAGGTGTCAATATTTTTCTGGCGAGCGGCAGCGAGCCAGCATATATATATTTTTGTTTTGACAGCAAGCTAAATTTGTAAATTTTTCGATAGAAAAATTTCTCCGGCTAAGCCGGATTTCTCCATACAATGCTGGCTCGCTATCGCTCGCCAGGAAGAAATCGACACTTGGATGTGGATAAACGTCTTAAAACAGTTGGCTGAATGGGGCCGAATAGATACAAGCCAGGGAAAGAGAGAAAAGGAAAGAAAGATAAAAAAAAAAACGGTGACGCCCCCCTTAATGGTGTTGGAGTCTCGTCCTCTTCCAGTCGTTGCTCGAAGATGTTAACTTGTAGTAACAGCTTCAGATTTGCCTTGAGCTTGGTGGTGGAATGGCTGTGTGTTGTGGCCTTGGCTGTCTTGATAGCGTAATGCATAAGTGCGCGGAATTTCGATGTGAGTATCCTAGGTTCGAGTCCTTGGAGTGCCACATGTATTTGTTGATTTAAGAGGTTGATTAGAGGTGAAGTTGGTTGGTGGGAAAAACATTATAATTCTGCATGAGCTTCTGTAGTGGTGGTGGTGTTGCTGTTGAGGGGTTTTGGCAGGTCTATTCGTATCCTCGGCACACCATACTCTTTAAATCATATATAAATATACTTTATATATACACATTTAACCCCTTTACCACCTTTACGTAATTTTCATCATAATCTGGTTATCATTAGACGATTTTCTTTAGCTTATAATCAACCTCTAAGACTCAAAGGGGTAAATACGATCTCCATAAACCCTCTTAGTACCATAGGTCCTTCTTCAAAGTCATAAAATCGTCTAATTTGTAGCCAGAATCAGAGGCAAAAATGCGTCATGGTACTGAAGGGGTTAATACATATTATTTGTATTAAAGGCGGTGTCACACGAGCAATTTTTCCGTCAATTTATATATGCAATTGTAGCCTGGCAGCTTCAAAATTCAAGTTCCGTAAGAATTAAACTATTTCTATCTATCTATTTTCTCAGACCCATTCCCAATTTTGTTTTCTAAAATTAGAGGCTCGCTATCGCTCGCCAGGAAAATATGGACACCTGAAAGGCACGAAAGGTCTTCATATTGATAACAAAAAATGAGACGAAAGGTCTCAAAATCGCCAAACTAACGGAACGAATGTCTTAAAACCTCAAAACTAATATGCTACTGGGGGTGGCCGACTCGAGACAGAGCCCGAATAGGGACAACACAACACAACAAACAAAAACAATGAACGCACAAAAAAGAAAAACACTAATTCACACACATCTACCTAACATAATCTACCTTCGATCTAGTTCTGAATCAAAGCCAAATGAGCCTCAAAATCGTACGAGAAAAAACAAAACAAAACAAAAACAAAATTGCTCATCGAAAATTCCGTATGCGTGACACCCCAGTTCAGAACAAACATAAGGTAATTGAGGACTAAACCACTCTCATTAACCCCTTTTTTTTTTAGATATTAGAAGGAAAAAATACGAATGTTTTACGGGGAAAGGCTGCCCGGTTTCTGGGTACGATAGGTTTTTTTTTTTTTTTTTTTTTTTTTTTTTTTTTTTTTTTAAAGTTTGGAACACCATCATATTATACAAGTTTTTCTCGGAAGCGGATGTAATGCGTCTTCCTCCCCACCTCCCCCTTTTTAGTATTGTAATTTGTTTTTGTTTGTTTGATTGTTTGTTTGTGTGGGTTTTTTTTTTGGGGGGGGAGTGTTGGAGCTATATATGGAGCACCTTAACATGACGAGGGGTTTGTTAGGTACGATAGGTATGGCATTTATTCTTCCTTTTTTTTTTTTTTAATGGCTAAATTTGTATGTGCTTCGATGACAGTATATGTTTTGTTTGGAGTTGCAAAGCGTCAAAAGTAGTTTGTTTGTCTGGTATGGTTCTCTCTCTCTCTCTCTCTCTCTCTCTCTCTCTCTCTCTCTCTCTCTCTCTCTCTCTCTCTCTCTCTCTCTCTCTCTCTCTCTCTCTCTCCTCTCTCATCCTCCCTCTCTCCCGTCTCTCCTCTCTCTCTCTCTCTCGTCTCTCTCTCTCCTCTCTTCTCCTCGTCTTCCTCTCTCTCTCTCTCTCTCTCCTCTCTCTCTCTCTCTCTCTCTCTCTCTCTCTCTCTCTCTCTCTCTCTCTCTCTCTCTCTCTCTCTCTCACACACACACACAGACACAGTTACAATTCAGTAATATGAAGTTGTACTCTGATGATGCCGCCTCTTCTATAGCTTACACTACATGCTGTTCACTTCTCATCTCCAACACTCAAGATAAACTAGATGAATTAGCAGACTGAGCTATGAGAACCACTTGGGAGCTCTTGATCTCTTTTAGTTGGATATGCGTGAACTACGAGGCCAACTTATTGACGTTTTTTTTAGAATTCTTAATCGGTTTGACTATGTGGATTATAACATGTTTCAGGGAGCCAACCTCGCTTTTTTTCTCTGTCTCTCCCACTCTCTTTGGCTTGTATCCATTCGGCCCCATTCAGCCTACTGTTTTAAGACGTTTACCCCCATCCAGGTGTCAATATTTTCCTGGCGAACGGTAGGGAGCCAACATATATATATTTTTGTTTTGACAGCAAGCTAAATTTGTACATTTTTCGATAGAAAAATGTCTCTGGCGAAGCCGGATTTCTCCATACAATGCTGGCTCGCCAGGAAGAAATCGACACCTGGATGAGGATAAATGTCTTAAGATAGTTGAATGAATGGGACCGAATGGATAAAAGCCAGGGAAAGAGAGAAGAGGAGAGAAAGCCAAAACAAAATAAGCCGGTGACCCCCCTTAACCTGCATATGAATACAATACGCAATCATTACTGGAAGTTAGAATTGAAGAGGTTAGGCATCAGTTTGTGTACAGACTTTTTCATGAAGGGGATCTGTTCTACCTGGAACAAACTTCCCTCAGATTTTATAAGAAGAGAGTAGATAGTGTTTTGTATACTCTGTACTTTCTCCTTTTCCATTTAACACTTTCAAAATCCAATACGCATTTCATTTCTGTTTTCTGGCTCCTATTAGACGATTTTATTCAGATTAGGAAGGGTATATGGACGTCAGAGGGTTAAATGAGATAGTCTTTACCCATGTAATTCCCACAGATCCTTCGTAAGCTGTCCAAAAATGCCTAATAATAGCCAGAATACACTTACAACCTGCGTCATAATCTTGGAAGGGTTAAGACTGTCTCCCCGGATTAGACTGCGGGGTCTATGAGATACTAACTATTCCCTGCCACTCCATGTAGCTCTCTCTCTCTCTCAGTGGTGTGATGGAGCCCGAGTGTGAAGTTTACATCGGAAGTTCTCATATTGCCCACTCTAACTTGACGCCCCCCCCCCCCCCTACAGAGAGAGAGAGAGAGAGAGAGAGAGAGAGAGAGAGAGAGAGAGAGAGAGAGAGAGAGAGAGAGAGAGAGAAGGGGGGGGGGGGAGACAACAAATCCTTTCTTTCGGGGTTTATTCAGGTGAAATAGATAGAGAGAGAGAGAGTACAAAGGAGTACAAAGGAAATCAAGCAACAACAGGTCTAGTGACCCTTCTAGGCTGCTTGTCCTCCAAAACACTGAGGATCAAGTGTCCAAACAGTGGTTTAGAGTGGGTAAGGGAACATTGGAAGGGAACTACTGCCCTGGAACTAATGTCCGTGGCAGGATTAGGAAGTTAGTAGGGGACAGATGGGTTAGTGACTGAGGGGGGGATAAAATAAAGTTATTCATTTACAAACTCAGTCAGTCGCGGGTTTGATGCGAGATATTTGTCTAAGCGGAGTTTAAATGAATCAACGGTGCTGCAGTCTATAACGTCTCGGGGAAGCCCATTCCACAAGTTGACAACTCGATTGAAGAAGAAATTCTTAGATTCGTGTGAGTTAAAAGATTTACCAATAATTTTGCAACTGTTTCCCCGCGTGTAATTAGATTGGTCGATAGTGAAGTACTTACTACAGTTCATATTGTCGATGCCTTTGATGATTTTGAAAACTTGAATTAAGTCACCTCTTAATCTGCGCTGGGTTAAACAAAATAGATTTAATTCTATAAGACGCTCTTTGTATGGTTTGTTCTTTAGGCTAGGTATCATTTTGGTAACTCTACGTTGAACTCGTTCTAGCTTGTTTATATCTTTTTTGGTAATAAGGGCACCAGGATTGAACGCAGTATTCCAGAAGAGGGCGGACTAAGGAATTGTAAAGGGTTAGGATAACTTCTTTGGATTTATGCTCAAATGACCTGCCTATAAAGCCAATTATTTTGTTTGCCTTCTTAACAACTTCTGAACATTGTTGACTCGGTTTTAGGTTACTCGATATTGTTACTCCCAGATCGGTTTCTCTGTTTACATTCTTAAGCTGAGTGCCATTCATCGAATAGTTTGCTTTCTCATTTAGGTATCCGATATGTAGTACTTTACATTTATCCGCATTGAAACTCATTTTCCAAATTTGGGCCCAACATGACAATTTATCTAGATTGTGTTGCTGAGAGAGAGAGAGAGAGAGAGAGAGAGAGAGAGAGAGAGAGAGAGAGAGAGAGAGAGAGAGAGAGAGAGAGAGAGAGAGAGAGAGAGAGAGAGATGTGTATGAGTAGCTATACACCTTTAACCCATTCAGTACCAGAGACGTCCTTTTCATCATATTCTGGCAACTATTAGACGATATTATTCAGCTTCGGAAGCTCCTCTAGCAAAAATAGGGTTTCAAACTATCTCAACCAACCCTTTTAACGACCTACCACAGATCCTTCCGAAGCTGCACAATATCGTCTAAATATAGCTATGATAAGATATAAACACATGTCGCTGGTAGTCAAAGGGTTAATAGGAGAAAAGAAAAATGAATCAAATATAATGTTAAAAATACATCATAATATGGGATATTGATGAGATAGAACGAGAGCGAGAGTGTGAGTAAGCGATAGAGAAAATGTGAGTTAGAGAGAGAGAGAGAGAGAGAGAGAGAGAGAGAATATGAGTAAGAAGGAATGAAGAAAGGAGTATGAGAGAGAGAGATAGAGAGGGTGTGTGTGTGTAGAGAGAGAGAGAGAGAGAGAGAGAGAGAGAGAGAAGTGTGCAGCAAGGAATGTAAGGGTATAAACTAATAGGATTATCTGAAGTGGGGGTGAGAGTGGCAATTTTTCATCATGACACTGGGTAGGAAACGAAAATAGTCCAGAAAAGTTGGATATTACGTTCTTCAACCTAGAGAGTCCTTACCATCACATAGCATAACAGTATTGCATATCATAGCATTACATAGCATAGTGCAGAATAAATATCCTAGTATAGCATAGCTTAGCATAGCATGACATAACGCAAGGTGACTTAGCAAAATTGAATAGAACAATATAACATAACAAAAGTTTGACTTAACAACTCAAAACGAACGCTCTCAAAACTAATGGGGTTAAGTGTGATGGAGAAGGGTAAACACAAACGATATATATATATATATATGCAAATATATACTCCCCTTAACCCTCTGAGTACCAGCGACGTGTCTTATATTATTTGTCTAGCTACATTTAAACGATATTATGCAGCTTAGGAAGGATCTGTGGTAGTTAAAAGGGTTGGTTGAGATAGTGTGGAGTCTCAGTATTGCTAGGGGTCCTTCGTAAGATGAATGAAATCGTCTAATAGTTGCCAGAATAGGATAACAAGGACGTCGCTGGTACTGAACGGGTTAAAGTGGTAATAGTAGTTTACAATAACACAAACACACTACCGACAGTTGTTTGGGATCGCTAGGCAGGGGAGAGCCTTGGAGAAACACGTGTATTACTAGCTCCGACCAAAATAGTCTAATTATTAATTGTGGGTGTTTACAAAATTCACTAATTAGCTGGTCATATTGCTGGCGACATTCTCACAAACTTTAAACTTATTTCTATATTTAACGTATCCATTATAAAATAAATTAAAATAGAAATCCGGCTTCGCCGGAGAAATTTTTCTATCGAAAAATGTACAAATTTAGCTTGCTGTCAAACCCAAAATATATATATGCTGGCTCGCTACCGCTCGCCAGGAAAATATTGACACCTGGATGGGGGTAAACGTCTTAAAACAGTAGGCTGAATGGGGCCGAATGGATACAAGCCAAAGAGAGAGGGAGAAAAAGAGAAAAAAAGGCGAGGTGGGCTCCCTTAACTAACTACAGCATTAAAGAGTGGTGAACCGTCCGATAATAGACAAAGAAACACACTTAACCCCTTCGCTACCATTATGCAAATTTAATCATATTCTGGTTACCATTAGACGATTTCCTATAGTTTGTAATCTACCTCTACGACTCAAATGGTTAATACGATCTCACTAAACCCTCTTAGCAACACAGGTCCTTCTTAAACTGCATAGAAGCATTTAGTTTGAGCCAGAATCAAAGGTAAACAGGCGTCAAGGTGCTGAAGGGGTTAATACAAATATGATCAACACGAAGATAAACATTAAACACAGAAAATGGGTCAACTATGTAAAGGGGGTAGTACTCCCTTTTAGGGACCCCCTTCTCCCTATTGTTTAGCATTAATTAAAATGTAAAACTTGCAAACTAAACAAACCAAAATTGGGACAAGGACAATATAAAGTCAAATTAAATTATCAAAATCGCTATGTGGAAACAACGCTTACTAAAATGAAAATTATTAAATAAAAGAACACAATCCACCACATAGGGTGTACATCACTACATGAGCAAGTTAATCTGTTTCCCAAGCAAACCAATCGCACATATAACAACGCACTTGAGGTTTGAAGACGTTCTTTCCGTTAGTTTGGCGATTTTGAGACTTTTCGCATTATTTTGTTGTCAATTTTAAGACCTTTCGTGCCCTTTAGGTGTCAATTTTTTTCCTGGCGAGCGATAGCGAGCCTCAAATTTTAGAAGAAACCGGCCTTCGGCCGGGAAATTTTTCTACCGAAAAATTTACAAATTTATCTTGAAAGGGGGTGTTTTTCTAAGTTTGATGGAGGTTTAGCGAGGAAACTCAAAACAAAAATTAATTAATAAATATATATACCAAAAACCGAGCACTATCCATTACCTTTCCTGTACCGGTGACGTTTTTTGTATTCGATTTCAGTTACATTTACACAGTTGTATGAAGCTTAGGAAGGATATATGGTAGCTAAAAAGGATTAATTGAGATAGTATAGAGCCTCTTAAATGGTAGACGTCCTTCCTAAGCTGAATAAAACCGTCTACTAGTTGCCAGAATATAATGAAAAGGACGTCGCCGGTACAAGAGGGGTTAATGCTCTGATAAATGTTTAAGAACAGTAAGGGTTGTGTTCAAGACCTAAATAACCCCCAAACCAGGAAGCATAGAAAACGTAGACCTGGCACGTGGCTTTGTTTACATTCCTCATTTACGAACTTGGCGCCATTTATAATTATGAGTTTAAGGGGGGTCACCGTTTTTTTTTTATCTTTCTCTCCTTTTCTCTCTTTCCCAGGTTTGTATCCATTCGGCCCCATTCAGCCAACTGTTTTAAGACGTTTATCTCCATCCAGGTGTCGATTTCTTCCTGGCGAGCGATAGCGAGCCAGCATGGTATGGAGAAATCCGGCTTCGCCGGAGAAATTTTTCTATCGAAAAATTTACAAATTTAGCTTGCTGTCAAAACCAATATATATATATGCTGGCTCGTTACCGCTCGCCAGGAAAACATTGACACCTGGATGGGGGTAAACGTCTTAAAACAGTAGGCTGAATGGGGCCGAATGGATACAAACCAAAGAGAGAGGGAGAGAAAGAAAAAAACAAGCTAGGTGGGCTCCCTTAATGAGCAGCCTTAGTCGTGAGAATATTATGTCTGCAGGAAAACTTGGGGAAGATATGATCGTGTTTTTCCTTTCCTCCCTATGATTATTATTATTATTATTATTATTATTATTATTATTATTATTATTATTTTAGTATTATTATTATTATTATTATTATTATTATTATTATTATTATTATTTTATTAGTATTAGTAGTATTAGTATTAGTATTTCTGGCCTGGCTAGTATATTGTGTACTTTATTATTGAAATGCAAGTGTACGGGAAGTCTATTGTTAACCCCTTCTATACCGGGGCCGTTCTTTTAACTTTGTTCTGGCTGCTAATAGACGCATACATTCAGTTTAGATAGGGCATCCAGCAATAAACAGGCTTAGAACTATCTCACTTGACCCCTTTTACTACCACAGATCCTTCTTAAGCTGCACAAAAATAGCTATGATAAAATTTTAAAGACGTCGCTGATACAGAAGGGGTTAATTAGCTTTTGCCTTCTACCTGTATGTCATCTTTTTAGGTCAGCTTTTATTAGGCTATCGCAAGCATTAAAGGGGGTGGGAGGGGGGGGGAGGAGTTTACTCCCTACCAAGACCTCTATAAAGGTTAAACAATACACACACACACACACACACACACACACACACACACACACACACACACACACACACACACACACACACACACACAAGACCCTCCATCGAGATACCTTTGTAAATTTTTCTACCGAAAAATATCCCGGTCGAAGGCCGGCCCCGCCTAAATTACAGGTTCGCTTTCGCTCGCCAAGAAAACATCGAGACTTAAATGCCTACTATTGACAACGAAATGGGGCGAAAGGTCTAAAAAACACCAAGCTAATGGGGCGAACGTCGTAAAATCTCAAAACAAATTGGGCCAAACATGAAGGAGAAGAGTGTCTAGAAAAGAAAAGCTAAAAACCTTTCCTTAACAAAATAATTATAAGCGCCTCCAAGTTTACATGGCCTCCACCATTTTTGGCATAAACACTTCTTTGGGGGTATTTGGGAAAGGGATGGGGGGGGGGGGGGGGGATTAGCAGGTGTGTGTGGGTGGGTGTCTATGTGTTTGTGGTTGGGTGTCTATGTGAGGGTAAGTTTGTGTGTGTTTATTGGGTGGTGTCTATGTGTTTGTGGGTGGGTGTCCCTATATTTGTGGGTGGGTGTCTATCTGTTTGTGGGTGGGTGTTTCTGTGAGGGTAAGTTTGTGTGTGTTTATTGGGTGGGTGTCTATGTGTTTGTGGGTGTCTATGTGTTTGTGGGTGGGTGTCTATGTGTTTGTGGGTGGGTGTTTCTGTGAGGGCCAGTTTGTGTGTGTATGTGGGTGGGTGTCTATGTGTTTGTGGGGGCATTATCAAGTGTATGTGGGTGTGTGTTTCTGTGAGAGTAAGTTTATGTATGTATGTGGGATTGGGTGTGTGTGTGTGGGGGGGGGGGGGGGGGGGTGGCATTAACAGGTGTATGTGGGTGGGTGTTTGTCTGATGGTAAGTTTGTGCATGGGTTTGTGTGTGTATGTGAGGAGGGGAGGGGGGGGGGGGAGTCGGATGGAGGGGGCAGCAGTATATTTTTCACCACTTCCATAGTTTCTGCCGTGGAGATATTGGCTTAGTTTGTTGTTATCTCACTCGGTTTGTAAGTTTATGAGAGATATTGTGAACACGTACTAACACAAAAGTTATACTCTCTCTCTCTCACACACACAGATACACACACAATCACAGAGAGAGAGAGAGAGAGAGAGAGATAAATTGGTGACCCCCCTACATTTCTAATACCTCCCTTCCTATCACCGCTATATTACCCCAGTACACCTCTCCCTCCCCCCCCACCTACATCTCTAATACCTCCCTTCCTATCACCACTATATTACCCCAGTACACCTCTCCCTCCCTCCCCCCCTACATCTCTAATACCTCCCTTCCTATCACCACTATATTATCCCAGTACACCTCTCCCTCCCCCCCCCCCACATCTCTAATACCCCCCTTCCTATTACCACTATATTATCCCAGTACACCTCTCCCTCCCCCCCCCCTACATCTCTAATACCTCCCTTCCTATTACCACTATATTATCCCAGTACACCTCTCCGTCCCCCCCCCTATATCTCTAATACCTCCCTTCCTATCACCACTATATTACCCCAGTACACCTCTCCCTCCCTCCCCCCCTACATCTCTAATACCTCCCTTCCTATCACCACTATATTATCCCAGTACACCTCTCCCTCCCCCCCCTATATCTCTAATACCTCTCTTCCTATCACCCCTATATTATCCCAGTACACCTCTCCCTCCTCCCTCCCCCCCATATATCTCTAAATACCTCCCTTCCTATCACCACTATATTATCCCAGTTCACCCCTCCCTCCCTCCCCCCCTACATCTCTAATACTCCCGTCCTATCACCACTATATTATCCCCGAACACCTCTCTCTCCTCCCTCCCCCCCCCCCTATATCTCTAATACCTCCCTTCCTATCACCACTATATTACCCCAGTACACCTCTCCCTCCCTCCCCCTACATCTCTAATACCTCCCTTCCTATCACCACTATATTATCCCAGTACACCTCTCCCTCCCCCCCCTATATCTCTATTACCTCCCTTCTATCACCACTATATTACCCCAGTACACCTCTCCCTGCCTCCCCCTACATCTCTAACACCTCCCCTCCTATAACCAGTACATTATCCCAGTACACCTCTCCCTCCCCCCCCTATATCTCTAATACCTCCCTTCCTATCACCACTATATTACCCCAGTACACCTCTCTCTCCTTCCCCCTACATCTCTAATACCTCCCTTCCTATCACCACTATATTTCCCCAGTACACCTCTCCCTCCTTCCCCCTACATCTCTAATACCTCCCTTCCTATCACAAACTTTATTATCCCAGTACACCCCTCCCTCCCCCCTCCTCCTACATCTCTAATACCTCCC
This sequence comes from Paralithodes platypus, assembly GCA_032716605.1. Classification (NCBI taxonomy): domain Eukaryota; kingdom Metazoa; phylum Arthropoda; class Malacostraca; order Decapoda; family Lithodidae; genus Paralithodes; species Paralithodes platypus. Next base: position 46,245,548 of record CM064488.1, on the reverse strand, counting down.
TTCCTATCACCACTATATTATCCCAGTACACCTCTTCCTCACCCCCCCCCACATCTCTAATACCTCCCTTCCTATCACCACTATATTATCCCAGTACACCTCTCCCTCCCTCCCCCTACATCTCTAATACCTCCCTTCCTATCACCACTATATTATCCCAGTACACCTCTCCCTCCTCTTCTCGCTTCGTGCAGTACATTGAAGAATTTTTTGCCAGACTTAATTATTTGTGTGGTTCAGTCGTTTACTCCTGACACAGTAATCTAAACTATAACATTGGGTCGTTTAAGCCACCGAGTAGTTCCACTGTGTGTTGTTATTGTGAGTTTGTGTTGTTTGTAGTATCATATAACCATGGTGCATACTCACACGTTTCTGTCAGGCTAAGTGTACATATCACCGGCTATCTCTGTGTGGCTTCTTTTCGTGGATGCAAGTGGTGGGGTCGTTGTACAGTATAACGGAACTGAAAGTAACTTTATTTGATCATAACAAATATAAATCATGGTTGTTGGGCTGGTCACAATGAGAGGAAATCTATATAATATTTTCGATTGTCTGTGTGTGTGAGTGTGTGTGTGTGTGTATATTCATAATAGGCGGCCGCAGTTTTGGACCTGGGGAGCTGAAACTTTGCATGTGGTTGTCAATTGACCTGGGTCAGGTCATAGCGGGGGCGAGGCCACGATCGGAGGTCGTTTCGAGGCCGAAATTGAAAAAAAACATTGACAACAATTTACAAAAATGGCCGTTTGGGGCAGAAGGAGGCCTCCGATCGAAAAGGTGTATGGAACGAAAGTTGTTCGCAGCCCCCCAAAATGGGGGTACAGATGAGGTCAGATCCAAAATCGGAGGTTATTTAGCGGCCGAAATCGAGGTCGCCGTTTAATGAGGCACAGGGAGGTCGAGGCCGGTGATTATGGTAGTAGTAGTATTGTCATGATTGTGGTAGTAGTGATTGATGATGGTGATTATGGTAGTAGTAGTGGTGGTAGTAGTGATTGTGATTATGGTGATTACCCGGCCAACGCTGGGTACCCCTGCTAGTTAACAAATATATACAAATGTCTCTAGTTAACACCGAACCCAGAACCGAGCTGGTAGCTAGGAACCACAATATCGTGTATTTGAATCCCAGAGTATCGAGGCAAGATAGTATTGGGATCGACCTTGTGTTGTATATCAAGTGCTTCATAACAAAGCCCACTGACACACTATACAAAAACAATACTTTGCTGTGTCAAATACATTAGCATTGTATTAGTATTCCCCTATTTATGATAATTATACAATGGGAGATAATACTTAGTGAGATGCTCAAAAGTTGAGAGTGAATAAAAGTAAAAAAAGGAGTGGTACAGCTTGTCTGGGAAGCTCTCCGAGTGACAAGTGAACTGTACACCATCTAGTCTAGTGCAGGGATTGTGTCCAGTGATCGAATACGCAGGCTGCAGAAATCCTGTTCTGGAGGGGAGTTGGATTAAGAAATTATCCAACAGCAAATTGTAGTGTTAACATAAGTGAGTAAATGTTTTATCATTTATCGAACATATTGAAATAACAAATATGGGTGAACAATTGTGTATGCCTGACGAACAAAAAGTGAACACATTTGGCTAATGTGACCAGCTCCTTCAGATTATTTGAGTGGGAGTAAAGAAAAAACCTAATGTAATTATTCTCATCAGTATCCTTACAACTGACACGGCAACCTTAGTCAGGTTTATTGAAAGGTACCGTATGTAACCGGCCAAATACCTCCCCATGGTATTATGCCACCAGAGAGCACAATCCATCTTTTCCACAAATGCTATAAAGGACTAGGCGAGGACTAGGTCATGAAACAGAAACCGTACAATTAACAGGTCACTTGGTCTATAACCCGTAAAGGGCCTCCCCCAGAGTTGAAAGAGTGACAGAGCCAAAATCAAAGGACGTTCGAGCCAACATATCTGGACACAAGAAGTTTGAAGCAACTTAAGTCATAGGATAAGGGAAAGATGGATTCAGGGAGAGAGTTCCAGAGCTCAGCTGTTGAAAAGAAGAAAGATTGAGAGTATCGTTTCGCTCTTGAGTTGGAGAGTTGTACAGAGTAGGGGTGGGATTTTGTTGCAAGATGGGTACTATGTACCCTACGTAGAGGACGTGGCATACACTGAGAGAGCTCGAAGGAACACTGATTATTGTAGTAGCGATAGAATAACGAAAGAGATGCAACATTGCGGCGAAGAGAGAGAGAGATTGCAGAGAGTCGGTGAGTGGACGTTAGTTAATTATACGAAAGGCTTTCCTTTCTACTTTGTCTAGAAGTGTGGTGTGAGAGGATCATCCCCACACATGTGAACAATACTCAATACAAGGACGACCTGTGCCCCTGTACAGAGCAAGAAGCTGTGCAGAGGTAAGGAATCCCTTGAGGCGGTTGAGCACACCCAGCTTCTGGGAGGCCGCCTTAGCAAGAGTGGTGATATGGTCCTTCTAAGAGAGATCAGAAGAAAAAGAGACACCGAGAATACTGAGAGAAGATGAAGGGTTGATTTTTGTATTGTTGAAGTGTAAGGGATAGTCCGCTGGGAGTTCCGGACGGGTAGTAAGATGAAGAAATTGGGTTTTGGAATAATTTAAGGCAACAAGGTTTTCTCTGCCCCACTTGGAAATGATAGCTAGATCAGAAGATAAATTGTGTATGGCTTCATTACATTTGTTATTGTTTTGTTAGACGTGTGGTTATTGGGTTATCGTCTAGTAATGTCTGGTTGAAGACTTTTATTACCAAGAACTGTCCCTTCTCTCGCACTCTATAACTGTCCCTCCTACACAACTGGTTAGCCTCCCTCCACTCCCCCACCCCCTCCCCCCCTCACCACCCCCCTGACAGGTCTCGTGGTGTCCCACAGGGGGCGGCGCTCCCGCCAAGCCCCAGCGGTACGCGGGGGGTGGTGGTGGCGGGCCGGGGGTGATGGTGGGGGGAGGGAAGGGGGGACTACGCCCCTCTGCCCCCACAATGGACGGCCCCAGACCCCCCCCAATGGTCCGGTCCTACTCCTACACCTCCTCCACCTCGCCGGAGAGACTGGACGTGATGTACTCCTCCCAGGGTCAGTGTACTCCATCCTACCCTAATGTACTCCATCCATACCCTAGTGTACTCCATCCCCTTTCCCTAATGTACTCCACCTCTAACCTAATGTACTCCACCCCTACCCCTAATGTACTCCACCCCTACCCCTAATGTACTCCATCCCTACCCCTAATGTACTCCACCCCTACCCTAATGTACTACACCCCTACCCTAATGTACTCCATCCCTACCCTAATGTACTCCACCCCTACCCCAAATGTACTCCATCCCTACCCCTAATGTACTCCACCCCTACCCCTAATGTACTCCATCCATACCCTAATGTACTCCACCCCTACCCTAATGTACTCCATCCCTACCCTAATGTACTCCATCCCTACCCCTAATGTACTCCACCCCTACCCTAATGTACTCCACCCCTACCCCTAATGTACTCCATCCCTACCCCTAATGTACTCCATCCCTACCCCTAATGTACTCCATCCCTACCCCTAATGTACTCCACCCCTACCCTAATGTACTCCACCCCTACCCTAATGTACTCCACCCCTACCCCTAATGTACTCCACCCCTACCCTAATGTACTCCACCCCTACCCCTAATGTACTCCACCCCTACCCTAATGTACTCCACCTCTACCCCTAATGTACTACACCCCTACCCTAATGTACTCCACCCCTACCGCTAATGTACTCCATCCATACCCTAATGTACTCCACCCCTACCCTAATGTACTCCATCCCTACCCTAATGTAGTCCACCCCTACCCCTAATGTACTCCACCCCTACCCCTAATGTACTCCACCCCTACCCCTAATGTACTCCAACCCTACCCCTAATGTACTCCATCCCTTCCCTAATGTACTCCACCCCTACCCTAATGTACTCCATCCCTACCCTAATGTACTCCATCCCTACCCCTAATGTACTCCACCCCTACCCTAATGTACTCCACCCCTACCCCTAATGTACTACACCCCTACCCCTAATGTACTCCACCCCTACCCCTAATGTACTCCATCCCTACCCCTAATGTACTCCATCCCTATCCTAATGTACTCCATCCCTACCCCTAATGTACTCCATCCCTACCCTAATGTACTCCATCCCTACCCTAATGTACTCCACCCCTACCCCTAATGTACTCCATCCCTACCCCTAATGTACTCCACCCCTACCCCTAATGTACTCCATCCCTACCCTAATGTACTCCACCCCTACCCCTAATGTACTCCACCCCTACCCCTAATGTACTCCACCCCTACCCCTAATGTACTGCATCCCTACCCTAATGTACTCCATCCCTTCCCTAATGTACTCCACCCCTACCCTAATGTACTCCACCCCTACCCTAATGTACTCCATCCCTACCCTAATGTACTCCACCCCTATCCCTAATGTACTCCATCCCTACCCCTAATGTACTCCACCCCTACCCCTAATGTACTCCATCCCTACCCTAATGTACTCCATCCATACCCTAATGTACTCCATCCATACCCTAATGTACTCCATCCCCTAACACCTCCACACCCTCCTCCCCTGATGTACTTGATCCTCAGTGTTTTGGAGGACAAGCAGCCTAGAAGGGTCACTAGACCTGTTATTGCTTGATTTCCTTTGTACTCCTTTGTACTCCCTGATGTACTCCCCCCCCCCCCCCACCACTCCCTCCTTCCCTGATGTACTTCTTCTTGGATCAATGTACTCCTATCTTTGCCCGGTGTACTTCTCCGTCACCATCCTCCCTCCCGTGATGTACTACCTTCCGTGATGTACTCCCTCCCTGGCGTACTCCTTCCATTCCCTCTGTCAATGTACTCTAACTAACTCCTTCTCCTGGTGTACTATAACTCCCTTCTTCCCCTGGTGTACTCTTTACTGTCAATGTACAGTACTCCCTCCCTCCCTCCCTCCCCTGGTGTTCGTGTGTGTGTGTGCGTGAGTGTATGTGTGTTCTTGGCTGTGTGCGTGTTGGTATGGGTGCATATGTGTTCATGTGTGTGTGTGTGCTGGTGTGGTTGTATGTGAGTGTGTGTGTGTGTCCTTGGCTGTGTGCGTGTTGGTGTGGGTGTGTCCTTGGCTGTGTGCGTGTTGGTGTGGGTGTATATGTGTTCATGTGTGTGTGTGTGTGTGTGTGTGATATCAGTATGTGCGTGTGTGTGAGCTGGTTGGAGGGCTCAAAAACTTGGTTTTTCTCGAACGGCTGAAATAAACCTTTTTTGTCTCGTCTCGGCAATTAATCTATCTTGCTTGTCACTGTCCAATGTGGTACTACCCGCCGCCATGTTGCAGCCATTTTATGTGTTATTTGTTTGTGTGTGTTAATCTTACTTTGTCCGAGGGAGGGTTTTCTTTCCCTCTCCCCGGTTTACCCTCCATTAGATTGGATAATTTAAGACGGTTCACCCCATTAGTTTGGTGATAGTAAGGCGCTTCACCACATTCAGGTGTCGATGTATTTATGGGCGAGTGATAGCGAGCCTGTAACTTAAAGGGAACCGGCCCTCGGCTGGGAAATTTTTCTGTCGAAAAATGTACACATTTTGCTTGAAGGAGGTCTGTGCGGCAAGTTTAAATTTGGAGGAAATATGGGAAGGCGTTTTTGTTAGCCTAAGGGACAAACTAAAAATACATTGCTCGAAAATTACAGAAGCAAGCCAAATCCTCGATTGATTCTCAAGGGGTTAAGGGGGTAGTATTCGGTTTTTCTGGACCCCCTTCTCCCTCATGTTTAGCATATTAGTTTTGAGATTTTAAGACTTGCCTTTCGTTAGTTTGACGATTTTGAGACCTTTCGCCCCATTTATTTGTCAATATTTAGACCTTTCGTGCCATTTAGGTGTCGATTTTTTCCTGGCGAGCGATAACGAGCCTGTAATTTTGGAAGGAAATGGCCTTCGGCCGGGATCTTTTTTTACCGAAAAATGTACAAATTTATCTAGAAAAGTGGTCTAGGGGGTATTTTCTTAGCTTCATGAAGGTCTAGCGAGGAAACTAAATAACAAGTTAATAAATAAATAAATAATAGACCAAAATCCAAGCACTATCCCCTTCATGGGAGAATATGAAGCTACTCTCTCGGCGTCACGTTTATATAATTAACACATTTCGCTTCAAAATGTTCGTCGTTGCAGGGTACTTGGCCACTTGCGAGTTTCAGGTTATGTGGAAGTTGGAGCCGTAAGCCTTGATATTAGACAACAAATGCAATAATAATGTAGGTTTCTATTTTTGTATTTATTTTTACTCGGGCCCATTCCTCACTTACATTATTATTATTATATTTTTTTTTTTGTTTTTTTTTTTTTTTTTAAGGTTTCTGATGGATGAAAAAAAAAGTATGTTGAATTAGGATTTATGTACAGTATATATAAATGTACTGCCACCGTATTTTAGCTGGTAATTCTACTAAATATCGATGTCTACTACAGCTCCAACTTCATTATAGCCTGAAATTAGCTAGAGGTTAGGATTTTGCAGTTTGCCGTCAGAACATAAACTGACTATAGTGTGCCTGTCCTGATTACCCAAGAAACAAATTTATGGGGGTAGTGCTTGGTTTTTGGTCTATATATATATTTATTAATGTAATTTTGAGTTTCCTCGCTAGACCTCCATCAAGCTTTGAAAAACACCTCATAGACCCCCTTTCAAGATAAATGTGTACATTTATCGGTAGAAAAATGTCCCGGCCAAAGGCCGGTTCCTTCTAAAATTAGTGGCTCGCTATCGCTCGCAAGGAAGACATCGACACCTAAAGTACACGAAATTTCTTAATATAGACAAAAAAATGACACGAAAGGTCTCAAAATCGCAAACTAACGAAACAAACGTCTTAAAACCTCAAAACAAATATTCTAAACCTGAGGGAGAAGGGGGTCCATAAAAAGCGAGTACTACCCCCTTAATACTTATCGATTCATTATATTTGTTTCTTATAATGTGTGAATACAGTAAACGTGTATGTATGTATAGTGTATTGTGTAGTTGGGGGTGTTTATTTGACATATTGGTGGTATTCTTTTAAGGGGAGGTATTTAGTTTAAGGGGAGGTATTTAGTTTAAGGGGAGGTATTTAGTTTGTTCCCTACGTTTTCATCCAGCTTAAAATTACACCCCCTAGACCCCCTTTCAAGATAAATTTGTAAATTTTTCGATAGAAAAATGTCCCGGCCGGAGGCCGGTTGCTCTTAAATTACAGGCTCGCTATCGCTCACCAGGAAAAAATCGACACCTTAATGGCACGAAAGGTCTTAAAATTGACAGAAATGTGGCAAAATGTCTTAAAATGTCAAAACTACTAGGGCGAACGTCTTAGAAATCTCAAAAGCAATAGGGCTAAACATGAGGGAGAAAGGGGTCCAGAGAAAAATGCCTCAAGTAGAAACCTCCCATTAAGGGGGCCCTCCTCGTTTTGTTTTCTCTCCATTCGGCCCCATTCAGCCTACTGTTTTAAGACGGTTATCCCCATCTAGGTGTTGAATTTTTCCTGGCGAGCGATGGCGAGCCAGCGTACTTTTAAAAATGTTTTTGAAAACAGGCTAAATATGTACATTTTTCCATAGAAAAATTTCTCCGGCTTCAAGAAGCCGGATCTCTTCATACAATGCTGGCTCGCTATCGCTCGCCAGGAAGAAATCGACACCAGGATGGGGATAAACGTCTTAAAACATTAGGCTGAATGGGGCCGAATGGGTATACAACCTAGAGAAAGATAGAGAAAGAGAGAAAAGGACAGACAAAATGCAGGTCACCCCCGTTAATGCTGTCATGTTCTCCATTTGGTGTGCATATTAACTATACCCTGTTCCAAATAGGTAGGTCGGAAATCGTAAACCCTAACCTCTGTAACTCAAAAAGGGCTAGAGGAAATGGGCTGTACATGTCCACCCCTATTACCTGGCTGACCCTTCTCCAAATGGTAGAGATATTAGCTTGATTACTCTAGTCGTTTGTGAGTTATCGAGGTTAATGGTCAAGAGTTTTGGCCTACTTACTTGGAACAGGGTATAGTCTTGTTTTATGTTATGTTGTTCTCTTTTCATCGTTCATGTATTTATGTATTATTGACTTGTATGTCTATTATATATTTGTACCTGTGTCACTGATATTCGTTTTTAATATTACCATACCCTATAAGGAAATATAATACAGTATGTACACATTCAATGTTTATTTATTGTTATTTATTTATATATTATATTTATATATTTTATTTTATATATTTTATATATTTTATTATATATTATTTTATTTTATATATTTTATTTATTTTGTTATATTTTTTTATTTTATATATTTTATTTAAATTTTATTTTATATTATTTTATTTTATATATTTTATTTTATTTTATATTATTTTATTTTATTTTATTTTTTGTGTCGGTTCACTATGCATGTTTTTTTTTTGTGTGTTTTTTTTTTAGGATACATACATGGAAATTGGTAAAATATATGGATAAAATCTGTCCACCATAATATAGGAATATATATACATATTTGTTCTTCTCTACTGTCTTGGGAGTGAAGCTTGGTAATGCTCTCTCTCTCTCTCTCTCTCTCTCTCTCTCTCTCTCTCTCTCTCTCTCTCTCTCTCTCTCTCTCTCTCTCTCTGTCTCTCTCTCTCTCTCTCTCTCTCTCCTCTCTCTCTCTCTCTCTCTCTCTCTCTCTCTCTCTCTCTCTCTCTCTCTCTCTCTCTCTCTCTCTGTCTCTCTCTCTGTTCTCTCTCTCTCTCTCTCTCTCTCTCTCTCTCTCTCTCTCTCTCTCTCTCAAGTTCTGGGTAAAAGGTGAAATGGAATGTACAGTACGTGTATTTAAAGGGCCTCTCTCTGCTTATCTCTGCAGTAATATAATTCAATGTCACCCAAAATAATGATAGTATGCTTTAGTATGTTGCTTTGTTCTGTCTGTTTATCTCTGTATGAATGATGTAAAGCAGTATATAGCAAACCATATAAAGATGATAGTATGCTTTAGTATGTTGCTTTGTTCTGTCTGTTTATCTCTGTATGAATGATGTAAAGCAGTATATAGCAAACCATATAAAGATGATAGTATGCTTTAGTATGTTGCTTTGTTCTGTCTGTTTATCTCTGTATGAATGATGTAAAGCAGTATATACTGTATATATATAGCAAACCATATAAAGATGATAGTATGCTTTAGTATGTTGCTTTGTTCTGTCTGTTTATCTCTGTATGAATGATGTAAAGCAGTATATACTGTATATATATAATAGCAAACCATATAAAGATGATAGTATGCTTTAGTATGTTTCTTTGTTCTTTCTGTTTATCTGTATATGACTAATGTAGAGTAGTATTTAGCAAACCATATATAACGACTATTTCCTGTTGGTGAATAGTATGCTTTAATATGTGTCCATGTACTATCTGTTTAGCTATGTGTCACTTATGTAAAGCAGTACTGTATATATAGCAAACCATATAACGATAATGTATTTCCTTTTGGTGGATAGTATTCTTTAAGGGGGGTCACCTGCTCTTTTTCTCTTTCTCTCCTTTTCTCTCTTTCTCTGGCTTGTATCCATTCGGCCCCATTCAGCCAACTGTTTTAAGACAGGTGTCCAGGTGTCGATTTCTTCCTGGCGAGCGATAGCGAGCCAGCATTGTATGGAGAAATCCGGCTTCGCCGGAGACATTTTTCTATCGAAAAATTTACAAATTTAGCTTGTCAAAACAAAAAAATATATATATGCTGGCTCGCTATCGCTCGCCAGGAAAATATTGAGACCTGGATGGGGGTAAACGTCTTAAAACAGTAGGCTGAATGGGGCCGAATTGATACAAGCCAAATAAAGAGGGAGAGAAAGAGAAAAAAAGCGAGGTGGGCCCCCTTAATATGTGTTTTTGTTCTTTTTGTTTCTCTCTGTATGACTAATGTAAAGCATTATATAGCAAACCATGTAACAACTCTTTTCTTTTTGTTGTCCCCAGAACGGATGCACGGCGACGGGTACCTCTCCTCGCCCGAGAGGTCTCCCCGGCCCTACGGTGGCGGAGGGAGCGGCGGGCCCTTCCTGACGCCCACCCCCAGCTACGAGGACCCATACTACCCCCCACAGTACCCCTCACGCTCAGGATCAGTCACGCCCATTATCGATGAGGAGGCCAGGTGAGATATACACACTTTATTTATATCATGTACAGTACATGTTTCTCAGTGGAACTAGCAAAAATATTAAGAAAAATATTAAGAAACACATAAAATACAACAACATAACATAAATATATGATTACATGATAAACAATAATGCTATGACATTTACCCTCACAATTAAACAACATTAATCCTTGCTAATAGCCTCGCCCCAGAGGTCTTCTACTTTTATGATAAAATGCGAGTCAGCATTATATAGTCAACATACAAAATAAATACACCTGTTCCTTGTGTTGTAGGTAAAAATAAATACACCTGTTCATTGTGTTGTAGGTAAAGATAAATACAAGTGTTTGTTTTGTTGTACATAAAGATATATACAGGTGTTTAATGAGTTATAGGTAAAGCTTAATACAGGTGTTTGTTGAGTTATAGGTAAAGCTTAATACAGGTGTTTGTTGTGTTATAGGTAAAGCATAATACAGGTGTTTATTGAGTTATAGGTAAAGCTTAATACAGGTGTTTATTGAGTTATAGGTAAAGATAAATACAGGTGTTTATTGAGTTATAGGTAAAGATAAATACAGATGTTTATTGAGTTATAGGTAAAGATAAATACAGGTGTTTATTGAGTTATAGGTAAAGATAAATACAGGTGTTTAGTGTGTTGTAGGTAAAGATAAATACAGGTGTTAATTGTGTTGTAGGTAAAGATAAATACAGGTGTTTATTGAGTTGTAGGTAAAGATAAATACAGGTGTTTATTGAGTTATAGGTAAAGATAAATACAGGTGTTTATTGTGTTATAGGTAAAGATAAATACAGGCATTTAGTGTGTTGTAGGTAAAGATAAATACAGATGTTTATTGTGTTATAAGTAAAGATAAATACAGGTGTTTGTTGAGTTATAGGTAGAGATAAATACAGGTGTTTATTGTGTAGTAGGTAAAGATAAATACAGGTGTTTATTGAGTTATAGGTAAAGATAAATACAGATGTTTATTGTGTTATAGGTAAAGATAAATACAGGTGTTTGTTGAGTTATAGGTAAAGCTTAATACAGGTGTTTGTTGAATTATAGGTAAAGATATATACAGGTGTTTATTGAGTTATAGGTAAAGCTTAATACAGGTGTTTGTTGAGTTATAGGTAAAAATATATACAGGTGTTTATTGAGTTATAGGTAATATTTAATACAGGTGTTTGTTGAGTTATAGGTAAAGATATATACAGGTGTTTATTGAGTTATAGGTAATACTTAATACAGGTGTTTGTTGAGTTATAGGTAAAGCATAATACAGGTGTGTGTTGAGCTGTAGGTAAAGATAAATAAAGGTGTTTGTTGTCTTGTAGGTAAAGATAAATAAAGTTGTTTGTTGTAGGCAAAGCTTAATACAGGTGTTTATTGAGCTATAGGTAAAGATAAATACAGGTGTTTATTGTGTTGTAGGTAAAGATAAATACAGGTGTTTATTGTGTTATAGGTAAAGATAAATACAGGTGTTTATTGTGTTATAGGTAAAGATAAATATAGGTGTTTATTGTGTTGTAGGTAAAGATAAATACAGGTGTTTATTGTGTTGTAGGTAAAGATAAATATAGATGTTTATTGTGTTGTAGGTAAAGATAAATACAGGTGTTTATTGTGTTATAGGTAAAGATAAATATAGGTGTTTATTGTGTTGTAGGTAAAGATAAATACAGATGTTTATTGTGTTGTAAGTAAAGCTAAATACAGGTGTTTATTGTGTTGTAGGTAAAGATAAATACAGGTGTTTATTGTGTTGTAGGTAAAGATAAATACAGATGTTTATTGTGTTATAGGTAAAGATAAATACAGATGTTTATTGTGTTATAGATAAAGATAAATACAGGTGTTTATTGTGTTGTAGGTAAAGATAAATACAGGTGTTTGTTGAAGTATAGGTAAAGATAAATACAGGTGTTTATTGTGTTGTAGGTAAAGATAAATACAGGTGTTTGTTGAATTATAGGTAAAGATAAATACAGGTGTTTATTGAGTTGTAAGTGCAGCAAAAAACAAAACACATAAACAAATTAAAAATAATAATATAATACACTACTTACATGCGAGAGAGCTTCTAGTCTATCTCAACAACAACAACAACAACAGCAATAAGATCAGTGATGGAATACGCAAGCCCAGCCTGGGCTTCTAACCTAGCTGAAACACATCATAAGACCTTACAGACTATTCAAAACAAAGCCCTGAAGATAATTACAGGCTGCACAGCTACTGCACCCACAGATCACCTACATCAAGAAACAAAATCCTCAAAGTCAAAGACCATCTGGACATGAGAGGCACTCAATTCCTGGCAGCAGCCTCCACGAACCAAGACCACCCACTAAACTACATGGCAACACACCCACAGACACCAAGAAATATCAAAACAACACCCAGCACACGGTATCACACACAATTATTGTCCTCGCTCCCTCCCTGCCCACCCCGAACCAACTTCCAGACGCACATCCATACTCATATCTCTCACCGATCCATCCACTCACTCACAGACAACACGACCATGCATGCACGACCTCCCGAAATCCATCCTTCCGAATCCTCCCTTCCTCGCGAGGACAGAGTCCACCTGGCCAGGCTAAGATGCGTACACCATCCAGCTCTCCTGAGCTATCAGAAGAGACTGGATGACTCCGTTGTCGACGCCTGCCCGGGATGTAACACAGCACCCCATACCATTAAACACATCATAGAAGACTGCATTTCACACAACCACTTACGCCAACAACACAATCTACACTCAATGAGAGCTCTGTGGGAAAGCCCGATCGTGGCCATGACCTTCCTCAGGGACTCGGGGCTGTTCGGCCAGGCAGCTTAGGGAACAACAACAACAACAGCAACAACAGCAACAACAACAACACCAATAGCAACAACACCAATAACTACAACTACAACACCAATAACAACAACACCAATAACAACACCAATAACAACACAACACATAACAACCCAATACAACACCACCACATAACCCCAACACCCCTAACACCAATAACAACAACAACCACATTAACAACAACAACACCAATAACAACACCAATAACAACACCAACCACATTAACAACAACAACAACAACAAGGAATAAAGGTGGCTTAAGAGCAGGTAATCAGAAGAGTAAGGAAGAGTAAAAGAGTTAGGCTGCCTATACCTACCTTCCCTGAGGGCTCTCTTTAATACTCTCTCTCTCTCTCTCTCTCTCTCTCTCTCTCTCTCTCTCTCTCTCTCTCTCTCTCTCTCTCTCTCTCTCTCTCTCTCTCTCTCTCTCTCTCTCTCTCTCCATCCATCCTGTTCTTCCTCCCTCCTCCTTTCCCCTTAATCCCCTCCCTTCCGTTCTCCTCCATTCTTCTTCTTCATCCTCTTCCTTCCTCCTCCTGTTCCTTCCTCCCTCCATTCATTCATCCATCCTTCCTTCCTTCCTCCTTCCCTCCATTCATTCATCCATCCTTTCCTTCCTTCCTCCATCCATTCATCCATCTCTTCATCCTTCCTTCCATTCATCCATCTTTCCTTCCTCCCTCCATTCATTCATCCATCCTTTCCTTCCTTCCTCCATCCATTCATCCATCTCTTCATCCTTCCTTCCATTCATCCATCTCGTCCTTCTCCATCTTCCTTCCTTCCTCCATCCATTCATCCATCTCTTCATCCTTCCTTCCATTCATCCATCCTTTCCTTCCTCCCTCCATCTATTCATCCTTCCTTCCATTCATCCATCCTCTCCTTCCTCCCTCCATCTATTCATCCTTCCTTCCATTCATCCATCCTCTCCTTCCTCCCTCCATCTATTCATCCTTCCTTCCATTCATCCATCCTCTCCTTCCTCCATCTCTTCATCCTTCCTTCCATTCATCCATCCTTTCCTTCCTCCCTCCATCTATTCATCCTTCCTTCCATTCATCCATCCTCTCCTTCCTCCCGCCATTCATTAATTAATCCTTTCCTTCCTGTTTATTCCCTCCTTCCTTCCTTCCTTCATTCTTCCCTTTCTCTCTATCGCCTTTCATTCTCCCCCATCCTCCCACCTTCTTACCTCCCCTCTTTCTCTCTACCTACATCCCCTCTCCTCCCTCTTCCCTACCTCTGCCCCCCCCCCCCTCCCCCCCACCTGCTTATTTTTTTTCCCAATGCTCTCATCTCCCTTGTAACACATTTCCTCCCTTTTACCTCAGTGCCCCAGCAATGTACAGAGGGGAGGAGGAGGAGGAGGAGGAGGAGGAGGAGGAGGAGGAGGAGGAGGAGTAGGAGGAGTAGGTAGAGTAGGAGAGGAAAAGGTATAAAGAGAAGAAAACAAAACAAGAGGAAAGAGGAGGGGGAGGGAGAATAGGTAAGGTAGGAGAGGAAGAGTTATAAAGAGGAAAGAGATAGCAAAGGAAGTAGGGAGGGAGGAGAGGAGGAAGTGTGTCACCAGAATAAGGAGCAGTGAATGTGAGTTACAAGGAATAGTTTGTATCTCAAAGACCGTGCGGCCCATAACAGGGAGATACTATACGTGAACACGAGAGATTGTATAGTACAGAAGGCATTATTGCAAAGTGTGCAGAATACGATTATTATTTTTATTTTATTTTTATTTACTGAAGAATTATTTGCAGCTTCCAACGAGAGAGAGAGAGAGAGAGAGAGAGAGAGAGATATGGAGAGATAAAGAAGGTGAAGGTTGCGCAGGTGGTTGGCATTGGAAGAGACAGACAGACAGACAGGCTGACAGTGATAACAGGAAGAGCAAATTGAGTGAGTGGCAGGTTAAAAAAGCACAAACAGGAAATTTAATAATTTTTATTGTTAGACAGATGTGGATTTAAATATATAAGAGATAGAGGCCATAAGGACGCTGAAATGTGCACGAGGCATATCCCATTCAAACCTAACCCATGCCATTCATATACTCTGTGTGTGTATATATAGATATATATATATATATATATATATATATATATATATATATATATATATATGTGTACACACACACACACACACACACAGAGTATATGAATGGCATGGGTTAGGTTTGAATGGGATATGCCTCGTGCACATTTATATTTAATCCTTTTAGTATACCATGACGTATTCTATCACTTCATAATGAAAAGATACATACTGTAAATGAGCACATACATACGCACATCCTCCCTTAATGAGCACATATATACGCACATCCTCCCTTAATGAGCACATACATACGCACATCCTCCCTTAATGAGCACATTCATACGCACATTCTCCCTTAATGAACACATACATACGCACATCCTCCCTTAATGAGCACATACATACGCACATCCTCCCTTAATGACCACATACATACGCACATCCTCCCTTAATGAGCACATACATATGCACATCCTCCCTTAAGAGCTATAAAATCGCCTTGTGTTAGCCAGAATGAAAGTAGAATATGACGCAGTGGTATACTGATGTTTTTTTTTAGTTACGCCAGCTGAGAGAGAAGGGGAGGGGGGGGGGGGGGGGTCGGCATGAACAGATTGAGGAACCGAGAAGTTAAGGGGAGATAGTTCACTTTTTGGTAGATTTTTTTTTAATTTAGTTATTATTTTTCTAGTTTCCTCCCTAGACCTCCATCAAACTTAAACAAAAATACCCCCTAGACCCCCTTTCAAGATGAATTTGTATATATTTTCGGTTTTCTCTTGAAACTACAGGCTCGCTATCGCTCGCCAGGAAAAAATCGACACCTAAATGGCACGAAAAGTCTTATTATTGGCAAAGAAATGGGGTAAAAGGTCTAAAAATCGCCAAACTAATGAAACAAGCGTCTTAATTTTTTATAACTAATGGGGCTAAACATGAGGAAGAAGGGTGACCAAAAAAACGGCCCATCTCCCCTTAAAGGTCTGTAAATCACGAAGAAGTACGGGTTGTATACCAAGGCGAATTAAGGTGGGCTCTCCTTTCTGTGACCGAGATGGATTGATAGATAGATAGATAGATTGATTGATTAATATATTGATATATTGATAGATAGATAGATAGATAGATAGATAGATAGATTGATAGATTGATATATTGATAGATTGATTGATAGATAGATAGATTGATATATTGATAGATAGATAGATAGATAGATAGATAGATAGATAGATAGATAGACATATAACTAGATAGATGGATATATATATATATATATATACTGTATATACTGTATATATATTATATATATATATATATAGCCGCAGTTGTGGACGGCCATTGTTCACTTCCTCACCCTATAAACTCCGGTGTTCCTCAGGGCTCTGTTCTATCTCCTATTCTCTTTCTAATTTTTATAAATGATCTCCTTAACTGTACCTTAATTCCCATCCATTCATACGCAGACGACTCAACCTTACACTACTCCATTAGTTTTTCAGAACGCCCCAGCCAGCAATCCCTCAACGACAAACGTAATGAAGCCATAGAACTCTTAAATTCTGATCTAAATACTATTTCCAATTGGGGCAGAGAAAACCTTGTTAACTTTAATGCTTCCAAAACCCAATTTCTCCATCTATCTATCCGTCAGGATCTCCCAGCGGACTATTCCTTATTCTTCAACAATACAAAAATCATCCCTTCATCTTCTCTCAATATTCTTGGTGTCTCTTTTTCTTCTGCTCTCATTTGGAAGGACCATATTACCAGTCTTGCTAAGGCAGACTCCCAGAAGCTGGGTGTGCTCAACCACCTTAGGGGGTTCTTTTCCCCTGAACAGCTTCTTGCTCTGTACAGGGGCATAGTGCGCCCTTGTATTGAGTATTGTTCACGTGTGTGGGGAGGTTCCTCTCACACCGCTCTCCTAGACAAAGTTGAAAGGAAGGCCTTTCGTATCATTAACTCCCGTCCACTCACCAACTCTCTGCAATCTCTCTCTCTCCGCCGCAATGTTGCATCTCTCTCGCTATTCTATCGCTACTATAATAATCAGTGTTCCTCAGAGCTATCCCAGTGCATACCACCTCCTTTACGTAGGCACGTGGTACCCGTCTTGCAACTTAATCCCACCCCTACTCTGTGCATCTCTCCAACCCAAGAGTGAAACGTTACTCTCAAACTTTCTTCTACTCAACAGCTGAGCTCTGGAACTCTCTCCCAGATTCAGTCTTTCCCTCTTCCTATGATTTAAATTGCTTCAAACTCCGTGTGTCCAGGCATTTTTGGCTCGAACGTCCCTTGATTTTGGCCCTGTCACTCTTTCAACTATGGGGGAGGCACTTGCTATAGGCAGTTATGCCTTTTGCCTCCCTCAATCACATAGGGAAAAAAAAAATATATATATATATATACCGGTATATATATATAGAGATAGATAGATAGATAGATAGATTGATAGATAGATATATAGATATATATATTGATGGATAGATATATAGATAGGTAGATAGACAGATAGATAGACAGATAAATAGATAGATTGATGGTATGCATATACAGTAGTAGTGGTCCTGTCTCTCTTCCCCCCCCCCCCTTACCCAACCACACACACACACACTCTTACTCTCACACACTCTCTCTCTCTCTCTCTAATCTTCTTGGTGTACTTCCGGCTTCCTTACCGCCTCCCGAGGGAACAGTAATATTTGTATTAACATATATATATATATATATATATATATGCTGTATATATACAGTATAGATATTATATATACGTATACTGTATATATCTATATATATATATACTATATATATGTATAGTATATATATATATATATATATATATATATATAGAGAGAGAGAGAGAGAGGGGGGGGGGGGGGAGACTGAGACATATGAAGAGAGAGAGATAGCGAGAGCCAGACATTTTACTACCGGAAAATGTAAAAAACATATCTTGAAAGAGGGTCTTGGGCGGGTGTTTTTTTAAGCTTGATGGAGGTCTACGGAGGAAACTAAAAACAAAACAGAGTAAAAAGAAACATAAATGTTCAAATCTATACGCTCCTCTCCCCTTAATACTTCCATTTGATATTAACTATGTGTGTGTTGTGTGTTATCCAGCAGGTCAGCGTTCTACATTATATTAACTGTGTGTGTTGTGTTTTATCCCGCAGGTCAGCGTTCTACATTATATTAACTGTGTGTGTTGTGTTTTATCCCGCAGGTCAGCGTTCTACATTATATTAACTTATATTAACTGTGTGTGTTGTGTTTTATCCCGCAGGTCAGCGTTCTAAGTATATTAACTATGTGTGTTCTGTGTTCTCCCGCAGGTCAGCGTTCTACAGTATGCGGGTGGAACAGATGGAGCGACAGTTGGCATCACTGACGGGTTTGGTGCAGAAGGCCTTACACACGGGGGTAACCACGTCCCCCAGGCCAGACCAGATGTCCTTAGCGCCTCCACCAGCTGTTGTTGCTGCTCAAGCTGCCCTCGCCGCCGCTGCCGCAGCCGCAGGAGCAACTCAGCAACCCCCCGCCGCTGCCGCTGCCGTGGTCGCCGCAGCCGCCGCCGCCGACAGAGACACCGCCTCCCAATCCTCCCCCCGCCCCATCAACGACTTCCTCCAGGTCCCCACCAGCTCCTCCTATACCAAGAGTTCCGGTAAGTTAACTTATATGGGCAGGTAGTTGGCCCTTCTGGTTGTTCAATAGTACTATAATATACTCCTATCCTTTAACCATTACTAATAATTCAATATAACTATAATATACTCCTATCCTATACCCATTACTAATAATTCGGTAAGTCACGAAACACGATATATAGCCGCGAGTTATAAATATACACCTATCCTATACCTATTACTAATAATTCGGTAAGTCACCATACACGATATATGGCCGTTAGTTATTAATATACACCTATCCTATATCCATTACTATTAATTTGCTAAGTCACCATACACGATACATGGCCGCGAGTTATAAATATATACCCATTCCTGTATACATATGTAGCTAGTGGGCCCTTCTGGTTGTTCAATAGTACTATAATATACACCTATCCTATAACCATCACTAATAATTCGCTAAGTCACCATACACGATACATGGTCGCGAGTTTTGTCCCTTTTTTCTATAAAACTATAGATAAACATTATATACCGATTCCTTTATACTAATGGATATAGTCTATTCGCTGTAAGTAGGCGAAAAATCATGATCTCTAACCTCTGTAACTCAAAAACGACTAGAATAATCGTGCTAATATTTCTACCATTTAGGAAATGTCAGTCAAGGAATATATGTGGAAATTTACAGCCAATTTGCTTAAGCTCTTTTTGAGTTACAGAAGATAGAGGTCATGATTCCTCACTAACAACGAATAGACGTTAGTCATTCGGTAAGTCTCGAAATACAATTTGTGGCCGCGATGTGTGTCCTTATTTGATATCACTATGAGATATTGACCTATTCCTTTATACCCACGACCATTATTCCATGAGTCAAGATTCAGGGCCACGAGTCATACAATACTGTGTACCTATATCTTCATAACCATCTTTATTAATCGGTAAGTCATCATACGCAATAAATGACCGCGAAAGTTGACCACGTTTCAGATTGTCTTATAATGTATACTGGTATGTATTCCTTCATATCAAGATGTGGCGGTAGGAGTTGATACAATGCCGACAGTTTTATCCCTTCTGCTTTCTACGTCACCTATTTACCAATTTCTTTATCTATCTATCAATCTATCTATCTATCTATCTATCTATCTATCTATCTATTTGCTCAGACCCATTCCCATTTCTTTATACCCTATTGTTTTCCGGAGTGTGGCAATTATTGGGTACAAATTTAGTTCTCCTTTCAATTTTTCTATTTCTTTATTCATTTGTCAAAACACGCTGCCCCATGTGTTGCCTTTTTTTCTCAGCTTTTCTATTAATATGTACCATAGACTACAGTAGATCTGGACTGGACACGAAAATGGAACTTTGCAGTAAGGGACCCAAAATCGGAGAACGAACCCCCAAGTGCGAACCTCGAAACCACGAGAACTATCATATTTTCGCGGTTTCGAGGTTCGAACTTGGGGGTTCGTTCTCCGATTTTGGGTCCCTTACTGCAAAGCTCCATTTTCGTGTCCAGTCCAGATCTACTGTAGTCTATGTATTATGGTACCTAATATTTTACCTATGGCGGTGAGTCACGAAATTTTGGTCCTTTTTTCCAGTCGTACTCTTCATATTTATCCCTTTACTTTTGCCTGTATGGTCGCCAGAGTTGCCTTTTCCATAACTCTTAATAGAATAATATCCATGGTGTCACAGTACATACCTCACCCATGTGAGCCCCCTTTTCAATATCACTATAAATATTTACCTTTTCATCTCCCATGACTGTTAAGCTTAAAAAAATAATTGAATTTTGGTATGAAGTGCTCCATTTTTACGTTTACAATATATTTTCTGCGTCCCTATCAAATCCTACCTGATCTGTATGATCAAAAGAGGGTTAATCTTGAATTCAACTTTAGTCCCGAGACAAGGCCTTAAATAGTTCCCTTTTTATGATTATACAATTATTATTCAAGTATTTTATGATTATACAATTATTATTCAAGTATTTCCTTGATGAAAAACAGTTGAAGTAAATACTAATAACTGTGGTGACACAAATCGCTACCGTTAATAACCACCATTATATCTTGTCATGAATACCCAAGTGCATTGTATATTAGCAAGATATTATTTAAGATCTGTTTTCTGGCCCACAATATTTAGACTTGGCTGCTACTGGTCCACTGTTTATTAGCAAGGAATTATTGAAGATCTATTTTGTCCCACAATTAATACCTGGCTACTACTAAGGCCCTATATCAATTAATACCTGGCTACTACTAAGGCCCTATATCAATTAATACCTGGCTACTACTAAGGCCCTATATCAATTAATACCTGGCTACTACTAAGGCCCTATATCAATTAATACCTGGCTACTACTAAGGCCCTATATCAATTAATACCTGGCTACTACTAAGGCCCTATATCAATTAATACCTGGCTACTACTAGGCCCTATATCATTCATTACATTGCTAATACTAAGGCCCTACTTATACCTCCAATTAATTTAACCCTGGCTACTACTAAGGCCCTATATCCAATTAATACATGGCTACTACTAAGGCCCTTATTCAATTAATACCTGGCTACTAACTGAGGCCCTATTATCATATTTTTACCTGGTACTACTAATGCCCTTATATCAATATGAATACCTGGATAACTACTAAGGCCCTATATCAATTAATAACCCCTCGGCTACTACTAAGGCCCTATATCAATTAATACCTGGCTACTACTAAGGCCCTATATCAATTAATACCTGGCTACTACTAAGGCCCTATATCAATTAATACCTGGCTACTACTAAGGCCCTATATCCAATTAATACCTGGCTACTACTAAGGCCCTATATCAATTAATACCTGGCTACTACTAAGGCCCTATATCAATTAATACCTGGCTACTACTAAGGCCCTATATCAATTAATACCTAGGATTATTACTAAGGCCCTATATCAATTAATACCTGGCTACTACTAAGGCCCTATATCAATTAATACCTGGCTACTACTAAGGCCCTATATCAATTAATACCTGGCTACTACTAAGGCCCTATATCAATTAATACCTGGCTACTACTACGGCCCTATATCAATTAGCCTCTTCTGTACCGGCAACGTTAATATATATATATATTGTTGTTTTATTATATAGCTGTAAATAGACGACGTTGTGCAGTTTAAGAAGGATCTGCAGCAATAAAGAGGGATAAGTGAGATAGTTCAAAGTCTGTTAATTGCTGGAGGCCCCTTTTTAAACTGAATATAATCGTCTAATAGTAGCCAGAATAAAGTTAAAAGGACGTCACCGGTACAGAATAGGTTAAGAGGGTAGTGCTTAGTTTTTGGTCTATGTATTTATTTATTTTGCAGTTTCCTCGCTAGACCTCCATCAAGCTTAGA
Organism: Paralithodes platypus; assembly: GCA_032716605.1. Lineage (NCBI taxonomy): Eukaryota > Metazoa > Arthropoda > Malacostraca > Decapoda > Lithodidae > Paralithodes > Paralithodes platypus. The sequence continues at coordinate 46,223,381 of CM064488.1, read as the reverse complement.
AAAACACCCCCTAGTCCCCTTTCCAGATCAATTTGTAAATTTTTCGGCAGAAAAATTTCCCGGCCGAAGGCCGGTTCCTTCTAAAATTAGAGGCTCGCTTTCGCTCGCCAGGAAAAAATCAATACCTAAGGGGCACGAAAGGTTATAATATTGACAACAAAATTAGTAGAAAGGTCTCAAAATTGCCAAACTAACGGAACGAACGTCTTAAAACCTCAAAACTAGTATGCTAAACATGAGGGAGAAGGGGGTCCAGACAAAGCGAGTACTACCTCCTCAAGGAACAAATGGGGGAGGTTCGACACCAGACGTCGATGGCTATAAATCCTACCTATTTCCTTGACTCCATGACTGCTATTAAACCAGTACATTTGGTGAGTACTGGGGCGAAACGACTCATTATATATGTTCTAGTAGTGTATGCCTGTCCCATTCTATCAGTTCTAGGCTTTATCGTTGTTTAGTCAATACCTAAACAAGTCATATATTTTCACTTTTCAATATACAGTATCTTAAGGGGAGATTTCCACTTAAAGGATGTTTTTCTTGACCCCCTTCTCCCCTCATGTTTAGCCCCATTGCTTTTGATATTATAAAACGTTCGCCCCATTAGTTTAGCGATTTTAAGAACTTTCACCCCATATTAAGACCTTTCGTGCCATTCAGGTGTCAATTTTATCCTGGCGAGCGAAGAGGTTTTTAGCGAGCCTGTAATTTAAGAGGAACCGGCCTTCGGCCGGGACATTTTTCTACCGAAAAATGTACAAATTTATCTTCAAAAGGACTCAAGGGGGTATAATTTTAAGCTTAATGGAGGTCTAGGGAACAAAGTAAATACCTCCCCTTAAGCCGTATTTATGATTTACCCCTTTTATAATTATAAAGGATACACCCGAATTCTTGGAGTTCTGTCTCTTAAGGGGAGGCAGACCGTTTTTCTGGACACCCTGTTATCCCTAAAAGTTTAGCCCCACCTAGTTTTGATGATTATAAGACGTTCGGCCCATTAGGTTTGCCGATTTTAGCACCTTGTTGCCCCTATTCGTTGTCCAAATTATCAAGGGACCTTTCGTGCATTTTAGGTGTCGAGTATTTCCTGGCGAGCGATAGCGAGCCTGCAATTTTAAGAGGAATCGGCCTTCGGCCGGGACATTTTTCTACCGAAAAATGTACAAATTTATCTTGAAGGGTGGTCTAAGGGGTGTTTTTCTAAGCTTGATGGAGGTCTAGGGAGGAAACTTAAAAAAATATATGAATAAATGAATTAATAGACCAAACAAACGTCCAGTGTCACCTTAACTATATAATGTCTGTCCACTCCTGACTTAAAGTTGCTCTCTCTCTCTCTCTCTCTCTCTCTCTCTCTCTCTCTCTCTCTCTCTCTCTCTCTCTCTCTCTCTCTCTCTCTCTCTCTCTCTCTCTCTCTCTCTCTCTCCTACTTCATCAGGCAACCAATCAGCGACGCCATTACCACCGCGACATCAAAAACTGCGCGCTGATTGGCTACGGCAGAAAAATCGTATGAGTGACTTAACCAATGATAGCGAGGCCCTGCTAGTATGTCAGTTGCCAGTTTTTCCTATTTAATTTTACCTTAACCAATTGGCCAGCTGATTCAAGTTTATTTAAAATTACAAAAAAATCGTGTTTCTAATTTTGTGTTTTTACCCCATATGTTTCTGTGTTTCTAGTTTATATTATTTGTGGGTTTCTATTTTTGTATATATGTGTATAGGGTTTCTATGGGTTTGTGTTTTGTTTTATATATATATATATATTGTATATATATATATATATATATTGTATATATAAGCTCTCTGTGTGAACGTGTGGGTGCGTGTATGTATATAAAACACATGTGTATCCTTTGATTTGACCTCGCTGTGTGTACCTACATGTGTGTACCTTCATGTGTGTTAAAGGCATGTGTGTACCACCGACTCTCCATTCATAACTTCATATATGCTAATACAAAACCTTCACTTTGAAAGGACAAAGGCAGTGGTATAGTTGTAGTTCCAGTATACAGGTATATATACAGTATAACAGTATATATATAGTATATATATATATAGTATAGTATATATAGTATTCTAAATTATATACTTATATTATTATTTAATATATATATAGTATTATTATATATATATATATATATATATATATTCTATATATAATATGAATATATAGTTATATATATATTTCATAATATATATATATATATATATTATATATAATATATATATTACTTATATATATATATATATATATATATATATCTATATATATATATGCAGTATATTATGTATAATATAATGCCTGTAAATATATATAGTTAAACCAATAAATAAACTAATACATATTTATATAAATAAATAAAGAGGAGTATTTCAATACTGCGAAAAAGGTGAAAAAGGGTTAAACTAAGTGAAGCAAACAATTGTCCTCCATTCCCTTCCATCATACGTCTGCTGCCACCGCTATCCACACACACACACACACACACACACACACCAGAGAGAGAGAGAGAGAGAGGCGAGGAGACTGAGACAGAGGCAATAGATATTTAGATGAGAGGAGGAGAGCGGAGAGATGAGTTAGGAGGAGGGAGCAGGGAGAGAGGAGTGAGAGGTGAGAGTGGAAAAAATAGATAGGTTTAGAATGAATGAGGAGAGAGAGAAAAGAGAGAGTGGAGAGTGAGAATGTTGATGAGGAGAGAGAGACGACGAGGAGAATTGTTATTTTTTTAGTTGGCATTTCAAAGGCCTTGTGGTCCATTCCAGTGATACCATCCAGAGGGTTGGTGTAGTGGAGCACACCCTATGCAAATTGTGGGAAATGTTATCT